>CM066577.1:4220000-4487500 GCA_033816785.1 Picus viridis
TGGGGTGCTGTGGTCTGCAAGATGAAACAGTGCTGAAAAGCATTACTTTGTGTCTCTCTTCTGTTTGCCCAGACTTTATCAGGGCCTGGTTACAAAACCGAGTCTAATCAGCCTGAAGAACTGTGCTGATGACTTGAAGTCAGATTTTGTTGAATAGAAGTGTATGTGTGTGCTGAAATTGTGCTGTTCAGGAGAGTTTTTTGGCTTTGTTTGGAGACCAATTTCTTATTAAAAATAGATACACATAATATCTGTATATTTTGGAAATCTCAGCACAGAAAGAACTTTCTCCAAATCAGTGTGGGAGAAGCAGTAGGAAGACAAAATGAAGATAAAGTACATGTCCTAGGTCTGTCCCCATAGCATGTAAATAAAGATTGTAGTCTCTCGGCTCAGTGCTTCCACAAATGTTACAGTGCTCAGTGCTTTCCTGAAATGTTTTTATCACTTATGTTAATTTTTAGTGTTATTTTCTGTACTTTGTGTATTGTAGATAATAATTTCTTTTACAGTAATTAATATTACAGTTGAAGAAAATACTGCTGTGCAAAGGCCTTTTGAAAGGAAAAGGGCTCTTAATGTAATCCAGTGCATAATCTTTTCTCTCCTTTTCCATGGACTCAAAGGATGAATTGCAAAGACTTCTGGATTTGCTGAAGAAGCAGGACCCCTTGCCTGAGGAGCAGCTGCAGAAGCTGTGCATCGAGATGAATGATTTCATTGTTGCACTGTCATCGGTGCAACCCTCTGCCAAGAGGGAAGGCTTTGTCACAATCCCTGATGTGACATGGGCAGACATCGGAGCCCTGGAGGATGTTCGGGAGGAGCTGACTATGGCAATATTGGTATGAATTAACCTCACTATCAAGGATGTTTTGGACTGCAAATAAAACTCTGCTTGTTTGGGTTTTAATATTTGTTCAAGGTATAATGTGCTGCCCATGAGTTCTAACCTGCTACCCACTGTAAATCTTACAACATCTTCATTTAAAGTAGTCAGGCTTCTCTACTTCAAAATTTGTTACGAGTCTGGTGCATGTACTTAACATTTCACAGAAACACAGAATGATAGAGAGTGGGAGGGACCTCTGAAGATGATTGAGTCCAATCCCCCCTTGCCAGAGCAGGATCACCTGAAGCAGATCACATTGGAACATGTCCAGGCAGGCCTTGAAAGTCTCCAGAGACTGAGACTCCAGCACCTCTCTGGGCAGCCTGTTCCATTGCTTTGCCGCCCTCAAAGTAAAGAAGTTCCTCCTCATGTTTAGATGGAATTTCCTGTGTTCAAGTTTATGCTCATTGCCTCTTGTCTTGTCACTGGGGCCCACTGAGAAGAGTCTGGCCCCATCTTCCTGACACACACCCCTTAGATATTTGTAAGCATTAGTAAGATTCCCCTTAGCCTTCTCTACTCCAAACTAAGCAGACCCAGCTCTCTCAGCCTTTCCTCAGATGACAGATACCCAAGTGCTCTCAGCATCTTAGTGACCCTGCACTGAACTCTGTTTCACATACTTTAGTCTTTCAGTTTTCAGTGTGTTTGGTTTTGCTGAATCTTAAATATTTGGAAAGTTTTATACCAATAACTTTAATTGTGCTATTGCTGCATGAAGAATTTGAGACCATGTGGCTGGAAGGTTAGCAGCCTCACTGGCCTCTCAATCCCAGAGAGAGATTCTTAACACTAACACCTTAAGATGATAATTTAGGTAAATATAGTTTTTTCCTCTGAATAATGATACTTGTCCTATTTTGGGGTACTTACCAGTGCAAGATAAGATGATGCTGGTTGGCTGTTTATTATTTTTTCTTAGCCTATAAAGAATTGGAATAAAGAACTCATTTATGAGTGATTTCTTCATCCAGCTGTAACTGAAATGAAAAGTTTTATGTTAGCTTTTTGTCACAGATAACTGATAATTAATTGCTTTTACAGGCACCTGTGCGAAATCCAGAGAAGTTTAAAGCCCTGGGCCTGACTACTCCAGCTGGTATCCTGCTTGCAGGGCCTCCTGGGTGTGGCAAAACACTGTTAGCTAAGGTAATACCTTTATCTAAACATGTTTAAAACTGCTGGAGAATCTTCTTGAAGTGGATGTTTTTGTAGGAATGGCTGACTCTGGATGACACTGCCAGAAGTTGAGCTTTTGCATCACTCCTCTTCAGAAAACCAAATTCAGGGCTCTGTGCTAAAGTTATTTGGTTTTTCTTAGTCTCGTAAGAAGTTATAATTTTACTTGCATTGAGGAGGAATTACTGCAAAACTTGAAGGAATTTAGTTGGTTAAGAAGGAAGTAGCAAAGATGGGAAGAAACTCTCTTAGAGAATCACTTACAGAATCACAGAATTGTTCTGGTTGGAAAAGACCTCTAAGATTATGAAGTCCAAACTAAGACCACCATGGACATTAAACCATGTCCCAAAGTGCCATGTCCACACATTTCTTGAATCCCTCCAGGGATGGTGACTCCACCAATGCCTGACCACTCTTTGAGTAATGAAATCTTTCTTAATACCCAACCTAATCCTCCCCTGGCACAATTTCAGGAATATTTCACTGTAACTAAATTGTATATTTTTGTGAGTGTATGGATATATTTGGAGGTAGTCTGCAGTCTATTATATTAAATATTTTTATTGATTATATTTATTGCCAATACTTTCTGTTATTCTTCTCCTCAACTATTTCACTTTCTTATGGCCTCCCCATATAAATGCAGGTAGTCATGCAAATTTCTAGATGGTCATTTGTCTTTGTCTTCAAATGATCTCATGTAACTGAATATCTCTTTAACTCCCACTAATTACTGTGGATTCTTCAGTTAATATGGGGGAGGAGGGTGGAGAAGTGAATCTGGAACACTGCCTCATTATGGAGAGAACACCTTGCTAAATTCCCTGCCTCTTTCACTCTTAATTGCATGTAATTATACTTTGTACTGTTTTCTGTGTTTTATGAATAGCTGATAACTATGTTTTCTCCCATAAGTTTGTTTATTGCTCCATGCCCAAACCCAAAGAAAACATGAAAAATGTGTGGTTTATATATCTCTTTCCTATTTTGATAGGCTGTGGCAAATGAATCTGGACTGAACTTCATATCTGTGAAAGGTCCTGAACTCCTAAATATGGTAGGCATTAATCATTGTGCTTTTTGTTAATTATGGAATTCTTGTCCAGCACATGGGGCAAGCAGAATTCCTGATAATTACACAACTGGTAATGCTGCAACTAAAGTTGCTTTATTTAACCTCTGCCTAAAATTTTTGGCAGTGAAGTTGTTCATGTAGAAAGGAAAGAGCTATCTGGCTAGTTTAAGTGGTTTAAATCAGTTAGCAGACAGAGCCTTCTTGACTGAAGCAGGGTTTCTAAATGACCAACCACACACATCCTGGCTTTTTATGTAGGTCAGGAAAAAGAACAAAAATTCAAATCTGCAGTGAGAATGGTTGGTGAGGAGTAACTGCGAATCAGCAGCTTTCATTAAGCAAACAGAAACTTTCAGCTTTCAAGTTCAGAAATGGGTTTTGCCTGTCATTTTAGCTTCTTAATGCAACATTGAAGCATTGAAAATCAAGGTATTTTTTAGGGGATCAAAGGGAATTTTAAAATGTTTATTGTTTTTCTTTTGAAGATTTTAAATGTTGACAGATAAAATTGGATAATCTGAGGGGGTTTTAGGCATTGGACTCAGAAATGTTGTGATTACTTTTAGAGTTAAGAGAGTGTGTTGAACTGAGCAAGACAGCTGCAACTCACATCTTGGAAGACTCTGGCAGTTACCTGTTCATCAATAATGTGGAAGCTAAAATTAAAATATTGGGTTGGGTTATTCTTTCCCTAAACATTTCTTTTTTTATCTGTACTTCAAGTACTGATACAGGCAGGATATGTAACTCTAAATGAGTGAGGAATCCCTCCTCTTGGTGGAGTGGAGAGAAAATGGCTTTTTGTGATTTGGAAACTGTGTTATGACAAATTCTAGCAAAAAAAAAAAAAATGTGTTTGGAAAAAGAGATGGGTTTGCATTTGCAACTTGGCAACCCCCAGCCCTGCAATTCACCATTCAAAGTGAAATTCTGACTTACTATGCAGTTCCCTACCACTAACCCCCTGAATTCAGGCAACTACTGTGTGAACTTAAGATGTTAATTTTGTTCCAATTGCTCACTGGATTTACTTCTGAACAATTGAAGAACACAGGGTCATTAATGGTGATTATATTTGTTAATTCTCATCAGCACAATGATGGCAAGTTAGATTTAGATGCTTCCAGAGAGTATGAATTCTATTAAAATCTGAGTACACTGTAAGTTGTCAAAAGTGAGCTTGTGACAATTAGTTCCTCTTTAAATCTTGGAATCACAGAATAGAATCATAGAATTGTTTTGGTTGGAAAAGACTGCTAAGATCATTGAGTCCAACCTTCAACCCAAGACCACCATGGCCATTCAACCATGTCCCAAAGTGTCATGTCCACGTGTTTCTTGAACACCTCCAGGGATGGTGACTCCACCACCTCCCTGTTTGTTAATTGTAAATATCTGTAAATGTTGTAACTCCTGTATATTTTGTACATATTCATTGCATTCCAGTGTAGTTTTGCTTGTAAATGCAGCTTCCAACAGGGCTGGTCTGGCAAAGCTAATGTTGAGGGGGGTAATTTTGATCCACCACACTGGGCAACACCACTTGTAACTGGCTGCTAACTGGCTTTAACCCCATTCGCCACAACATTCAGGGCCAGATCTGTATGGAAACAGATGTAATAAACTGCTACCAGAAGTAAACTTGTTAGCAGGTTGCAAAGCATCTCAAATGGTGTTTAACACTGACTTCATGATTTTGTTTTTTCAAGCCAAACCTTCATGTCTGACTGTGATTTGTCCTTTGCTTTAGTATGTTGGTGAAAGTGAGCGCGCTGTGCGTCAGGTGTTCCAGCGGGCCAGGAATTCAGCCCCCTGTGTCATATTTTTTGATGAAGTTGATGCTTTGTGCCCTCGGAGGTCTGACCGTGAAGTAAGTCTGTCTTAAAATATATCCATCCATAAATGATCTCTGTTGCAGTTTTTCTGGCATTGTGCTAGCAACAGGAGTAGAATCATAGAATTGTCAGGGTTGGAAGGGACCTCAAGGATCATCTAGTTCCAACCCCCTGCCATGGGCAGGGACACCTCACACTAGATCAGGTTGCTCAGAGGCCCATCCAGCCTGGCCTTAAAAACATGAGTTTTTTTTTCAAAACCTGAATATTGAGAAGTTTTGGGGGTTCTTGTATGTGGTAGTTTTAGGCTATGCCTTTAAAATTTTTCACAGATCTTGAGCAGAAAAGTAGTAAAATGTAAATAAGTCACCATTGGGTGTAATAAGGTAAACAAAGATAATTCTAAATGATCCCATTGGAGAAATATCTACCATAAGATCTTGTTCCCAAAACAATTCCTTCTTCTCTTCTCCCTTCTTCACTCTAGAGAGATACTAACTTACTTCTGCTTGACCTTGGTTGCATTGTTATGATTAAGTTTAACAGCAACTTTCTCTGCTCCTTTCACTTCTCCCTTTAGTACAGGGGATCCTGAGTAGGCAGGGAAGGAGAAGCTAGTAGCTTCCCCTGGTCTTTTACAAGGGGGTCCTTGTGCTGTTTGTTAACTGTAATACAATACAATACAATACACCAGGTTGGAAGAGACCTTCAAGATCATACCTGTAAATGTTGTAACTCCTGTATATTTTGTACATATTCATTGCATTCCATTGTAGATTGTAGTTTTGCTTGTAAATACAGCTTCCATTTGCTTCCAGCTGGGCTGGTCTGCCAAAGTTAATGGTGGGGAGGAAATTTCAGCCCACCACATGGTAGATGCATAAATGATTAGTATAAATATCTATAAATAAATATCACAGAATCACCAAGGTTGGAAGAGACCTCAAAGATCATCAAGTCCGACCTGTCACCACAGACCTCATGACTAAACCGTGGTACCAAGTGCCATGTCCAATCCCCTCTTGAACACCTCCAGGAATGGTGACTCCACCACCTCCTTGGACAGGCCATTCCAATGACAAATGACTCTCTCGAGGAAGAACTTTTCTCTTCACCTTGAGCCTAAACTTCTCCTGGCACATCCTGAGACTGTGTCCTCTTGTTCTGGTGCTGGTTGCCTGGGAGAGAAGACCAACCCCCTCCTGGCTATAGTCACCCTTCAGGTAGTTGTAGAGAGCAATAAGGTTTCCCCTGAGCCTCCTCTTCTCTAGGCTAAACAATCCCAGCTCCCTCACCCTCTCCTCCCTGAGAAATATCTCTAAGTATGTATTTCTTCATATATATATATATATATATATATATATATGTATTTCTGTGTATATCTTTAAGCAATTCCTGTATTTTTAATGGGAAAGAAAAAATTTGCTCTATGTTAAAATGTGTGGCAGGTGTTCAAGTAGCATGAATTTGGTTTGGAAACATGCTAAGAATTACGACAGTAGAAATCCACAGTGCAGCTACGTTGAAAGTGTGAAAAAGAAACACTGAGCAGCATTTCAGGGCAAGCAGCTAATAGGTCTTTTGCTTCTTCTACGTTGAAATGTTCACATTGCCATTGTTTCCTCAATTTTGGTGACAAACTTCTCCTCTTGAAGTCAGGAGCCAGTGTGCGCGTGGTTAACCAGTTGCTCACAGAGATGGATGGTCTGGAGAATCGTCAGCAGGTTTTCATTATGGCTGCCACAAACAGGCCAGGTAAGGAAAAAGAAATCATGAACAAGAGAAATTGGGTGTCCTTGCTTCTCTTACAATAAAATGATCTTTTTCTTTACATATTTGAGTGCTATAATTAACTTTTTCTATACTTTCAATTAGAGTATCTCCTCAAATCCAGACCTTTTCCTATCAGTTAATCTGCTCCGCTGTTCTTGTGACAGCGTGAGCTGAAACAACCTCTATAAAATGTGTTTTGATAAGTACCTGATACCACTGCTGTAATATGCTTTCAAAGACCTTTGACTTAATTGGATTTTGGATTATCTCCTTTGTACATAAAAGAACAAAAGAGAACTGAAAATTGGAGGGTTGTTGGGTTTTTATTGCTGCTTGCATTGATTTTTTTCTATCCAAAGCAGCCTTACAATTTTCTGCTATTTAATTTTGTGGGGTTTATTTTTCCCTTGAGGCATCTGTCTCATGTTAAATCATTTTTCCGTTTGCTTATATTTTCCTTCCTGGGCTTCATGTTCTGTCAGTCTTTGATATTATGAACAGCTGCCTGTGCTTGCTTGCTGGCTCTTCAGTTTTTCCATAGCTTTTCCAATTCCTGCAGCATCTTCTTAATTAGTAAGCTAAACACTGACATCTACAAGTATCATGGGTTTTACAATTATCTTTCCTCCCTCCCTCCCTGCTCTTTCTTCAGGTCTGAAATCACCTAAAATAGCAATTAAGAGATGCTCTTGATTTTTTTCCAATGGTCCAAAAAGTCAAAGATTTTGAGTATTTTCCTGTCTTTTGAATTCTTTTCACTGTAACAGACTATCAAGCCTTCTGCATGGTGAAGTATGAGCAGCAGATACTTAAATCTGTTTCTGTTTGTAGAAAGTCTTTGGTTTCAAGCAAGAGGGAATTAGATGTTCAAGAGGGGATTGGACATGGCACTTGGTGCCATGGTCTAGTAGGCATGTGGTCTTGGGTGACAGGTTGGACTTGATGATCTTTGAGGTCTTTTCCAGCCTTGTTGATTCTATGATTCTGAAGTGGTAAATTTTCTTGGTGTGATCTTGATGATCCTGACCTAGCTAATCCAATGCAGAAAAGGGAATGAGGTTATACAATGTAGCACATCTAGAGAGAGAGAGAGAGAGAGAGAGAGAGGGAGACCCTGTTGGATGTATCAGGGATGTTGGTACTACTCTCCTCAAGTGGCCTTAGGAGGGAAACTGATTGCTAAATTATTTGTGCTAGTGCAAATATTTATGCTAATTCCTTTTATTTGTTAGTTTTTCTCAAGGGCTGGGTGACAGCTGTCCAAACATGAGCCAGCAGTGTCTCCAGGCAGCTAAGAAGGCCAGCAGCATTCTGGCCTGGGTCAGGAATAGTGTGGCCAGCAGGAGTAAGGAAGTGATTGTGCCCCCATGCTCAGCACTGATGATGAATGCTGGGTTCAGTTTTGTGCCCCTCAATATAAGGAGGACATTGAGGTGCTGGAGCATGTCCAGGGAAGGGCAACAAAGATGGTGAAGGGTCTGGAGAACAGGTGTGGTGAGGAGTGGCTGAGGGAACTGGAAGAATTTAGTTTGGAGGAGGGTGAGGAGAGACCTCATTGCTCTCTGCAACTCACTGTAAGGAGGTTGCAGTGAGGTGGGGGTTGGTCTTTTCTCCCTGGTATCAGGTGATAGAACAAGAGGAAATGGCCTGAAATTGTACTGGCAGGGTTCGGATTGAATATCAGGAAGAATTTGTTTCCTGAAAGAGTGGTCAGGCATTGGAACAGGCTGCCCAGGAAGATGGAGTCACTATCCCTGGTGATGTTCAGGAAACGTGTGAACATGGTGCTTTGGGACCTGGTTTAATAGCCATGGTGGTCTTAGGTTGACTGTAGGACTTGGTGATCCTGGAGGTCTTTTCCAGCTGAAACAATTCTTTAATTCTGTATCTATTGATGATGACAGTAAAGTTGTCATTTAGTGTAAATATTGCTCAGATGTTAATTTCAAGGTGTCTATACTTGTCCTTCCTCCTAGCTTTGCAGATTTAGGTTTACATTGATGCAGTACTTGCTTATGGGTCTCATTTTCATGAGTATATGGATTAGACACCTTTGTCAATGTAAATCCATCCCTTGATAAGCCTTGTAGTGGGTGCAGTGTTACCACTACTGCTGATATGAAGTATCTCTGTAATAGTTTGAGGGTTTGCTTGTTTGTTTATCACTTTTCCAAAAGTCATGTTTGCCTTGTGGAGTTGCAGTGACAAATGCACTGTTTTACTATACTGGAATAGTTAAAACTGTTACATTCTCCTGAGCAACAAATACTCTGATGAAATGGAAGAGCATAAATATGCCTACAAATTCTATACATGGAAACTAATTCTATCTTGCTAAAGGAGGTGTTTTGTGAACACAGTAAAATATCTTTTTTTGAAGGGCAAAGCTTGGCACACCCAGCTTTAGCTAGAGGAGGCTATTGTCAATGCAGTTTGGATAGGATGTGTCCCCTGCTTCAGAAGGGTATCAGCTGTGTGTTTGAATAACTGTTTGTTTAAGTTTGGACTGCCAACTTCTGCTGTGATATTTGCATTTGTCATTATGAAGAAAGATAGTTTCCAGCTGATGCAACTTTTAAGCAAAAGACCTTTTGCTAAGGTTGTGGTTAAAATGGACAAGCCGATTTTTCTCTTGTGTGATTTGTTCACCGTTTATGGGGCTTAGGAATGTAGTCCCCCAAGAAAGGTCCTTTATCTGGCGTGCAAAGCCAGCTGACACCCAGAGTCAAGGTATTTGCTTTGTTTCAGTTCTGCAGAAATGGGTGCTAGGTGGTACATTTCAAACCCAGCACACACTATGAGCTCAAACAGCAGCTGTTTATATACAGTACAACTCACAAAAAGCAACATATGATTTGTTACAGGATTTTGTCACTTAAATCGTTGCATGCATGCTCCATCACACACCCAGTCCCTTATACTATTTACCTAAATCATTATACTGAGGTGGTCCTAAGTTTACATTTGAATTCCCCTCCTAGAGGTGTAGGGTTTAGTATTAAAATCACAACAGGTTGTGTAGAGAACACTTCAGTGTTTTGATCTTTGTCCAAATCTGTTTCCGGTTTATGTAAATAAGCCATAACAAAGCATTGTCTCCAAAGGCTGACAGAATTTTATTGTCTTTAGATGCTGCTCTTTATTACTGAGTCTTAATTATCATGGAATTGTTTCAGTTGGAAAAGGCCTCAAGGATCAGTGAGTCCAACCCCCATGGGTATTAAACCATGTCCCCAAGTGCCATATCCACACATTTCTTGAAGACCTCCAGGGACAGTGGCTCCACCACCTCCCTGGGCAGCCTGTTCCAATGCCTGACCATTCTTGCAGGAAAGAAATTTTTCTTATTATCCAACCTAACCCTCACCTTACACAATTTCCTGGCCATTTATTCTCCTTCTGTCACCTGATACTAGAGAGAAGTGATCAACCCCTACCTCATGCCTGCCTTCAGGGAGTTGTAGAGAGCAAGGAGATCTCCCCTCAACCTTCTCTTCTCCAGACTAAACAATCCCAGTTTCCTTGGAGGTCATTCTGTCCTTTAGTTTTAATGGCCTTCCATTCTTGATACTGGTTTCAGACCAGTTCATTATGTGCTTATTCAGCCTAAAAGTTTGTGACTCTATCTTTCTGACATCAGAAAGAGGCAGAGCTCACCAAATTAAATTTTGCTAATACAAGTCTGAGGACTTAGCAGTACACTGCAGTTTGTGCTAGAGAAGTCCTTTTACCATCTCAAGAGCGAACTGTCCAAGCAGAGACCTGTAGGGAAAAGGCTTTCATAAAAAGTCCTTCCACGTACTGGGAGGTTACTATAAGGTCTCTCTGGAGCCTTTTCTTCTCCAGGCTGTACAGCCCCAACTCTTGGCAGCCTATCCCCATAGGGGAGGTGCTCCAGCCCTCTGATCATCTTTGTGGCCCTCTTCTGGTTGCACTCCAGCAGTTCAATGTCCTTCCTATGCTGGGGGGCATGAGAACTGGATGCAGCAGACTAGTTTTGGTGACCCCAGTAGTCCTGGCACAGTTGTTCCAGTGAGGTGTTAGCACCTGTGGCAAGGCATTATTGTGAAATGGTGGTGTTTTATGTACCCCATGGCTGAAGACTGCCTTTAAAGGACTTGCAACACTAATTCTCACTTTGCCAGAAGAACAGCCACAACAGATCGGTTCCTTTGTTTATCATACACAACCTGCAAGTGATCATTTTTATTCTACCAGCTCTACACCTTTGATCTGCCCTTAAAGCAAGATATTAGAATGGTTTTTACACTTGCTCAATGACTTTGACAGTCTTCTGGAGCTCTTTCTTGGCTACCTGCTATATTACCAGGAATGCAGTATTCCCAGCTCAATCTCTTTCCACCTAAATGCAGAACTTTGTCTGAAGAGGATTAAATTTTTAAAGCATTCAATGTCATTACAGTGAAGAGTGGGGGTGAGGGGTAAGGCAGAAATTTCACATCCTTTTAGAAACCTTATGGGTCAGAATAATTATATTTTTTTCACTCCACTTCCTTACTCAAGTCGCAGACAAATGTTTATAAATATGTGCAGGTGTCCCTGCCCATGTCAAGGGGTTGGAACTAGGTGATCCTTGAGGTCTCTTCCAACCATGATAATTCAGTGATTCTGTAAAGGATGTTCAATGATAGGACAAGGGGCAGTGGGTGCAAGCTGGAGCATAGGAGGTTCCATGGGAACATAAGGGAAAAACTTTTTTACTGTGAAGGTGCCAGAGGTTGTGGAGTGTCCTTCTGTGGAGACACTCAAAACCAACCTGAATGCATTCCTGTGAGACCTACTCTAGAGGATCCTACTCTGGTGGGGGGTTAGGACTGGATGATCTTTCAAGGTCCCTTCCAACCCCTAATGTTTTGTGATTCTAAATGTTAAAAAACCACCAAGCACTTCTGTTAACTAAGGTCTTTCATGTCCCACAATTTCCTAGTTACCAGTGTGAATTTCACTACTGCTTTCTGCTCTTTTCTTACTTTCCCAGGCTTTGAACATTTATAAACACTTTAGAGGAAGGCATCAGCAACATTTACTGTGGGATCTAAGTGTGTGTAACCTGAGAAAACAGACAAGGAATCACTAAAACACTGTAAATTGACAGTGACTTAAGCTTGAAATAAATTGTGGTAGTGTCTGCTTTTATTCATGGTCTTTTTCTCCAGCTTTTTAAAAGTAAGTCTTGCAAGAATTCCCCTTCTCCTGTTGCCTCTAGAGCACAGGCCTAGTTCTAGTTTCCCTGAGTTCTATTTTTGTTCAGCAAGTTTATGTTAGTTTCCCAGAGCTGTTCACCTGAACCATGTGTTTTGAAACACTATAAAAAAAAAACCCCAACAATCTCCAGTCTCTGACAATAGCTGCAGCTTCGCTTTGGGTTTTTTGTTTGTTATGTTGCTACCTGTTTATACATGTTGCTGAACTAAAGGCAAGATAATATCTAAGAAAAACACCTAGTATATGAGGCATGGAATAATTTCTTTCATCATCATCCTGATTGACATAAATTTCTGCATAGCATAATGCATATTTCACCTGCTCTTCAATGTTCTATATCTTTTACAGTAACTTTAGAGGAGTTCATTTGTTTTGTAGGACCAAAGTTAGGATAGGATAGGATAGGATAGGATAGGATAGGATAGGATAGGATAGGATAGGATAGGATAGGATAGGATAGGATAGGATAGGATAGGATAGGATAGGATAGGATAGGATAGGATAGGATAGGATAGGAGTAGACCAGGTTGGAAGAGACCTTCAAGATCATCGCGTCTAATCTATCATCCAACCCACCTAATCAACTAAACCATGCAACCAAGCACCCTCTCAAGTCTCCTCCTGAACACCTCTAATAACCAAAGTTGTAACTGCAGTGTTCATCTAGAGTCTCAGAAAAGCTTCTGGGGCTTCTGAGCTTACATTCCAGAACATCACAAATGTCAGGACCTAGATCTTGTATACCTCAAATACAATTTAAATAGCTGTAGGCGACTATGGGAAAAGGTTGATGGGCTCAACACAATACCATTGCTTCTGATATGCACCAAGCTTGTTTAAGCATGGTAGACCCTTGTACAGTTGTGTGAAGATGTGAATAATCAGCCAGACAATAAAATGCCACATTGCAGAGATTCATGCAGAGGTACTTCCAGTAGAACTTAATGAAGAGGATACAATTTTGCAGTAGTTCAAGGCCAGTGTAGCAAACTGAAATATTTAATGGTCTGGAGGCTGGTGCCTGCTTTTAACCTTTGAAAACAGCAGGGAATGGATGTACTCTGAATGTCACCTTATGTAATTGTGCCAGATTATTTGGAAAGCTGTACTGCCATCTTCTAAGGACATAGTCAACACCATTGACTCCATCAGAAAAACAGGGCAGAAAAGTGTTAACTAGGCAATCTATTCTCCCTGGAAATGTAACTAGAAATATGTTCTCCCTGAGACAATTGCTTGGAAGGGAAGTGCTGTGTGCTACCATGTTTCCATGTTTCATTTGAAAACTCAAGAGATAATAATAGGCTTTGAAAGAGGTGACTACAATAACTACCTTAATTTCATTAAAATGTGAAATGTATCTAACATTAGTTATCTCTGCTGTTTAGTTCAGAGATAGTAGATATGGAGACAACATTATGACTTATCAGAATGGAATGCTTTGAGATTACTCACAAGGGATTTTCCTTCAATTCATAGGTTCATAGAATAGTTTGGGTTGGAAGGGACCTTAAAGATCATCTAGTTCCAACCCCCTGACACGGGCAGGGACACCTTCCAATAGACCAAGTTGCTCAAGGCCCCCTGCAACCTGGACTTTGCCCCTCCCTGGAGGTGTTCACCTGTTCCAGTGTCCCACCACCCTCTTCCTAATGTCCAGTCTAAATGTCCCCTTGTCCTGTCACTACAAGCCCTTGTAAAAAGTTCCTCCCCAGCTTTCTTGTAGGCCCCCTTCAGGTGTTGGAAGGCCACTATAAGGTCTTCTCCAGGCTGAATCTCCAGGCTGAACAGCCCTAACTCTTGCAGCCTGTCCCTGTATAGGAAGTGCTTCAGGCCTCTGATCATTACCATGGCCCTCCTCTGGACCTGCTCAAGCAGTTCAGTGTCATTCTTATGCTGGGAGCCCCAGAACCAGGTACAGTACTCTAGGTGAGGTCTCATGAGAGCAGTTAGCAGGGTGGAACACTGGAACCAGTTGCCAGGGAGGTCATGGATGCCCTCTTCCCTGGACATGTTCAAGTCCAGGTTGGACAGGCCTTGAGCAACCTGGTCTAGTGGAGGGTATCCCTGGCCATGGTATCAAAATTGGAACTAGGTGATCTTTGAGGTTCCTTCCAGCAAGAACCATTCTACGACTCTATTTCAGTCAGTTATTTTAATGTTCAGAGATCCGTGTCATGCCACAAGTATGCATATATTCCTTCTCATTTCTACACTTTCCTATGGGTATATATCATTCCTGGATAATTATTTTTCTTTTCTTCCCCCTCACTCCCTCTCTAAGATATAATTGACCCAGCTATCCTCCGTCCTGGTAGACTGGATAAAACACTCTATGTGGGTTTGCCACCACCTGAAGATCGACTTGCTATTTTAAAGACCATCACCAAAGTGAGTATTTGGAAATAAATCTTTAGCCCAGAGCTTAGTGGAATGATTGAAGACAAATTTAAATTTTACAGAATGACTTGCAGGATCCTGGTTTTTGAAACACTTTTAGATATTACATGTGGTCATAAAAATAAACCATCAGCCACATCTGCTGTTCAGTTTGCTCTGAGACTGCAAGGGGTTGATGAATGTTCAGTAAAGCAAACCTTTTAAGCATAGAAGTTCTGCCTTTATAGTCACAGTTTGAACAGATCTAATTAAAAGATTCCTATCTGTGTGAGTAATGGGCCTACAACTGTTCTGTAAGCTTATTTTTTTTAGGGGGGTTCTACACATTCATTAAAATGATTCATAAGCTCCATCTATGTTTGCTCAACAGTAATTGTGACACTTAATTGCTTTTACGATCTCAGGTGGTGAGGTGGATTGTCAGCTGGTTGAAGGAAAGAAATCAGAGTTGTGGTCAGTGGGACAGAGTCTAGTTGGAGGCCTGTATCTAGTGGAGTCCCTCAGGGGTCAGTACTGGGACCAGTACTGTGTATTACATTCATCAGCAACGTGCTGATGCACAGAGTGCACTTTCAGGAAGTTTGCTGATGACACAGAACTGGGAGGAGTGGCTGATAGCCCATCAGGCTGTGCTTCCATCCGGTAAGACCTGGACAGGCTGGAGAGTTGGGTGGGGAGAAATGTAATGAGCTACAACAAGAGTGGCAAGTGTAGTCTTGCATCTGGGAAAGAACTACCCTATGGACCAGTATAGGCTGGGGGCTAACCTGTTGGAGAGGAGTGCAGAGGAGAGGGACCTGAGGGTCCTGGTGGAGTGGATGACTGTGAGCTAGCAATGTGCCCCTGTGGCCAAGAAGGCCAGTGGTATTCTGGGGTACATTAAAGGGGTGTGGCTAGTAGGTTAAGAGAGGTTCTCCTCCCCTTCTGCTCTGCCCTGGTGAGGCCACATCTGGAATATTGTGTCCAGTTTTGTCGGTCCAGAGAGGGAAAGAGACTCAGTTCTTTTGAATATCCCCATGTTGTGAAATTGGAGGCACAAGGATGTGGTAAAATAGTGCAGCAAAGCTTGGTGTAGGACTCCATGGCAAGGCAAGGTGTTATTAAGCAAAACTGATTTCTCTCACTCTCACAGAATTCACTTGCTCACACTCTCACAGCCACATATAGTCATGAAGATGCAAGCATCTAAGTTGTGCATGGCATAGAGGATGAGGAAGTCTGTGCTGAATCCTTGCTTCATCTTTTGGCTTCCCTTTGACTGGTAGTGACAAACTGATTATTAGATTGTTTTCTGGATTCCCTGTAAGAATCACAGTTCAGAATTGTGCTTACTTCAACTGCCAGAAGTCTTGGGTGAGGTTTATGAAGAGTCTTTTCCTCCTGCCTTCTGGGAATCTTTGTGGCTACAGTCTGTCTTCCTGTTGGGATAACACCAAGAGGAGTGGCACATGGGACGTGGTAACCTTAGCATTATCCTCTTATCAGAGCATAATGTCTTCTGCTGACAAACCATCTTGGCTGTGTCCTTATCTGATTCTGGGCCTTGTGATAAAAGCAATGCATTACAGTGTTCACCAGCTGGTTCTTGTGGATCCTGGCTTTGGTTATCAGAGCATGTTATTTTTGGAATGCCAGATACTTCCATCCATATTTAGTTCATATTATTATTTTGGTTACAAATCTTTGTAGTGAATGACATGTGAAGTCTTTAATGGATTTTTTTTTCCTCAGCTTTTAATTAACAGGCCAGCAGAAATGAGATACAAGCACTCTATGAATGAGTCTTGTCCTTGCCTGTTTCTGTGTTCATTCCATGAGGAGGCTGGTGCTGTTCTCACTTTATTATTTCTGCAGTCACCAGTAGAGCTGGTCAAAGATTTCTGTTTCTAGTTTTAAGAACTAGAAAGAAATTGTTATTGCCTTTAAAACTCTTTAGGAATCACATGCAAGAAAAACATGAGACATGGAGAGAGGAAAATGCATTCAGTTAATTGAAAATGTCCAACTTAATCCACGCATTCCAGAGAGGGACATCTGAAAAATCTGTGTACAGGAACACTTGCCTTGCTATGTGCTCAGGGTTAGATAAAACAAAGTGTTTGGTGCAGATGTGAGTGGCTTCTGGGTGATGGTATGCACTACCAGAAATCCCTGAGGAATACATGCACAGGATGTGGAAACCGAGACTTGTTGCTGATGGAAAACATGGATGCTGACAAAGGCAGCATGAGTAGACAAGGGACTCAGGGGGAGGAATAGGTTGTAATGAAGACAGCTTCAGCGTAGGTTGAAGCTTATGTTGTGAAAGACTTTTATTTCAGTTAACTTGTACAAATCAGTCCTTTTCAAATTGGATATTAATTGTGCAAGAGGAGCATGTATTCACATGTTTAAGTTATTAAGTAGTGTACTTACATTCCTGCAAGCTGTATCAAGCTTCTCTGCTGCACATACTGCTGAGCTTGTCTCCAGAGCAGGCAGATCATCCCACTCAAAAAATGCCCAAAGTATGTTGCTGCTCAAAGATATAGGTAAAACATGTCTTTACAGCAGAGGAGGTGTCTCCCTGGCTTGCAGTCCTGTACAACAATTACTAGAGTATCCCATATGAAACTAGCAAGCTTCCTTGTTTCCAGGTGTCTCCTTGCAAGGTGTTTCAAAATCAGACTATTCCTTTGTCTTCCTTGCTGGTTTGGTTACTGTGCCCCTTTCTAACTGGTATTTTACCACAGATTAATTCAACATTCATGAAGTGTTTTGAGTTAGAAGGGATCTTAAAGGTCATCCAGTTCCAACCTCCCCTGCTATGGGCAGAGACACCTTCCACTAGACCAGATTGTTCAAGGACTCGTCCAGTCTGGCCTTGAACACTGCCAGGGAGGGGGCATCTGTGATTTCTCTGGGCAATCTGTTCCAGTGTCTCACCACCCTCACTGTAAGGAATTTCTTCTTAATATCCAATCTAAATCTCCCCTCATCAAGCTCAAAACCATTCCTCTTCATCCTGTTCCTACAAGACCTTGTAAAAATCCCTTCTTGGCTTTCTTGTAGGTCCCCTTCAGGTACTGAAAGGCCACTATAAGGTCTCCCTGGTTGAGCCTTCTCCAGGGTGAACAGCCCAAACTCTCACAGCCTATCCACATAGCAGAGGTGCTCCAGCCCTCTGATCATTTTCATGGCCCTCCTTTGGATGTACTCCAGCAGTTCAATGTCCCACCTATTCTGGGGCACCAGAACTGAACACAGTACCTGAGGTGAGGTCTCATGAGAGCAGTGCAGAGGGGAAGAATCACATCCCTCATCCTGCTGGGCACACTTCTTTTGATGCAGCCCAGGATGCCATTTGCATTCTGGGCTGCAAGTGCACACTTTTGGCTCATGTCCAGCTTCTACTTCACCAGTACCTCCAAGTCCTTTTCTACAGAGCCATTCTCATTTGTTGGTGGGAAGCTACAATTCAGCGTTACTTACTATTTCATACTAATTATTATTTCATCTCCTTTAGGATGGCACCCGGCCTCCGCTAGAAACTGATGTAAGCCTTGAAGAAATTGCTTACAGTCAACACTGTGATTGTTACACGTGAGTAGCTTCTAGTTTTGACTTGAATGTTTAATGTGCAGTGCCCACAGTTTTCTGAAGCCTGATAATGTGTTGGGTTACTGAGCCTCTCTTAACTCCCTGGGTTTATCAGCTTTTCCTTTATGCTCTTTCTCTTGCTTTTACTTGTGTTTTTTTCCCAAAGAGTTGGTAGGAATAGGTGGATGCTAAAGTCTCTTCATCTGGAATAAGCCTTTTCATGTTGTAAATACAGATCAGTAGAGGCCTGCTGGTTTTGCTTGGGTTTATTTTATAAAGCTTTCATGATCTGAGGATAAGAGAGTCCTCTTCAAGTCGTAGACTCATATATGATGATGAAAGCAGATTGGTTAAATAACCATAACCAGCTTGCTCTATCACACAGTTCAAAGCAATGTGTTTGGCAAAGTAACGAGGGCCTATTCCAGCTTGTGCTTTGGGAATACCAAAGGTGCCTTTTATAGGAAAGCTTGAGAATCGTAGCTGTCAGGGAAAAAAAAAGCAATTGTAGTCTACAAAGCCTCAAAAAGCTTTACTCTGTTATATTATTTATTAATAGTAAATGATTTTCTGGAATTCATGAAAGATGGGCACTGGGAAGGCCTTACCGTGGCCTTCCAGTAACATGAATGAGGCCTACAAGAAAGCTGTGAAGGGATTTTTTCACAAGGGCTTGGCATGATAGGATATGGGGGAATGGCTCTGAGCTGGAAGAGGGGAGATTTAGACTGGAGATTAGGAAGAAATTCTTCACAGTGAGGGTGGTGAGACACTGCCCAAGGGGATCATCGATGCACCCTCCCTGGAGGTGTTTGAGGCCAGGTTGGATGAGGCCTTGAGCAATCTGGTCTAGTGGAAGGTGTCCCTGCCCATGAATTAGATGGTCTGCAAGGTCCCTTCCAACCCCAACCATTCTATGACTCTATAAATTTGTGACATGCTGCTTGTCACAGTGTTGCTTTTGAATCTCAGAAATGGAAGCTCTCACCAGTCATGATTTTTTTAGCTTGCCCTTGTTTCATATTTAGGAAAGATGAGCATTTTTCTTTCTCAGTCCCTTGTACTTCCTGTTGGGATTTGGGTTTTTTTGCATGCCTGTGTGGCTTTGTGGGTTTGTTTTGTTGTGGTTGGTTGTTTTTGTTAGGTTGGTTTTGTTGAGGATGTTGTTTCATGTACTGGAAGGCCACTATAAGGCCTCCCCAGTGGCCCTCTTTTGTGAATTCTAGAAAATCATTAACGATGAATAAATAATATAAGAGTAAAGCACTTTGAAGCTTTGTTGTTTTGGGGTTTGTTTGTGTTTTGGTGGTTGCTGTTTGTTTTGTGGGATTGTGGGTTTGGTTGTTGTTTTTTTTTTTTCCAGTTAGTTGGTTTTAGTTGATTGTTTTATTAAATATAGCAGTTTTCCTAATACCCTCAAATGAAGCAGTGTGAATTAATTGTGAAAATGTTCTTTGGTTCAGTGACTTGTAGTAGTTTGAAGGTTTGTGAAAAGTTTGACAGCTGAAAACAAGTATTTGTAAAGCCTGATCTGACCATGTTTTATGGATACTGTTATTTTAAGAGCATGTTAGCTGTTGATGGAGCTTTTGAGCAGAGCAACTCCCTTTTGTAATAACATGTGCTTCCATTTGAATCTCTCAGAAGACTAACCAAACAAAACAGAAATACTAAGTTTTCATAAAGTAGCACAATGTCATTCAATCCTGTGGTGTTTTTAAGGATGCTAGGTGTGGGGTTTGCCTTTCTCCTTGCTTCTCATTTATTTTATCTTCATCTGTGTCTAAAATCTGGAGGATGTCATGACATAATGAAAGCTGCAGCTCTGAGTAGTCCTCAGATCTCTTTCCGGTGTTCTTAAGATGAGCCTTTTTGACAGCACAAGTCTCTTGCCATCATTTGTAGTATCTTGCCTTGCTGTATTGCCATCAGCAAAAGAGAAGAGAAATTTAGCCTAGAATAATGTATTTTGTTTCTATCTGCAGAGGGGCAGACCTCTCAGCTCTAGTGCGGGAGGCTTCGATTTGTGCCTTGAGACAAGAAATGGCCCTGCACGATGCTCAAAGCAAGAAAGGTAAGAAAGCTTTGCAAAAATCTTAACTGAACAGTGAGAGGATAAATGGCATATCAAGTATTTAAGGTAGGTCAAAGCAAGTATAAAGGTGTGCATGCTCTATATAAATGATGACTCCTGAGCCACACAAGAATTGTCGGATTTGTAGTAGTGATGGCACTAGGAAAATCTGAGCACCATTTTTTATCTTTGGTGTTGAGCTCGCCAGTAGCTCTTGCCAGGACTTCAACCAGGAGTTACAAATCATAGAACCATTAAGGGTGGAAAAGACCTTTAAGATCATAAAGTCCAACCATAACCCAACTACCGAGACCGCTAAAATATATCCTGAAGCACCACATCTGTGTGTTTCTTGACCATCTCCAGGGACAGTGACTCCACCACCTTCCTGGGCAAAAGTTGAACTTTTTTTCCTTACTGCAAGTAGTGTTTCCTTAGGGAATTAAGTTAAACTGATGATATTTTAAGTTTACATTTTCATTTATACTGGTATAACTTTTTATTCAGGATTCCCATTACCATAAGAGCTTCAGGACTGAGATGAGAAAGAGCAGCAAGGTTGTGTGTTTAGTTCAGTGACCTTTAACTTTCATCTTTACTCTTCAAGTAACAATAATTGTAGACTGTTCGGTCTTCTGTTTTATACCAAACTGACTCTAAAGACCTATTTTTATACATTTATCATCTGATACTTGTACATAATGGTAGAATTGTAATGAATCTGTTCAGTAGTGGGGTCTTGGGATCCTTAAGTCTAAATTAAGCAAGGCTCTTGCTTGTGAGAGCAGAGAAATCTATTCTTTGCTTCAGGTATGCTTATGTTTTACATTATTTAAACCCCACAAAACAACCACCTGTTTCAAAAGGTTATTATTAGAAATAATTACTGTGGATAGTTGCATTAGGGTCAAAAAGGCAATTTGCATCAACCTAAACACAGGGAGCTGTAGAAGTGAAAGCTTTCATCAGTCAGGGGTAGTGCCAGATAAAGCAATGATATGAAGTCAATTATTTAGGAATTTAGCATCCTGCAGTAGAACTGGAATGACATACTGGATACTCACTAGAAAACACTCTGTAGGGAAGCTTTATATTAAATGTGTAGAAAATAGCCCAGTGTGGAAGCAGCAGGATCCAAGGCCTCCACTTCCAGGAGGGTTAAAGGACTTGAATTCCAACTGGATTTGATACAAGCTGCAGTTAACTTATGAGTGAAATTCTTAGTCATCAAGTTGAAGCATTAATAACTAAAATAACTTGCTGAAACAACTAAGTATTCTTTGGCTTAAGGTGCAAGGGATAGAAGGATTAAAATCTTTCATACCATCATGGACAGGAGTATACATAAAATATGAGAGTTGAGGTGTTCATAACACTACTGAATCAAATCTCATCCAAGTGACTAGCAGAAGCTGCTAGGTTTCATGAACACTTTGTTGAAATAAATGCAACAGACAAGTGATTGCCTCTTACTTTGCCATTTTAGTAACCTACTATGCTTTGTTCTTAAGGAGAAATCAAGGTTTCCCATAGACATTTTGAAGAAGCTTTTAAGAAAGTGAAATCTTCAGTATCAAAAAAGGTAAGATAAGCTTCAAATATGGGAGCCTCACTACTGCCCTGGAAAGGATTCTCTTATGCTGGAGACTGGTGGGAGTAGTTAAGGTTGCTGTGCACTTGCACGTATTTCTAACTGACACTACCTGTTTCTGCATTAAACAAACCTGATGTCTGTTGCAAGGTCAGAAATTAGGTCTCCCTTTTCAGCTGGAGATAATGCATTACCATACTATCAAGGTTATCTTTTAGTGTGGCACCTTGGACATGCCTAGAATAGTTACTGACCTTGCCCCAACCTCTTACGTCTCTGACCTCAGTTAAAATTCAAGGCCTTTGGAGTGCACCACACCTTACCACCACCTTTCCACCATCTAGATGGATGTGACACTCATGTTCCACCATCTCTGTCAATGTGCAAACATAATTTTGAGATAAGATGTAAATCCCACTATAACCATCTTATTTATCAGCGTCTTCCTTTTTTTGTTTGTCAAGGAAGTTTGTTTTAAAGGTTTCCTTATGAGCTGTTCTTTTTTAATGACTGAAAGGAAAGCTATTCAATCATCTTAACTGCTGTAATTAAGTTAATATATATAGGAATTGCTGTAGCTGCAGAGCTTGTGTATAGATCTCTACACTGCCAAGGCTATACTGCATGCAAAATACATTAGTATATTCACTTCGACCACTAGCCAAAGAGAAGTTAACTATTTCCTTTCATCATTATTATATACTGATGGTCAGTGACCTTTTCTAAAATTTCAAAGTGATCTTTGGCTCCTAGAGCCTTGAAAAATAATCTTGGTTGTTTTCTTCCCCTTTGCTAATTACTAAGCAAACATTTCAGAAGTAACAGCCACATGAACTTAAAACATCTCCTCTAATATAATAATCACTGGTTAAGTATTAGGACACACTCCTTCTAGTTCTTAACAGTTACCAGAAATGTTATTCAGCATCACAAAGGCAGCTTAAATATCATGTCTCAGAGTCCTATGTTTCAGTTATACCCATCAGAAGAATTTTCAGTTAAGCATTTCAAAATACCTTTTTGAGTACAAGATACTCATCTCCCTTTTCTAGCTACTACTTCCAGTTTGTTAGGCAAATTCAATCTAACACTGGAACACTGGAAAACAAATAAAAGCTGCATCTCACTGATTAGTGCTTCTAACTCTTCTTTTTCCCTCCCATATACAATTAACTTGCTTTTTTGGTTTAATTGGCTGACTCAAGATAAACCAAAACAAGTTCTCCTTGTGGACAGACGTCATAGAATTGTTAGGGTTGGAAGGGACCTCAAGGATCTAATTCCATACCCCCTGCTGTGGGCAGGGACCCCTCATACCAGATCAGGTTTCTCAGAGCCACATCCAGCCTGACCTTAAAAACCTCCAGGGATGCGACTTACACCTCCCTGGGCAATCTGTTCCAGTGTCTCACCACCCTCATGGTGAAGAACTTCTTCCTAATACCCAATCTGAATCTACCCATTTCTGTTTTTGTTCTGTTCCCCCTAATCCTATCATTTTCTGACACACTAAAAAGTCCCTTCCCTTCTGAAGCAAATTATTTCAATAGAAGTTAGTGTCTTTAAGTAATTCCATCCCTCTGTAATTTCAAGTGAGTCATGAAAAGGATAAAGGAAGTTACAGATAAGTTAGCCTAGCAAAAACAATCTCATCTGTTCCTTTGGCAGAACAAGATGGGAGTTCAGCAGCTCCCCTGGCAAAAATGGCAGTGTCGTCTTAGTGAAGTTGTGATCTGAACCTAGCATGACAATACACAGTGTAGGGAGTCTGCCAAAAACTTGTGTTAATTACATATTGTTGGTGACTGTCACTGAAGGACCTCATTTATGAGCCACGGTAGGGGGATTTTGCATTAAGTTTTTGTTATGTTTTTTTTAAACAGCTAGCAGTTTCTAGAGCTGGTTTGGGTCTGTTAAATGATACATATAAAGTCACTTCTTAACACTGCATATTTTTTTTTTACTCCTGTCTGAAGTATTGTTTCCTCTTCTCTTGGCATTGTTAGGATCAAATAATGTACGAAGAACTGCGTCAGTCCCTGTGCAGGTGACACATTTGGACAATTCCCAGAAGAGAATAATTACAGAAGAGTTTTGTAATACCCATGGCACCTGATTTTTCAAGAGACAGGTTTGAAAGAAGCTGTACCAAATCTCTTAGCTTTCTAAACTGTACCTGGAAAAAGGTCATCATAACCTCCTACTATAAACTATTCTTACCTATTTGCAGAATGAAAAATAAAATAGACATTTCCTGCTTATCTCCATTTACATTAAAAATGTACTAAAATGTGCTTTTAGTGCTGAAGAGGTAATACCATTCAGAGGCAGCTGGTACCCTTAGTCAGAAATCCCTCAGAAGCCTAGAGGCTAACCCTTCAAAGTGTTTACACTTCTCCAGGAGCTGTTTACAGCTTCAAATGAAAACTGCTGTTTGCAAGAAGTCTGGAGGAATCTCTGGGAGAAGAGAGCTGTGAAAGTAGACTGGGAAAGTGCTACACTGTACTTGATCATACAATTAGTCATGCCTTTCCCAAATCCAGTGACACATTATGATTGTGCCAGCACAGGTTCTCAGAAGTTCTAACAGCTTCCTTTCACCTTATCAAAAGTAGTTATCCACAGATGGCAAGCTGTCAGGAGAGAGTAAAGTTTGAAAATCCAGGAAGTGCTAGGATACAATTTAACAGCTGCCTAAGAAACATTGAGACTGTAAGTTGTATAAAGAGCCATTGATGTTATTTTGGTGGTGTTTGGGGCTTTTTTAAACAAAAAAATCAAAGGCCAAAAAATTCTATTACTTATCTGAATTTAACTCAAGTGTTTTGATGTCCTCTGTAGAAAGGAAAATGTTACTGTTTTGAGAAACAAGCCTCACATTTTGGGGGTTTTGTTTGGGTTTTTGTGTTGCTGGGGGGTTGGTTTGGGTTTTTTTAATACATTCCATCTTGAAAAGAGGGATCATAACTTTCAGCAGCAGCAAATGGGGAAGTATCTGAGTTAAACACTGAAATGTGAACTCATTTTGGAAACCTACAAGCCATCATCATGGATTTTTTTTTTTTTTTTACCCACTGCTGTCATTCTATGAATTTCATTAGTGTTTGATTAGTCATATTCTTCCCAGGAACACTGCAACCATTGGACAAGGATCAGAAATATAACTGGGTGATTTCTCCTAGCAAATTTCATGGGAAGTTTAAGTTTGATAACATCAACTACTTACATTTTTAAGTACTGAAATTTCCATGTAAAACAGGAATAAAATAGTTTTTGTAAGCAACATTAATTCTCTACACTTTCCCCCTCCCTACTTTAAAGAGGGACAAGTTCATAACATGGCAATTTGTTTAAAAGAACCATGAACAACCTCACTTGAAGACTGACCTTGGTTTGAGAGGCAATAGCACCTTAGGTCTTAGCTTCTTCTCAGAGTTGCCATCTGACAAAAGATCTTGTTTGGTTTTGCCAAAGGTAAACGTGGAAGGCTGTTAAAAATTACTAATCACCACAGACTTGCATTTCAAAAGCACAATACTCACAGCAGCTTGTACTCACCACTGATTTTTCACAACACTGTATGATATTCCCTCCCTCTTCTAGGGAAACTTTCAACTCAGTGACTCAGGGCTTGGCTTATAAGACCAACAAATTAAGTTCCTGCATATAAAGCAGATACTTGTCTGCTTGTAAATATAAATCAGGTTTGGAGCTGTGGTTCCCAGAAATCCAAGAGGAAGAATCATCATTTTATCTCAGAGCAGTTTCACTTGTGGACATCCATTATGATGAGGTCATTACATGAGGAGAAACTTCTTTACTGTGAGGGTGCTGGAGCACTGAAACAGGCTGAGAGGGTGTGGAATCTCCTTTTCTGGAGACTTTCAAAACCTTCCTGGATGTGTTTCTGTGCAGCCTGCCCTAGGTAATCCTGCTTTGGCATGGGGGTTGGACTTGATGACCTCTGGAGGTCCCTTCCAACCCCTAACATTCTATGAGGCAATGCAATTAGTATATATCAGTTAAATGACTAATTTTAGTGTAAAATAATACCTATATGTCATGTATAGAGATAGACAAGAACTACCTATGTTACATAAACTTTCCTGAGTTTTAGTTCTAAATCTACAACTTTACAGGATGGTTTTTAACCACCTTTTACCATAGCTACAACTGTGAGAAGGCAAGATGTGAATTCTTCTAGTACAATTCAGCTCAATGAGAAGTCATGCAGAAGCCCTGTGAAAACATTATACAATATTATACAATACCTCAACTATCGAGTTTGAAACTGCCACTCATTTTACTTTTAAATACAGCATGCCACAGGAAGGCAAATACAGTGGTCTCAAAGCAAACTACATGTAAAATCCCAGACCAGCAATTAAAGAAAAAAGGTTTAACTGTGATGCAACTTCAGTGATACAACTTAGAAATATTTGTCATCCTTCCTTGGAAAAGTGATGTGGCAAGCAAGCCACTCTTTACAGTTGAAAAGAGCCACAGGAATGATTTCTCCTTTATAGATGGAAAGGAAATATCTGCTACCATATATAAGATAGCTACAGTTGATGAGCTTATAAAGGAATAAAGTGCTGAAGTCCTGGCACAGTCAATTCAAGCAGTAATAACAATGTAGTCTCATCCAGACTTCTAACACAAAACATGTTTAATAAACAAGGTGGCGTATGAGCATTCTTCCTAACCTGTAGCATTGAGGAAGTAGGGTGCAGGAGGATTTAAATTTACAAGAAAAGCTGAAGTTGAAAGACAGAAAGTGCTAGGTCAGTAAGGTGTCCATATCCTGTTTGCTTACTTTGTCTAGGAGCAGACACAGGTAGGCAACTGAACTCTGACTGTTTACACAATGAAGTGCTGCACCCCCACTGCTACTTGTGGGAAATTTGGACTAGGTTATCCTGATCGTTTCAAAACCAACAAACTTGGTAAGAAACTGCAAGATTTCTTCTACTTGTTCCCCACAGAAAGTGAGAATGGCTTTAAGGAACAGGCTTTCTCATGCAATAAAGAGACCACTCCTTCATCCTGCATGTTCACCTACCACATCTAGCAGGCATGCCTAGAGGAGTTTTTCCCTCTAGTCACTTTGTTTCTGTTGGGAGAAGATCAAGAAATTGTTCATCACACTACTCTTCTCTCCTTTTTCCTGAGGCTAGCCACATATCTAAATGTTTCTGTCCCAAAGCACATTAGATGCTAACTTAGGCATGTATGTGGAACAGCAGCAGCACAGAACTGACAGCAAGGTGGGGAAAGTATATTTAAAACAATCTATCTTTGTTCTTGGCTCAATAGGGAACTTCAACATTTTTGTCCTGATTAAAGCCTTCTATAGTATGGCAGGCCTGACTGTGAAATAAAAGATTTTATAGAGAGGAAAGAATTCTTTGTGTGGAGTTGCAGGTTACTAAAGGCATATCTACAGGATTTTATCAGACCTATTTGTCAGATTATTTTCCTATGACCTTGCAGAAACAATATTTGCAGACCCAGAAGTAGCTCCTGTGCTTTGCAATGTACAAGCAAAAGAAAAAAACAGGAGAACTTGCTTTGCCTTCAGTCTTTTGAGGCTCTTGCAAATTACAGAGTACACTTTCCAAAAGCTTGTCTTAGACCACTTACCATGCAAGACCACTACTTGAAAGCAACTTTTCTCCTGTTTGTCCAACAAGATTAGTATGACAGCCTACAGGCTATAACACTGACATATTGGTTATTGAGCCCTTATAATTAAAGAATGAGCAGCTTTAAGTTCTGCTGTGGCATGCCACTTCATCTGATAGAAGAATAAAGGAGGCAAAGGTAAAAAGGTAAACCACTAAGCTCATTAAGTGTCCACCTCTACAGAAGAGAGCCATTTCTGTCTACATTTAAAGATTTAGCCAGATAAGTTCTGAGACAGAAAAAAAAATCATAACTGCACTTCAACTGACCTCTAGTTCCTGCTAGGAAGTCTTGCCCTGGATTTGAAAGTATGGAGTTTCATAGCCAGAAACATGCATCCATTTAACACATTAATTGGCCACTGTTGTGGAGCAGAGAAGTTCAACAGCAAAACAAGAATGCCAGAGGGAAGAGTTGTTTTGAAAGCAGCATATACCTATGCCTTTCCTGTGGGAAAACTCATGCCTAGTGTAATCAGATTCCAGGATGCATTTCTTACTCCACTTAAGCAGCTTCAAATAATTGGGGGAGGAAGGGAAGGGAGGTGTGTGTGTTTAAAAGCCATGCAAGGCTTATTGCATGCCATAAACAAACCCATGCAAGACTTTATTCCAAAACCTGTAAGTTACTCAGAAAGCCCTGAAGGATTCAGAGCTCTGCATGACTTAACTGCAGCTAAAATACTTGAATGACATGTTTAACAGAGCTGACCCAAAGTCAGCTGTGTTTTGACAGTTAAACTCCTGGGTGATTTCACATAAAGGAAAAGGTCTGACAAGCTAGCAAGAGGCTTTATTGACACAGAATAAGCATGTAGAAAGACAAAAGTTAACTCATTCCACCTGAGCAGATTTATTGAAGAAAAAAATATAATTGGGTTAACTGCCAAGAGTTCTAATATTCTTTAGGCTTAATTTGTTCTTCAGTGGTTAGTGTAAGTTCCAACTTCCACATAAAATATTCTAAAAATTACACTAACCTGTTTATGCCATTTATATTTCCTTAGAATTAAAAAGGCAACTACAAGTCATTAAAACAATAGCTACATGATTCACATGTCTTTGAAAAAAATATTAACTCTTATTTCTGTGTCATACCTTTGGACCAACACTGCATTGTGACTGAAGAAAATGAATTATTCACTCTGAACATAACAAACAAGTCAGGTAGTCCACCTGGCCTCCATTCCTTTCACCAGTAGTTCAGAAATGCTTCTGGGTTTTAGGAATAACTTTCACATGGTCTGCATCTGGCAGAATCCCTACTGCTGAAGTCTCATGCCAAAGCCTCTTGTGTGTATCTCACAGGAATTACAAGCCTAAAAATTGTGGTTACCGCTGCTTGCAAGAATCAGACCATGGTTTAGAGCCAAACTTCAGTCCTGGCTCTTTCAAGCATTGCTCAGTACACCTCACTGACAGGAGGCTGGAGTGAGGTGGGGGTTGGTCTCCTTCCCCTAGCATCAGGTGATACAATGAGAGGAAATGACCTGGAATTGTGCCAGGGGAGGTTTAGGTTGGATGTTAGGAAAAATTTCTTTCCTGTAAGAGTGGTCATGCACTAGAAGAGGCTGCCCAGGGAGGTTGTGGAGTCACCGTCCCTGCAGATATTAAGGAAACATGTGAACATGGCACTTTGGGGCATAGTGGTCTTAGGTTGACTGTTGGACTTGATCTTAGAGTTCTTTTCCAACTGGAACAATTCTGTGAATTCTATTCTGTGATTAAATGTGAGATGGCAACTTCAATCCTGTTTAAAAGCAGCAACTCACTCTAGCAGCACCCTTTGGGAAGACAGTAAGGGGCATCAGTAATTCCATGAAGTAGGTAACTAAGCCCAAGCATAACTTTTTTTTACACTGAACTCTGCTTAAATATTCATCTAGGATTTCTTAAATCTAGGTGTAAAACTTTCTATCCTTCATCCAGCTATAGTAAACCATCAACACCAAGAGAGGTAATTCCATCTTTTGCTTCTTAAAAGTCAAGCAGTTGTACAGAAGTGTCTTCTAAAAGAAACTGTTTTGCAGCCTGTTAAACCTGTTCAGGTCTTTCAAAGTCAGTTTTCCTTCTGAAATGGTTCTTTACAGTTCATCTCTACCACCACTCAGTAGAACAGGTTTTGCATCTGCTATAAAAATGACAAATTTCATTAAAGCTCAAGTCCTTCAGCACAAGATGGTCTGTAAAAAGGTCACCCAGTTTTACTTTAATATGTGCCCTTTTTAATTACATGTAAAAATGGGGATAAAGTGTATTTTGACACTGCCCTAGCATGTTGTTGTCGTCATAATGAAGTCACTTTATAAGCGGTTGTCATACTTTCATAACATTTCTATTGCTTAACCAGATGAGAGCCCCACACTTAAACACATTAAAACCAGGACTGCAATTAAGCAAGGATTAAGACACACCAACGCATTTTTGTCAGACACTGCTTCTTCCAAAAAAAGAATGGACAAAATGCAGGAGTTGAAGGCATCTACACATTAAGTTACTTACAGCAGACCAGTTTGGGCAGAAGCCAAGACTTCCATCTTCATCTGATTCCACCTTCCAGATAAGGTTGAAGATACAAAGGCAATTTGCAGACACCTTTAACAACTTGAAGCCATCATCAGTGCATTAATGACAGAAAGCAACTATACTGTGCTGAGGTATGTAGAGATCCTTCAGTGTTCAAAAAGTCTATCCATTCTCTGTTTACCAATTTAAAACCTTGAGCAGGAAATCTGGTATCACCAGCTGTTCTCTCACCACATTTTAATAAAGTGTTTATGTAGGTTACTGTAGGTTGAGGGGAGAAGGGGCAGAAATAAAGATCATTTAGCAAAATCTTTGTGTACACAAATAACACATATGCTTAATGGGTAGAGCTGACATTGGTTGTGGCTGGCCTTGTTTTCCAGAACACTGTCTACTTCAGTTGATTGTTTATCATACAAACCAAATTTCCAAATGAGTATTCATAGGCTGAGCATTTAAAACCATGGCAACAGCAGAACCAGCTAGGACAAACTTAATCATTTCTCTTTGCAAATCAGAAAAATCCTCAACTACCAAGATTTTTCCAATATGAAAAAACCTAGTTAGTGATATTAAGTTGCCTAGTAACAAGCCCCCCCACAATTCTAAATGCTAGCTGTCCAAGCTATATATGCTAACACAGGCAGCTCAAGGCAGTAGGTACAGACACAAAGCTGGCAGTACCCTTGAATTCCCCACTTCTTTTTCTCCTTTATAAGGAAGTCACACAAGCCATCTCAAAGATACCAGTTTCATTCTGAGAGATTGCTCCTTGAAGGTATTTTCAGTGAAAAAGGTGGAGCTTCAAAGCAATGCTTCAAGTGACATGCTACATGTTTAAACAAAAGCAGACATTTCTGTGCAAATTTAGCTTTTCCACCAGGTAGGAAAGGTTTCCACCAGCAGAAGGTTTAAGATAACCAATCATGTTACTTTAGAATTAATAGGTAAGTACAGCATTTTAACACTATGGTCATCTAAAATAGCACATTGTGGGCAGCATATCTTCTAAAATATTATGAGCCAGACATATTTCATATAGATTTAACACCTGACAAAGTCAATTCTGTAACAAAGTTATTGAGCATTATGCATATAACACTGATCCTTAGGCAAACATGAGACACATTAAACCAGTTAATCTGAGAACTGTGAGGAATGTTATAGCTGGTAGGAGTCTGCTACAAAGTCCTTAAGGATGCATGTTGCTGTAGATCTTAATTCAGGATACAGGTGAACAGCTTTAGCAAGAGACCTTATGCCAGCCACTTCAAAAGCAAGCAGACATTTCAAAGTGGTTTTTTTTTTTTTGGTTGCCAGAAGTTTAATCTTGTTTCACTTCACCCTTTAATTGCCTTTTCATACGCGAATATGGGCTGATTGTGTCATCCATCACGAAGTCATACAGTACTTTTATCCAAGAGTTATATTGTGGCAGGTTGTCATAGTATTCAGCTGCTATTTTCTTCACCTAAAGAGGAGATACAAGGTCTATTTACTATTTTTATTAGCACCAGTTGTGACAGCTTTCCAGTCCTCAGCCTGTACCTTTGTGCAGAGCACCAGTTCTGTTTTAGACAATATTCTCCAGAAAAGGCTGCTAGTGCCACAATGTGAAAGTTGCTTGAAGAAAAAAGCAACTCCCTGGTTAAGTAAACTTCATGTGAAACTTTTGTGTTCAAGCTAAGCAGAACAAACTCTGCTAAAACTGAATTCTGTCCACTGTGCTTCCTATGGGGATGATGTAGCTCACAAAAGCAAGCACTTTGGTTGCTAGTGGAAGTGGGTGACTCAGTTCAGTGGTGAGTCACAGATTATAAGTATCACAAAATGGATGTTATGAGTTCTAGGAAGAGATGCTGTGTTAAGATACAGCTCTTTTTACATATAGTTTCAAGCCTCAGCCTTCAGAAAAAAATAAAAGCATCTTGTTGCTCAGGAGCATCTTGTTTCTGAAGACAGATATTAAAGAATGAATATAGACTGCTTACAAAGAATTTGTTCTCAGATGTACGTGCTGACTAAACCACTGCTTAAAACAAAGAGCTGTGGTCCCAGTTAGATTTCCTTTCTAATACTTAACGCTAACCACCCAAAGCCTTAAAAACCTGCACAGACCAAAACTGTCACTGAATTCCATAACTTTAAACAGAAGGAAAAAGAAAGATCTGTACAAGCCAGAAACTCACTCAAGATATTTCTGTCTTGATTTGGAGCTGAAGATGGTTTTGTTCCATCATCACACCTATAAGGCTGCATCTAACCAGTATACTTCATTCAGCAGTAATTATTCCCAGCTCACCAGTACCCCAGCTGGAATTAAGTGTTCAGTACTTAGTGATCTTTAGCACACAGCAGAGTCCAGTCCAATAAAATTAACTACACTGTTCTAAAAGAAGGCTTTGTTTTGTTATCAGAACTGCAAATGTAAGAGTCCTGGAGAAGAGCTGAGTATTTACCTCTGCAATTAAAACAAACAAACAACACTACCAAGCATTCCCTATTTACATTCTCTTACTCATGCAAAAGGTGAAATGCTGAATACCTAGATCTGTGCTGGTGAAGCAAAATGAGTTAGCACAACTTGAGCTGCGTTTGAAAGATTTAAATCTATGAGTAAGAAACTCACTTTTTCAAGAACAAAAAAGAAAAAAGCCTCAAACCAATAACAGAATTTAACTGTCCTGCTAAAGAAGTACTGGAGTAATTATTTCATGGAGAGTTCCGTCAACAGCTGTTGGTCAGAAACAGTTGTTCCTGACAATTGAAACAACAATTAAGTTTGGACTCCAAAGGTGTAAGCTCACAAGGTCTCACTATTACCAAGTGCAACAACAAAGCTACAAGACCAGAACCACAGCTGCTGTCAAATTGCAAACAGAATATGAGGTTTAGGTGTAACCCCAGAAGCCTGTGCTCCCATGCTCCAATGGGAAACCATAGATAATGACAGTTAAGCTCCTATTTAAAAGAAACCAGCAAAGACTGAAGCAGGGAGAAGCTAGTTGAAAATTCACATCTGCTACTCATTCAGTTGTGACAGGTGTAAGTCTTAGCTTTGAAGTCTAAATTCTGTCAGTGTACAGCTGATACTTATTTAGGGTTCAAAGGTTCTCAGTAGAGAAAATGGAGCTGCTCCAAAACTGAAAGCTGTTAAATATTGGTCAACAGTACAACAAACATTAGCAGTACATAAAAGCATCTTTCCACCATCAGAGAATGGCAGGAATAGAAGAGGCTAAAAAATTACTGTATTGCAATGCTTGCTTAAAGTTTTGGAGATAAATCTCTGAAGGTATCTGCAGCTTCTTAAGTAGCTCTCTGCATACTTAGAAACCAAAGACAACAGAAGGCTGGTTGTAATCACAGGACACTAGTTAGTGCAACATGTAAAACATGTTTCCTCACCTTTACTTATGGAAGAGGCTTGAGCAGCCAGTCCATTGGAAACTTGTTAAGCATATCACTAATATGGCAAGTAATTATCACCCAACTGAGAAACTGACCTGTTTTGTTTGGCTTAGGGTTTGTTTTCTCTCCCCAACTTCCATTCTTCTACCTATCAGTGTTCTACCTGATTTTCAAGTTAAAGTAGGGCTTCATTCAAAGAAGTAAAAGCTTTAAAAGTAAACTTACCAGTGGGAGGCTCTTGCCAGGAATATTGGGAAAGTCATGATGTTCATTGTGATAGCCAACATTAAAAGTAAGCAAATTAAGTGGCCCATAGTAGGAATAAGTTTCATGTCCTTTTAAAAACATGTAATGTTCAGCTATGAAGTGTCCCGAAATTGGGTGCAACCCAAGTCCAAGTACTGAACCAGCAAGCATGTAAAAAGTGGATTTGACTCCCCATAAGTAATATATTACCATGTCAAAGGAAAACTGAGCCAACAAATTGATTATTTCAAGTCGAGTAATGGGTTTAGGGTTGATGCAGAGAGGTCTAATTGCATAGAAAAAAGGCTGAAGAACAATCCAGATGAACTTCCTGAAACGGGTGCAGAAAAACCAGCCTTCGAAGTTGGTAGGAATGTCCACATCAATTCCATCACCTCCTAAGTAACGATGATGATCCATGTGGTATCTCTTGAAGGATATGGAGTATGGGAGACCAAGAGGGAGGTTGGCAAATATTCCAAACCATCGATTCCACATTGCTTTGTTGTTGCCAAAGGCACTGTTATGAGAAATCTCATGAATAGCCAAAGTCATGGAGTGGCTAATACAGCTTCCAAAAACATATGCCCAGAATATTACCCATTTCCATTCCAAGTCTTTAACTAGATAAAATGCAGTCAACTGTGCAAGGACCATCAGCGCAACCACCCAGATCAAGTTGTAATCTGGCTTCATCAGTGCTTTAATCTCTGGATGTTTAGCTAAATGGGAAGAATTAAACAGAAAGAAGTATTTAGGAGCTCTTGCAGCTAACTAACCCACTTAGATTAAAAGAGCAGATACAGCCATTTATTCCCAACTACAATTTGGCTGCAAAGGTAGTGAGAACGCACCATCTTTCCATTTCTGGCATTTATTGCTATAATGAATCTTCAGGAATGAGCATTTTCCTGTTGCTAGCAATTAGACACCCTTACAGCAAGCACCAGTACCACCTCCAGCCTACCCAGGAGGGAAATGGCTTTTGAACTGACAACTCTCCAGTAATTCAGAAGGGCTCGGGTAAGCTCAGGTCCCAAGTAGTCATTTAACTAGATAACGCAGGAACTATTTATACTGAGCAGCAGACACCTTATCAGTTATACACGGCTTGTTTTCTACCGGCACCGGGCAGCTGCGGCGGCGGGTAGGGAGGGGTAACCGCGCCGCTGTCCACCAGCCACCGGCACCGCTCCTCAGCGCTCCTTCGTGCCCCAAAACGGAAGCCCGGATTGTCTGTCCAACGTTTCGGGACTCGGGCGCCGTCCTCACTGGCAGCGAGCCGCCCCCTCGCTCCTTCCCTTCCCCTCCCCTCCCCGCCAGCGCCGCCAAGGCGGTGGCTCCCGCCTCCACATACGCGACCAACGCCGCAGCTCTCAATACTGGCCGAGGCCGACTACCACCCCGCCGGAAGCCTCTAACGGCTGGCAATAAGGAGCGGACACTCCGCTGCTGCGCCTTCCGCGCGGCGCCCCCAGCGCGGGCGGCTGGCAGCCATTTTGTGGGGTGCCCCCCGCCTTGCCACGCAACCGGAGACAAGGAGCAGCTGCCCCACCACCATCTGTTCTTTTTCTCACCCAGGATTTCCTTGCGGCGGTCGGCATGAGGCTGGTCCGTGTAGACCCACTCGAAATCCTCTCTAGCCACGGTGTTACCCATCCCAGCAGCGCCACGCTCCTCGCGCTGCTCAGCTCTGCCCCGCAGCTCGCGGCACTCCCTTGCACCGCACTTTATAGCGCCGCGGGGGCGGCTCGGTCGCCGTCCCGCCCACCGCCTCGTCCCCTCTTCCCATTGGCTGTAGCAGCCCGTCAGGGCTGACAGGCGGGCGGGGGCCTGGCTGGGCGGGGCGCGGAGCCCGGCGAAGCCGCCACCTGAGGGGCTACGGGATGATGACGGCTTCCTTCAGAACCTGGTTCCTCGGCCTTGAAGACTTGGGCCACCCTTCAGCCCTCTCTTCCACCAGAGAGAAGTTGTGTGTGTTCCCTCCTTCAGGGGAGAGGTCTCACGGCTCTGCCCTTGAGACTGCCCGGGTGGGCTGCGGCTCCCCGGCCTTCCCGCTGGAAGCGGTGGGACTGACTCAACCCGAGCCCGCCGCGGGGCTGGCGGATTTGCGGCCGGCGCCAATCGCCCTGTGCGTTCTTGGAGGCCTCAACGGGGTCCCGAGGACACGGGGTACGGGGCGAGAGGGGCCATGAGGTGTTGTCGCCTCAGGCGAGCAGAGCCAGGGAAGGGAATGAGCCTCTCAAACCGGCAGCGTCGCTGCGGGCGCTCGGGGAGCCTTTGATAAAGCTGCATGCATAACATTTATGGAGAGAGAAAATTCTCGGCTTGTAACGCTGGCCCTGCCCCCAGGAGCCCTCCCGCGCCGTGGAAGCCTTTGAACCATCCTTCCTCCGAGCCGTCCCTCCCAGAAGCTGGGCGGGTGAAGCCTCACCAGCTTCACGATCACCCACTCCGCCTTCCCTGCTTTACTGATATTTATGCAGGTTTAGCTGTCTGCGAGACTTCTGCCCCTCCCAGGTCTTGGGACAACCTGCCCCGAAGCCACAGCAGGCGGCCAGGCAGTCTCATCCAACTGGCCTTCTTGAGACTGGAATCTGGAATGGCATTTTACAGCTGCTCTTTAAAAAGCACCTTTCCGACAGTAATAGGTACGTGGTTGCAAGAAAATCCAAATTGTCCAAATCCAAATTTCTATAAGCTGCCTAAACATATTTCACTGCAAAACACCTGTGACAAGGTCTCCATTTTCTTAGCTTTTAGTGGTAATGTAGGACTTCTTTCACAAATTAAAGAACTAAACTCCATTTAATCTGTCCCTGCATCTATTTCTCATGGAGTATTGACTGTGGACAGTTTACTAGATTACAGAGAAGCTGAATGACTACTTGCTTGGAGTTTCAGTTGTCCATAAATCCACTCAAATTAATCTGTTTCAGTAACAGTGATAAAACAGAGGAAACAGAGGAAATTAACACAAAGTAAATTGCACCTTATCTACTAACAGAGTATGAAAATCTCAAGGTTTATGATGCATGACTTAAAAGCTATTAGTAATCATTAAAAAAAAAACAAAACAAAAAAACCCACAACACCACCACCAAACTGCATTTGTACAACTGCATGAGATTTTCACCATGGGAAATACAATCCCTACTTGGAAATGCTATAATCTATAGCAATGGGCAAAGCCCAGGATCTAGAAAAAGTAACAGCACTGTGAATGTTTCTGTTTACAAGAATTTTTAATGTTTATATTAGGATGTGAATTAAAAGTAAAAAAGGGAGCAAGGAGAGGAGAGGTGGAAAAGTTTATTTGCAGCTTTTCCCTCCAGTCACACAGGCTGAATTTGGGAGACTCTGAAGACTGGCTCAGTGTAAGAAGTAAACCAGATCTTTAGATTTCATCAAGGCATTTTGTCATTTTTCAGTTTTACATTTTGCCCTGTGACCACTTCACAATAAACCAGGAAGTGGTTTTGTGTTGCCAGTGAAGAAGCTGACTGCAGAATTGCAGCATTACAAGTGTTTCGCTCAGCTGGACTCTAAACAGTTTCTGAGAACGTTCCATTCTTCTTGTAGTTCAAATATTAGCACTGCTATCCATCATTGTGCTGAGGACCTTCTCATCCATGGGAGAGATCCTGCCAAGAGAAGGAAGGAGCCTGCTAAGAGAGGTTGCAGCTACAGACAGGAGCACTGGAGGAGAGACAAAGGATCAAGAGTTTAATATAAAGAGGTAGGTTTACAGAACTGACAAATGTATGCAGGTTTGTAAATACTCACAAGTTTTCAGCAGGGTAATTAAATAGAAGATCCCAGATTTATAAACTACACATTCCATAGCAGCCAAACAATGAAAATTATTAAATAGGACCATTTTGGAAAATTTAATTGCCCAGGTGTCCAAGGTGTTGGCTTTTTTTTTTTTTTTTTCCCACCTTTAATCACTGAGTCTTTCTGGTTTAGGCAGCCCATGTAACAAATCCCGATATATGAGGTCTTAGCGAAGCTCACAGTTCTTGTATCTGACATTTTCCCTTCCAAAGACAACAAGATCCGGCACCTAGCATGTCTTCAGCTGGCACAAAGCTAGAACAAAAAATCCTAGCATGCTCAGTTACATGTAAATCAAAGCTGGCAGTATATCTCCATCCAACCAGGAAAGTGAGATCCAGTAAGCGCAACTGCAAGTGCAGAGAGCACACGGACAAGTAGGCTGCTCCACGTGCAAAACAGCACAGGAATTTCAGAGTATCCGTTCAGAACTGGAAGCAGACATGTCACTAGAGAATACTCCAAACAATTTAATTTCAAATTAAATGATCTATGACAGTAATTTGCCAGTTACTTTGTTAAAACCATCAGGAACACTCAATAAACCAGGTAGCTCTCCTGTCTGAAGACATACTTAACCACACCCTATGCTGTCCTATTTTCAAGAGGCTCTTGGTGTTGAAAACTCCTTAAGCAATCTTACTGCTTCCCACAATTAACTATTAGAAGATCACAGTAAGAGAAGCTAAGCTTCTGTTCAATAGTCTTATTTTTTAAGTTAGGAAATTTTGGGACTACATCCTTGTAATACCAGTGGACTACTGTGATTAATATGCTATGCTTAAAGCGTCAGGGATTGAAGAAGTTAACATTTGCTTCTATCTGTTCTTTAATTGGAGACATTTATCTCGTTAGGCAGGTATTCTTTCCTCCCTCGGGGCTTCACCCTATTGCATCCATTAGCCCTTAGAAAGTGCTTGCAACACTGCATTCACACGGAAGCTGTTCAATTTGAGGAGCACGGGCTGGTTGCAAACAGCTTCTGCCTGAAAAAAAAACCTACTATTGTAGTATCTTCCGATACCATTTTCACTGGATAGACACATTTGTCAGAAACTTCTGACCTTACTAGGAAACAAAACACAGTTTATGAAGCAAGCTGCTGCTTTCAGAACTCAAGCTTGAACATAAAGCAAGCTCATTTTAAGCTACGTAAAGAAACTGGAAAAGACACTTTGTATCGCTCAGCCCTGAGCTATTCAGTTTCAGCCCTTGCTACAAGTACTAAAACTGAAGGCTGGCTGCAAGTAAAACTATTTGCTATGTAACTTTGTAAACTACAACTTAAAGTCTCACTGGTTTAAGGTTCTGCCTTGAACAGATTATAGACTCAGTAACTGCTACCAACTACATTTTGAGGCTGATATAGCAACTCACGTAACCTCGTATAAAAATCTGTAATAAAAGAAATTTAGTTTTACTCCTGGCTTATTACCTACTTATTCCCATATTGCAAAGCCCATCCTTTGTTATTTATTAAGGAAGAATATGGTGTTAGAAATCCACATTCCAGCTGTTTTCTCTGAACTATTATTTTGCTTCCTTTTCTACGCTCTATCTGGTGTCCATCTACATTCCATCGGTGTATATTCTAGTCTTGAGAGCTACCTGGTACTGATGTTTCCTTCCCTCCCTGGGAAGTGAAAGAGTAGTGTGCCCTTCTGTGGCATTTCTCAAAGCTTGTTTGTAATCATCCCCTCTGCTCCTTAAGTTTCATGGGCCTAGTTCAATTTTGCTGTATTTGGAAGCACAAAGAGGATCAGGATGCACCTGCAAACTTACAGCACATGATATTTCCTTGAATTGAAGGTTCCAAGTTGGCACCATTCATGGAGAGTGTTTCATGTAACAATAGGCTGCTGTTGTTCTTTCCAGCTCAGTTTACACACAGGTCAAGATTCACCGGCACATAAATAAACTGTACTCTCTAATAACTTTAAACTATCTGTGTAGTGTAAAGGGGGCAGGAACTGATTGCATCTTCTAGAAATGCATAAAGAAACTGAAGTGAGAGATAGTAAGAAATGTATGAATAAACCTTTCCAGTAAACACAGTTCACAGGTTTATACTTTTGAGAAGAATTTAACAGCAAGTAACTAGACTGTTACATGAATTTGTTATCATGAATGACCATTAAATGAATTTGTATCAAATGATACACAGTAATTATAGCTGATGTCAAAAAAAGCTAAAAATTACCAGAATCAGGCAACCACAGAGTTACAAAGTTAGGCAACCATGAAGAGTCTGTTTTGAAACCAAGGCAACCAGAATGAAAGGTCCTGTAGAACAAACGTTCAAATTAGTCTCCAAGTTAATTGTTGTTAGTATCAACTTCAGGCATTGTTCTTAAAAGCTTTGGGTAGGAACAGTAACAGAAGGCAAGGGTGATCAGGGACATATTGACAGATGATAGAAACCAAATATAACCTTTAGTCACCTTAAGCTGATCATAACACATTATGATACTAAACCACACAGCTCTAGAAGTTCACTGCCTCTCAAAGACCTTTACCCACCGAGATTGCCCAGTGAAATTAAAACCTATTGTACCTTTAAATGAAGGCAAAGATACCATATTCCAATCAGCTTTAAAGTAAGGATAATGATCACTAGTAAAACCGCTGTAAACAAGGAATATGCTAATTATGACTGCATAAGTGAAGGACTGTCTCAACAATCAGTGTGCTAGCTTTGTGGGGGTACTCTTTATTACCCTTTTCTGCACTGAACTGGAATAAAACAAGTATCTCAGTCTTTGCACACTGGGAAAGGAACCCAGACTTGAGACTACAGGTATCATGCTGACCCTTTGATTCAAAAATATTGTTTAAAATAAATTATGTGCCAGTACATTCCGGAACCTAAAAGGGGCCTGCAAGAAGGATGGAGAGAGACTGTTTACAGAGGCCTACAGTGACAGGACAAGTGGCAATGGCTTCAAACTAGAGAAGGGCAGATTTAGATTGGATGTTAGGAACGGGTTCTTTACTACGAGGGTGGTGTAACACTGGGACAGGTTGGGGCCCCATCCTGGAGATATTCAAGGTGAGGCTGGACAGAGCCCTGGGCAACCTCATCGAGTTGATGACGTCCCTGCTGACTGCAGGGGGGTTAGACTAGATGACCTTCTGAGATCCCTTCCAACCCAGACCATTCTATGATATCCATTGTAAAGAGATCTTTAACAGTAAAAAAAAATTCTGAGCAATGGAAGACCACCAATAGCAAATGCTCTTTCAACAGTTTAACCTTTCCCCCAGATAACTGTCTTATCACTTCCTTGATGTTTTCAAGAAATAGGCCTTTAAAATAAAAAGACTCAAACTACCCAACAAACATATCTGAAAATTAAATGTCCACCAATAATTAGGCATTTGCAATGCTACTTCTGATACGAGATAATGTTTTAAAAGTAAAAATTGTAGCTGGAATTTCAGGGAGAAGTGTCCCTTTTCCCATTATATAGAACATTAGACTAATTTTGATTTTGGCAGCTTAACTACAACCACTATGTTATGCTGACAAAACACAAGAGTAACTTGCACTTTAACCCATGGTAATAAGATTCTGAAGAGCTACCAATGCAGCATTTGCATTTTCAGTGCCATAGCAAGTTGAATTCAGAACCACCTAAACTCAAAGCAACAGCTGATTAAAAAATGAGAGAACATAAGCCAAACAATAAAGCTACATAGTTTAGTACATTAAAACAAAACCAAAGACAATGGTATTTGCATAAGGGTCCAAAAATATACAGATGGGGGTTGTTAAAAAATAAAAATCACTGTACATAGCTCTGAGGCTGCTAAAGTGACCCAAGAGACTGAACAGTGCAAGACATGCTTTTGTAGTTACAAGTTCAAAACAGAAGTGCAAAAAGAACTTAAAGCTTTGTCTGAAGCCATTCACCTTTTAGGAAAGCTTAGAATATTGTCATCAGTGTTACAGAGAAATTTTCATCCCACCCCCAACACAATACTCACAAAATAGTTAATGTTTTTCCATAATACAGCATTTAATTCAAACAATGTCCTCCTGATCTTGGCTACTGTAGGGACAATTTGTTGGACACTTAATTAGATGTTGGCCTGTGAATCAAGCGATGCAAAGGCAGCTTCTCAATTCTTCAGCTTTGGCTAACGATACCTGCGACGTGCAGGTAGCGGAAGTGGCAGACAGCCTAGCTTGAAACTCTCCTGCAGCTAGCTTCATAAGACCACCTCGCTGTAGGAAAGTGGTTGTGCTGAAAGCAGATGCTAAGTTATGGATGAGGAACAAAGAAATTGCTCTCTCCCAGAAGTTAAGAACAATTTCAGGCAAGTGCTTTTAGCAGGTTGACTAAGCTGTGCATGCATCTATCCATGCAAATGCAGAATGTGGCTCCCAAGACCTAGAACCAGGGGGTGTGCACATCAAGACTGGATAGAAGGCCCTTCATTGTGAGTTTACAAAAATATATAGCCAATACCATAACTTCAGAAGTCAGTTTTACTCATTACAGAGATTTCCAAAAAGTATTAACTGCTTTTCAGACATTCTGGACAAGGTCACTTGTAACAAAAAAGGTCAAGTTCTCCAAAACAAGATTTTCCAAGTGGATCTTTCCTTCAAGTGAACAGGACATCTGTTTTTACGTTTAGCTTTTTTAGTCATTTAAGACTGAATTTATTATGATTTTATGTGAACATATGCATAAACACAAATAAGTTTACTTTGAACACATCTGCACAGAAAGAGATTAACCTTTCAAAACATAACAGAGCAGGTCTGGTTAGTATGTAACTATTGCAACTCTTAAAGATTCTGTGCATTAGGCCCACCCATACAGAAAGCTGGGGAAAAGTCTCAATGAAAGAAAATTACTGTTCAAGTCTAAGTGGTGTTTTGAAGAGCCAGCAGCCTAAGTGACACCATGAAGCTAGTCACAGTATCCAAACAAGCAGACCTGCTTGGGCTACTAAAGCAGTGTATCCTCCTGAAGGTGTCATTTGCTCCCAAGTTATTTTCTGTTCCGAAGGCGTTTAGATTTCCTAGGACAGTCTGTGGATTCAACCGCCTTCCGTTTTCTAGGAGATTGTTCATTTGAGTTAGAACCTGAAGAATTTCCTACTGTGCTCTCCATCACCTCTCGCAGCTTCCGTTCAAGCTCAGCCAACCGGGCATTCTGTTCACCTATGATTTGGGTTTGCTCAAGCAGTTTCTGATCTTGATCTTGGAGTTGTTTCTGTTGCTCTTGCACTTTGATGCGAATCTCCGAGATTTCTCGCTTTAGCGACGTCAAGCCTGTGCCATTTGCTTTCACTTGCTGCTGGAGTTTGGTGACTTCCTGTCTTGAAGGGCTCTGCTTGGAAAACAGCTGCATTGTTGTCAGTGCTGCAGAAGGCCCTGGAACTTCAGAGAAAACTGTGATTAATCCTCTATATCTTTGGTACACAATTTCTACCTTTGTCTTAGTTTTCTTATGTTGCTTATCCCTACTCCCCAAACATGAATCTTAACACCGGTTGCAAGTTACATGAACATGTAAAGCGATTTAGTCATTTAAGTGTCTAATAAGAGCATAAGATCTCAGAGTGCAACTAATATAAAGACCACTTAGATTTTCAGTAGGCTAGGAAACAACTCATTTATTTTCTGTATTTAAGCCCCCCTCCTTTTGCAAAGTTAAGCAGTGATGTTTTGTCATCTAGACTTAGCATCACAGATGTTAATTCAAAACCCCACAACATTTCTATAAATTACTTTTACAGAATAGTTAAATACATTTCAGCAGAGCAGTACAATTCTGCTGTCTTAGCTGTAGACAGCTGAAGCGCTACAGTTTTGTGGTTTGGGGCTTAACAAGGTATTTCAGTTTAACTTACTTTTTAGAAGAAGGGGATTTATTTTCCGTGCTTCTTTAGAATCACTCTTCCTAAGTACTAAAACCATACTGGAATTTGAGCTTGGGAATGTTGGTTTTAATAAAGTTCCTGCAAATCAAGGAAACTAACAGCTACTGTATAATTTCTTTCACTTTTTCTATTATAAAAGATATCTATCACTTTCTATCATTTTACTCTTCTAGCAATGCTGTGTAAGAAAGATGCAAACACTAAGCACTACAAAGACAGAACAGTCTGGCACAGCCTAGAACAGTCATCTTCCTCCTCCTCTTTTTTCCTTTAAGATGCCAGCATAGATACAGTTATGTGACACTAAAGGGTTGCCATTAGATAGGTTATGCTCCTCCCTCAACACAAGATAGGTATTTTTATGCCACATCAAGCCTTGGCAAGACAATTGAGATCAGCTGTGGTTTTGGGATATATTTCTTTGGGAATTGAGATGTAAGTAACAGGATAATTAAGAGGTGGTATATACATTTATGGCTAAAAGGATGGACAAAGACACACCAAAAACAACAAGCAGCTCCTACAGATAATCCTACAGGCTTATTTTTGCTTAAGGTGTAAGTTGGGGGGTTTTGATTTTTTCACTTGTTTGTTGGGATTTTAAACAATTTTAAGTTATCTTTTCTGAGAGTTAATTTCACAGTTCCTAAGAACTGTGAAGATGTTCAGCACAGGGAAAAAACTACAGCTCTAATCTGCTGCTTTTGACCACTACATGAGGCAACTACCTCAGACTTTGTCAGACTTTCCAGAACTCATGTGAGCCAGAGTATATGAAGGACCAGTTTAATTGTTTGTTCACCAATTGTCATTTTAATTGCCTTTTTGCTATTACCCAGAAGTATTTTGCTTTTTAGCATACACATTGGTGCTCCAGGAAAGTTAAAATAAGCACATACATTCTAGCTCTCTACACACTACAACAGCCTAGGCTAATTCATTTGCTGATTTATTTTTAGGACAAAGGCATCAAGTTGTCATTTCATGTGCCAAATTTCAACCAAATGCAATGATAAAGTCTCATTCATTGCTGGCACAAAAGCGTTTGTTTAATGAATACACACCATGCATACTTCTAACATACATTCAAGTGACTGTTCTTTTGGTAGTACAAAGGCTCCTTAAATTTCAAAGCAAGTGAATTTTAGTTAGCATTCTTAAGAAACAAGTATCATCAATATTTATGTAATAAAGCTCCCATTTAAGGGAGGGAGCCTTAAAACAATACAATGCTGTCAATTTTTACAGAGAAAAGAAACAACTAAATAAAACTTAACTATATGTTGGAATTAATACCTGGGGCAGTTCCTATCAGACGTCCCGATACATCTGACCCAGGCATCTTTCTTTTCAGTATTGGAACAATCTTCTCATCAAAATATTCCATAGCCATGGAGGAAATGTCCCTTAGTTCTTGAAGAACTTCATGAGCTCTCTGAGGAGCCCTTGTAGAGTTTACATACCTTAGCACACGATAAATTTCATCTATTACCTAAAACATTTAAGAAGAATTAGGATTTTCTGATAAAGGCAATATTATCTCAGATCATTCTAGGAGTTTGACATATTTTTACTACACATCTATTACATGCCATGGTGTGCTTCAGATTTTTTAAATGAAGTGTTGTTTGTGATATACCAGAGAAGCTGTTCACTTGTCTATCACAACAACTCTCTTCAAACTCAGGAAATAATGATCATTTTGTGAAATTCTGGTTTGCCTCATCTGTACTTGACTCCTCAATTATATAATCTATACTCAACAGAACACAACAATTGTGTTTTGGAGAACCTGAAGCAAGACAATCTAAGCCACAATGCGGAGCAGTCACTCCCCCAGCCTGCTGTGAAACACATGAATGAAGTAACACCAATTATCATTATGTCAATCTGAAGAGTTCTGAATATTTACGAGAGTCCACATGCAAACATTCAAAATATTTCAAAGTCAGATTAAGTCCAAAATTATATTAATTTTATACATCTTTATAAATTATATTCATTCATAGAACATTGATCCACTACTGGCAGAGAACATAAGCACCCTTTTAACAGGTTTCACAAGCTCTTTGATTAGGGAATGTAGAGACGGAAAAGTGGCCTGGTAATCTAAGACTTGAACTCTGAGGAAGGTCAAGACAGGGGTGCTGGTCTCTTAAAACCAAAACTACTGACACAGGTATTCTGCACAGGATTAATAGTTGCATAGTCTCCTGAAGAACACAGAATCATATGACAATACAATTGCATCTAGTGTTTTAAAGGAGGCTTAGCTGAAAAGTTGCTGAAGTTAGACAAGACTGAAGTGTCTCGTTGTTCAACAAGCTTACAAAAGACTTCTGTAATTTTACCCATACTGTATCCATTAACAACAACATCCCCAAAAACATCTCTTCCCATCCTCAAAAAAATAAATCTTGCAGCAGGACTCTGCTGTCCCCAGGAACCTTAACACAGTATGCTGAACCTGAAACCAAAGATTCACATATTCTAACATAAAATCACTTCCTGACAATTCTGTAGCAGCTTCATTCCAATGAAATTTCCTGAGGTGAGCAGGGCAGGTTGAGGTGGGGCAAACCACAGACTGTAAGTTAACACTAAGCCTTGAATCTGCTTGACCAAAAAAGGGGTTTTTGGTGAATTGGTAGCTGTGCTGAAAGCACTGGCACTACCAAGCTCATACACTAAGTCAGTAATTTACAGAAACCTCCTTAGCTGTTCTATCAGAATACAAAGTCCTTATGACTCAGTGCTTACAAGGCAAACAGCTAGCAAGCTCACTTGCCCAACTCCTGAGTGCCCCAGGCCTAGATTTAAATGTTGCCCTTCTGTCTACTGTTCAAAAAAAGTAAAGCAATACTTCTTTTACCATGTAACAAGGACTGAAGTTTGACTTGAAGTTTGTTAAAACACATGGTATATATAAACATAAAGTCAAATAAGCATTCACATTTAACTATGATTTAAAATGAATATCAAGGCAACAAGACCACAAAGAAATCAAGTTACCTCTTCAAGATAAAAAACACATTTCATGCTGGCAACCTATCTTAATGTAAAGATGCCTGCCATCCTGCATCCAACAGCCAACTTTTCCATTCATCCCAGTACAATTTAGTTATCTGCCCATGAAAAATTAATACCAACATATCCAAAACTCACATGGAAAGATCAACGATTAGAGCATTAGGCTAACATTCACAAATCTTGGTTTGACCCTGCGCTGTACCAGTCTACCTCAGAACACGATTTTCTCAGTTCCCCTGTGAAATTCTGATTTCAGAACTCAGAAAACGGTGGTATCTCTCTAATGCACACTCTCCTTGCATAACTTACATTTCATGCTGTGGTGGTACTCTGAAACACCACAATTGTTCAGTAGTATTACTATTTAACACATTTCATCAATGCTTAAATGCAATTTCACCTACTGTACAAAAATACCCCATCTACCGTAATAGTGAACAGTGTTTCCACAGACTAAATACCTTAGTTCAATTGATCTGAAGTATTCAGACCCTTAAAAAAGGTGCCTAAAATCTTCCTGATTGTCTGACTGCTTAGTGTTACCCACAGTTTAAATTACTGCCTCTTCTGATGACCTGGCCTCCAGCTGTGTTGTACAACCAACAATCCAGCATTAAACCCTGTATTGTTAAAGGTTGGATAAGATGTCTATGCCACAAGTCAACCATCCATCACAAATTAAGAATCTAAGAGAAAATGGAAATTTGGGTTAAAATAAATAATTTAGAGGCTGGTTCACTCATTTCAGACTGGCAGACTCTGGTTTGTGTGTTTGTTTGCAAGTATCTGAAACAGTTTCAGAGTATATTTGCGGACGTATATAAACAAATACATCTATCTCTCTACGTAAATTTGTCCCTGCTTAAGCTGCACAGTCATATTTTCTAAACACAGATTATACATTCACATATTATAATCTATATTTTACCTTTCCAGGTATGAAGCAACAGAGATTGGAATCCACATACTTCATGAAAGTCATATTTAACAGAGAGAGTCTCGTTTCCACTGCAGCAAGGATGTCTGCATGTCGAGCTAATGAATGGTTTCTTCTCTCTGACTCCCGTCTACAAGACAGACCATTAAGTGACACCAGTTTAACGACGAGTCAACAAAAATGAAACCATAAAACCACTTCAGGTTAGTTTCACACTTAAAAATCTTTGAGGTTTGAAAATGTAACCACGAACATTAGTTGTGTCTTTATGGAAGAAAAAAACCCTAATGCAGATTGAGAGCCAGCTAGTAATAGCATACTGCACTTTCTTAGACACAATTTGTTCTCTTAATTACATCTTATGTGATCTATAAACTCTGAAAGTAATTTAGGACTATTTTAAAAACAAGTTTTCAGTACTAACTAGCAGTAGACACTGAATCAGTGTGAGTATTTTTATCCCTCCATATTCCTATACAGAAATGTCATCAATTTAATGTTATTAGCACTGGCTAATTTAGGCTGAGATATAAACACTTTTGACAAAGGTTCTCTACAAAACTAAGTAGCATTTATTTTCTTCACTCTGACTGGGATATCTGATAGGACACAGCAGCAGCTGCGCTTAATGGAAAGAAAAGGCATTGCTTTAGTGAGAAACTAGCTCCCAGTAATGCTCATGTCAATCCCCTCCCTTTTCCATTTAATCCTTGGCACTGAAAAAAAACTGATTTTTTTAAGGTGGAATCATAGATAAGTATAATGGGTTGACCCTGGCTGGATACCAGGTGCTCACCAAAGCTGCCCTGTCACTTCCTGTCCTTAGCTGGACAGAAGAGAGAATATAACAAAAAGCTCATAGGCTGAGATAAGGACAGGGAGAAATCACTCACCAATTACCCTCATGAGCAAAACAGGCTCAACTTTGGGAAATTAGTTTACTACCAGTCAAATTGGAGAAGGGCAACTAGAAGGGTTTAGCAGGATTAAAAGTCCTGCCAGCACAACTGCTCCAGCATGGGCTCCACTCTCCACAGGTCCTGCCAGGAGTTTGGTCAGCACAGGTTTCTTGTGGGGTGACAACCTCTTTCAAATACATCCACCTTGCTTCAGCATGGGGTCCTCCACAGACTGCAGGTGGATACCTGCTCCACCATTAATTTCCATGGGCTGTAGAAGGACAGCTTGCCTCACCATGATCTTCACTATGATTTGCAGGGGAATCTCTGTTCTGGTGCCTGGAGCACCTTATCCTTCACTGACCTTGGTGTCTGCAGAACTTTTTCCTCTCTCAGTCCTCTCTGTCTGCAATTGCTCTTGCACAGTAACTTCTTCCCCCTTCTTGAATATGCTATCACAGAGATATTACCACAGATGTTGAGGCGATTTGGCTTGGCCAGCAGAAGGTCAGTCTTGGAGCTGGCTGGCATTGACTTTATCAGACACAGGGGAAGCTCCTAACAGCTTTGCGCTACCAAAACCTTGTCATGCAAACCTAATATAGTAGATCATCAGCCAAGGCAGTTCGTCTTGAAAAGGAATGGCATCTATTCATTCCTAGGAGTCCTTGCTTGATTTGCCAGAGGAGTTGAGTAAGTCTTCTCTACTTAGAATACCAGACATTTCTCCAATAGTCCAGTTTGTAGTTTACACCAACTTACATTCATCCACACTATTATTCTGCAATTAGATCCTAGATTGAAGGTGCTTTTGCAAGTAAATTAAAACCACATGTGACTCAAACTTTCAAGATATACAAACAGAATTAGCCAGCAAGAAATTCCTTTTCAATGGTCTGCTTGAGAGTTCAGAAGACTTAACTACAGTTTTAACTGGTACATACCTTGGAAGCTGAGCTTTAACTTGCTTTTGACACAAGTTGTGATATCTTTCCACTTTCAGAAATCCCTGATTTAGCATCCTTTGGCAAACCAAGTCCATTCGCTTACAAACCTGTATTTAAGTAAAAAGAAAAACTTAGGGCTCAATTAAGGCCACAAGTCAGGTCTATTATTATCCATAATTGCTGGGGAGATTTTAATGGAAGTTGCAAATGCCTGTATCTGGCTTTTAAACTTGGTCTCCAGAGTGATTCTGGTAGATCAAGTTACTATATTGTAGTCTTTGAAAAAAAAAAAAAAAAAGAAGCCTTTAAAAGCAAGTTTTCTTTGAGCATTGAAGGCCTGTGTTTTTGAAGACAGCCATAATTAAGTTTAAAAAAATTATGCAATACAGTGCATGTGAAGCAAGATTCTTTTTGTATATAAAAAAGAGACTTCTCTGTTTAACAGATTCTTCTATTTGCTCTGTTGGATACATATAGCCTCATTCCCTCCCCCCCCCCAATTTTAGGAAGAAAGGACATTTATAGATGCAAAAGATATAAACTGATACATTTAAATCTTCACAAAGTAACTAGCTACAAGACAAAGCCACCTTATACAGAAGCTTAAAGCAACTTCAATTCTGAATATGCAAGAGCTTAGTGAACCAACTGTCCTTTGGAATCAGTTTGGATTTTTTTCAGTTGGTTAGTTTTGGTTTTTATGTGGTTGGTTGGGTTTGGGGTTGTTTTCACTTTTTGGGCTGTTTGTTTGGTTTGGGTTTTTTTTGTTTTTAACTGAAGGACACGATTCCCACTGTGACCTCTCTTTCCAATGGATTAGCTTTGCCTTTTCTGTTTTTCTAATAATGAACACCACTTCTCTCCATATCCTACTCAATTCAGAATTGTAAAGTCTAAGTTTATACCTTGGGAAAGAAGATTCTCACTGCTCCAAGAAGAGCCTGCAATTATTTGTTTTTATATATAAGGCACTGTTTAAAGTTCTACTTTCTGCAAGTCTTCCTCTAGTCAAGGCTAGCTGAAGTTGTGTGAGTAAGACCTGACCATTTTCATACAGATCTCTGTTAACAGACCATTAAGCAAGTGCTGCCCATCTGCCTGGGCTCTTTGGTGTTGGATCTTACTTAGTCACAGAAGAATCAGATAAGCTAAGTACAGAGGTACAGTGTCAGCACTCTCCCCACTATTCACTAAATCTGCTAAGTCACCTCCAGCATATAAAGGAAACCACTAGCCCTTCAGGCACATGAAGAGGAAAGTGTCCTCTTTCTTCAAAGATATCAGCTGCCTTAGGGATGCCAAGATCAGGTATCATTTTTGAGCACTACACTTTACAGCTTACTTGTAGTTCTAATGCTACCAAACCCCTGCACTACAAAATAATACCTGCACAAGGGCTCTGTGTTTGCTGCACAGTTAGTCAGCACAAGAGAAACCCAATCCTAGACACACTATTAGCTACAGAGGAAGCACAGGAGAGTGGGTTTAGCCATGTGTACACTGACACCTGGTGGCACCAAGGGCCGTCCTGAAGCATGCTAAAGCCCTCCCACATCCAAGACAGTAAATTGCAATGGGTAACACAAACTGCACTCGGTTTTTAGACAATGTTTTTAACTAACCTTACTAATTTGCTTGCACAATGCATAAATGAAATTATTTGCTCCACTTTCTGGATATTACCCATGTTTGTGCCAATAATCAGTCTAGAACCAAAACACTGAATAGATAACACCAGAAACCTAGAGTGTTCGCCTGCAGCTTACTTTCCCAATCATCTCTTAATTCTCAGCTGGTTCCTGATGTCACTATTAAAATCATATGGCACCTGTGTTTATAAGAACATTCTGGACTGTGTAGTCAGCAGGCACATAAAAAATAGGATTATTACACTTTAAGTGTAGTACCAGTCCGGGACAATTTGATAACTTACTTATGGTCCTTTGCATAGCTGTTAAAAAGTTTAAAAATCTGCTCATATTTATTATTTGCAATTTTTTAATGGGTATTTTCTTATTCTAGCCATAAAAGCTGAAAGAAATGGAATTTCTTCAAATGCTGACTCTAACCAGACACTGTGTTCAAATTTCAGTGTTAGAGATCTATTCCAAGTGCACAGGAAAGGAGGTGGTTGCTTCTTAGCATGCTGACTTCTATGTGATAACAGCTTCTATGACAGAACTCATTTTCCACTTCATTTGTAAACAAACTAAACTGACAATCTGCTAGGATACTACCAGCTTCCCTTTCCTCAGGCGTGTCTTATTTTTGCCAAGCTTCACTATGAGATAACCAAAATCAAAACAGAGATAAAAATAACCTAAAGTATTTAGATTCAATATATGTTCTTTTCCTTAAGAGGCTATGCAGACACCATGTTTCATAAGGCCTTTTAGGGTAAAAGTATAAATGACAAAATGTTGATGACTTCAGCAAGAACCTTTAAACTAGAAATGCCAGTAAACAGATTTACTGAAACCGTGGAAAGATTGAGTGTTGTGCAAAAGCTACCAGTCCTTGTTTGTGCCATGCAGAAAACAAGTAAAATTTTGCACCCAAAATCTGAGACACTTCTGATATGTCAAAATCCAAGATAACCTTCTCCTCAAAGTGTTTATAGCGGAGGTTATGGATCATTTGTTTGGAATCACACTTGCTGTAGTAATAGCCTGAACAGAAGTGTATTTCCAGGCTCAGACACGAGAGTGGAAAGAAACTGGGACATAAGAATTTCATTATTATCCCACCCAAGCAAAAATTCCAGAGATTCTGCAAGTCATTAAAAGCAACAACAACAAAAATCACAGTAAAAGAAGCCCTCAAAACCTGGAAGATAGCTAGCTTCCCTATCAGCATGCAAACTAGGCTGCAGCTTGTCCAGAACATTACAACTTCAGGCATAAGGATCTTTAGGGTTTTCTGTGTTTCTCCACCAGATGAAGCAGGTGAAGCAAACACTCGAAAGGGCTGAAAACAAAGTGTTGAATGTGAAATGCTGCTGCTTTTCTTGTGATTCACTTTACCTAACAAAACCTTGAGAACTCAAGATGTGCACTGAGGCATCATTTCAGACAAGACTGCATTCTGAACACCTATTATTGTTTAGTGTCAATTGCTTTAGGTCTATTTCACTGCTTAATCAGTAGGTGCATCATTTGTGTCTTTCTATATGGTAACACCACAAATAGCAGAAAGCATTAAGCACAAGAAAGCCAAGTGCTGCTTTGCACAATGAGGGGCCCCACAGTCTTGCTTTGCCTGATGAGGGTCATCATAAGCAGGAAACATGCTTTACCTTGTTCTTTGGTGACAGAAAGACATTTACAGATCTCCAGCCTTGGATTATGCTCCTCATTACGCTTCACATAAACAACACAGGTTCCCACCTCTACTTTTATCTGAAAACTTGTTGATGCTTTATGTATTCTCATCTAACCAACTACTTAGTTTGTCTTCTTGTATGACTCTAGATCCAACACCAGTTCATCTCAATGGTTTTGTTGTGGTTTGCTTGGGTTTGGGGTTGTGTTTTTGTATCTGTTTTCTGGTTTGGGCTCTGTGTTTTGTTTTGCTTTGTTGTTGGGGTTTTTTGTTTGGTTCGCTTTTTGTTTCTTTATCAGTGAGCTAAGGTGATTCAGAGAAGACAACATCCATTTCCTTCAATGCTGGGACCCAAAGAATGACTCAAACTGGTAGCTTAGGGAATCTCACACTGTATCTATGCCTGTATGATCAAACAAGGTTGACTGATGCTCTGTATCATATCTTCCTACCTTCTTCATGATGCTTTATCCTACAGAATGAGACATTCTAAGGGGCTTTTGGGCACATTTTTCAATATGCTCGAGACCTGAGCAATTTTATCTCTGTCACTCAACTGGCATGGTCTTGCAATGTATCTTTTGCAGAATACCACTCATTCTAAGACACACCCATGCATCTTCGATAAGCAGCTCAAGTCAGAGAAGAAAAATTTGCTGTTTGTGCAAAACAGATCTTAGAATACTGTGTCTCCCAAGGCTACTCGCAGCCTTTAAAAATCTGAAAGTGATGGCATTTCATTATGAATTTACACATATTCCATGCTATTTTTAAAGGCTACTTTAATTCTGCCAACAGCCTCCAGCCTCTTCCTCAACATGAATGGCCAAAAGGAACACCTTTAGTTCTTGAATGGCCACCCAAAAGACCTAGCCAATCAAGCTTATGTGGGTATGAGCTACACTTCTGACTACATCAAACTTAGAAGGGTTTTGTTTCTTTTCATTACTGCTGGTTAACCAAGACAAGTGTATTTCCTTCTCAGAAGGATATTCATAATGCCTTCTGATGTGTTTAAGGGCACAGTGAGGAATTTGATGGATATTAAGTTTCTCAGCTCTCACTGTCTTGAAAAATAAAAACAGAGAAAGACCAACTGGATAGTTTCCTTCACTTTATGTATAGCATTGTTCCATAGATTTTCCCAGCCTAGTTTTGCATATTTCTGAAGCTTCTGAACAGGACAGTCTTACGAAAACAAACAAACAAAATCAACTTGCAAGTGCTACCTAAGGAGCACAGAAGTGTAACATTTTACTTCTTAAGTAGCATTGACCACACTGACCACCACCATCTTTCCTATTGTCAACTTCACTGCTGACAAGGAATTGCTTACAACCATTAACTTAACCCTACAGAAAAACAAGAAACCCCCTTCTACTGCCTGGGATAGCTCCCACAGGTACTGCCTGTGCAAGAGGAGGAGGTGGCAAAGGGCTATGCCTAGCGTTGCAATAGAGAGCACGCAATGTTACCCAGACAGTGTAGGCACTTCTCTTGCCTTTATTCAAACATTAAGCACAGAAGCTGCAACTCTAAAAAGCAGTACCACCATCTTTTTCTCAGATCCACCGCTCACAGAAGAGGCAAAAGTCTTTAGTGGACTGTAACATGCTAGAAATATTTAGGCACTGTTGTACTTGGTGCAGCACAGAAACAGATTTTCTGCTTGAACAGCTTCCAGTTTAAAGTTACAGTCAGGATGCAACACTTCAGGTTGCTGATCCAAGACACAGGCAGTCTCATTTTCTGAAGAAATGTGCTTGTTACATTATCCAGTTTAGACTAATAGAGTTCTTAAAATAGAAGCAGTACATGTGCGTTTACTGAGGCTTACGTAAGCTATGCATTAATTCCCTCACTATTATTCAATTTACAACTTCATGAAAAATTCAGTAAGATAGAAGTTTAACATATTATGTCATAATTTAAACATCAGGCTTCTTCTGGAGGCAGATACAGATTGACAACCACTGATCTCCACACTGACAAGTGTGCTTTTAAAAAATATTTTTGGCATTATGAAGTTCAAAGGAAGAGGTAATATCTTTATTAGACCTACTACTATGACTGGAGAAAGAAAGCAGCTTTTCGGGCAGGCAAAGGCTTTTTCTTAAGGTTGATTTTGGTTTTGTTTTCCTCCCACGTTTATTCCTAGATAGGGTAGGGTCCTTGGAGCAGCATGCTCACCATCTCCTACACTTGCAGGCTTAAGCTCTATAATGACACAATAGACTAGTCCCCCCAAGAAAAGCAGTCACTAGGAGAAAGAAGCTTTCGGCAACCTAGTAATTTCTCCCAGAGGATGAACGGAAAGAGAGAGGAGATGATAAGCCGTTTAGGAATGCGTGTACAGAGGCACACACCTACACGCCCGCAACCGATGATCGGGGGCGATTTGGGAAAGAAAGCCCCATCCTGCCCCTTCCCCGGCGAGGGCAGCAGCCCGGCGGGGGCGACAGGGGCCGCTGCCGGCACCTCCCCGCAGCGCTGCTCCCGCCCCGGGGCCGTCGGCGCCCGGCCAGTGAGGCAGGCATTCCCCGGCGGGCCCGGGTGCCAGCCGCAGCAGGGCTCCTTGCTCGCCCGCCCCGCCACCTCCCCTCCCCGGCCCCTACCAGGCGGAGCTGGCTCGTCTCATCGTAGGACAGGAAGCTGAGGATGCTCTCGATCGCCACGATAGGCAGCCCCATGAGTGTGTTGCTCTGAGGCGGCGGCTCCAAGGGCGCCAGAGCCTCGGGAGGCTCCGAAACCGGGGGCGGGGAGAGCCGAGCCGAACCCAGGGCGCCGCCTTCCCCGTCCGACAGGAGCCGCTCCTCCGGCGCCGCCATCTTGAAAACCGTCCTTCCTCCACGGAGGGAGGAGAGCGAACCTTCCTATGACGACATTTCCGCCCCCTTTTGTACAGGAGGCGGGTGGGCGCTCCGCCCCGCCCGGCCGCTTGGGGGCGGCCGACGGGTGGGAGGGGGCGGGCGTTGGTCCTTCCTCAGTGGCGCGGCCCCGACAGTGCCCCTGCGGGACCGCCTTGAGCTGCTCTGAGTGTTCGCCGCCTCACACCGCGCCCGGCTGCATAAAATGCCCCACGAGTGCTAGGCACCCACTCCCACAGGGGCAGATTTAGAACAAAAGGCTGAAAAATGAATCTGTCGTACCGTGTGTCATGAAAGATTGAGACTTGCTGTTGGTGAAGGCAGTGGCATAAAAAAGCACAAGCAGGGTTTGAGCAGGGTGTCTGGACACACAGTGAAATACTGCTGTGTCTGGTGGGTTCCTTCCCCGAGGCACATAAGCAGCCACTACTGGCTGCAATTGGAAGTGGCCCTCTGAGCTACCCACACCAGCAATTTGACCCCGTATGGCTGGGGTTTTGCACATTAGTCTTACGTGGATCACTGAGAAGCTGCAGGACTTCTTCCAACTCTGTGAAAAAGGGATTCGAGTAAAGTCAAGGAGTCTGCAGAAGCTCACATGAGATACTGGCATCTTGAGCTGGAAGGGACTGATGAGGATCACAGAATAATTATACTTGGAAGAGACCTTTAAGATCATCAAGTCCAATCATTAACCCAGCACTGCCAGGTCACCACTAAACCATGTCCCTCAGCACCACATCATCATTGAGGCCAGCCCCTCACTCCATACACTCCAACCTAGAAGTTAAACCTCATCTATTTATCTAAATGCTTCTTGAACACCAGCTGGCTTGGTCCTTTCCTGGGGGCCCCATTCCCATGCTGAACCACTCAGCACCTTGCTCTCCATGCCCCCTCCTGAGGAAGCCCTGTGAGCACTGAACACTTGGAAACTTGGTTGCTGTTGTTGCTCTGTATCTTGTAAGTGAAGCACAACTACTTACTTCTTACAAATGTAGCCCAGGCCTTTCTGTTTTGCATATAGACTGGTGAGCACCTCGTTTGTGTCCAATCTGGGCCTATCCTGCCTTAGCCAGGATGCAGAAGGGGAGCTCCAGCATCCAGGGTGAACAGGTCTGCTGCTGGCCCTTGTGTGTCACAGCCAGCTATCAAAACCTACAGCTGATTGCAAACCACTGCTTGGAAACAGATGTTATTGAGGAGGTGACACTCTCAGAATAAACCAAGCTGCTTCTTTATTTGCCTTTAATCCTGCATATTACAGAGGTTTGTTTGATGTAATAGCTGGAGCAGCAAAGATATGGGCTGTTTCTGCACCATTCCCTGGTGCTTCTGAGCATGATCACAGACACTTACACCACAGTTTCACAACCATTTTAGCCCAAAAGAACTTGTCACAGCTGTTGAAAAGTATGATCCCAGTCTCCCCTCTGTCTTCAGCTGCTGATAGTGATTTTTTTTCATGTCAACAGCACAGAGCATGTATGCTTGATTGGGGAACTGGTGCTGCTGAAGATTGACTTGTCAAAGAAAATCCCTAGTCGAATGCCAGAAGTGGTGGTAGCAAGGGGTGTGGGAAAATGCCATAATATGTGTGGGGAGAATAGGACTACACCAAGGTAGTACAGCTTAAAATACTACAGGACCAAAGCATTAGCTGCAGCATCCCTATACATATTTTCTCAGGCATTCTTCTTCTCTTTGAAAATTTATCATATTTTTCCTGTGCAAATTCCCCCTTTCCTTTGGAAACCCAGCTGGAACCTCTTTCTTAGGAGGAAAAAAATTCAATGGGAAAAGAATTAACGTAGGAGCACGGCACAGGCAAGGGTAAGCCTTTATGTGTGTCATCCTAACGGCACTCCAAAAATGTGCACTGAAATTAATATTTCCTTTTTGGGAGCAGAACACTGTGTGCCTTGTATGGATTTGGTAGTGTTTTGCTTCCCCTCACCCCTCAACTCATCAGTGCCACTGTAAAATGATCTGGCTATCTTGGAACAAGGGCTTTATTCTTGTGCATGGTTTAAGGACTTGATCTCCTTTCACATGCACATTCAGCAGTTTAAAACACAGTCATGAGAATTCTTTAAAAACTTGTGACTTGGCATGTGAAGTTCAGGCTGGCAGCCCATTAATGCTTTAAAAGCATGTGTTTGGTTTTTCATTCTACCTAAGCATATGTAATTTAAGATAGTTTCAAGAATGCTTTTTTTGTTTCGCCATATAACTGAGTAGTTAGCAGTGGTGAAGCTGCACCTCCAATACAGTGTTCTTTTCTGGGCCCCTTACTACTAGAAAGACATTGAGGTGCTGGAGCGGGTCCAGAGAAGGGCAGCAAAGATGCTGAAGGGTCTAAAGAACAAGTCCCTTTAAGCTGAAGGGAAATTCCAGAGCTGGATTCTGGAACTGGATTTCATAACACACAGATCAAGACCAAAGGCAGAGTGAACAGAGTCCTCCTTGGATGCCAGCCACTGAAGAACAGATCTTGACCCTTGTGATCCCTCAGCTTCATATTGACTATGATGTATGTGGAATGGAATTTCTTGTTGGTCAGTTTGTGCTGTCCACTCCTCCCTGCAGGTGTGGCCTTTTCTTTTCTGCATCCCCAATGTAGCACACAAGATTTAGCAGAGACCTTGGTCTGCATACCAACTCTTGGTGTTTTTTCTGTTGTAAATTTAACTAAAAATATTTTCAAATCCATAAGACTGACCAGTTGTGCTTGGGGGATGAAAAAGAACAAGTTTTCAGACAAATAACCCTTTTTTTTTTTTTTTTTTTTTTTTTTTTTTCTCTTGGAGTCAAAATTATTCTCTTGATCAGGTTACATATATTCATGCAGCTGTAATCAGAAGTAAGCACTGTGAAAAAGCAGCTTTATATAAACAAAAAGGAGATTTTAATTAGATTACATGACTTTTGATAATTCTCTGTATTGTTTTCTTGTAGGCTGTTTGCAAGCCCTGTTATGGAGTTTCCACTATCATGAGGGACTCAGTTTTAATGTAAGATCCAAGGAGTTCCTTTGAGTTTAGTATCTTACCACATATTTACACTATGATAAAGGTAATTCACTGAAGACATCAGTAATATCGCTCTCCTTCATTGGTTCAGCTCACTGACATGAGAAACTGCACCAGTAATGTTGATGTATAAGAGAAAGATGCCTCCCAAAGTGTCTCTTGTCACCAAGAGACTGTGTACCTGCATCTGCCAGGGTTGTCTAAAGCAAAGTTTGATTTGCTGAGGCACAGGACTATAGCTCTGTGTGAGAGGGTGCAAGGAAAAGACATCAGCTAACCAGGAGAGTACATTGAAAAAGACATGGTCTGCTGAGTCCTGCAGACGCTGTACAAAAAAGAAACTGGAGGGGACCTGATCATGAAATAATTTTCTGTTTTCTGAAATCCTTCCATTTTCCTTCTCTTTGGACTCTAGAGGGACTGCTAGCATGAGCTAAGGCTGACTTTTGGCAGCTGAGATATAGGGAGGAAGCAGCAGTAAAATGGCAGTGTTAATTTAACTCTCCATATTCTCTTGCCCTCCAGCAGGGATGAAGCTTCATCATCACAGTGTGGTCAATCAGGTTTATGGTAAGGAATCACTTCTGATCACAGTATTCTTGTTTGCAGCAGCTGAATATATATGTGCTTAATGAGCGTATTTTTTCCTTCCCTGTTCTTCCTCACTGACCAACCCCCTGATGGGGCTGAGTGAGTGGCTGCAGGCAGATATGGCTTTCTCACATCACTGTAATTGCCTTAAATAGACATTTTGTCACAGAGGTTCTTCTGTCAGGATCTGTGCTGAGATAAATTGTCAGGGATCCAGAATTAGTCTAGTGAATATGATTTGGTTATTGAGAAGAATGGCAGCTGTGTATGATGCATACAAAACAGTAATTTGTGCCAGCCTACATTTGGTTTAAATATGCTGAAGACTAATGGAAGAGAAGGTTTATTTCTCCTTTCTTTAAGACACAGTGGAGACTTGCTTTAGCTGGCTGGTTGTTCAATTAACTGTGGAAAAAACTATTCTGAATTTAAATTACATGGAAAAGAATTTTGAGTGAGGAAATCAGAATTTTCTTCTAGCAAGTAACTTGGGAAGTTGGTGAAGCTTTAGTTTACTGAAGTTCAATAATTCTTGGTTGATCTAGAATAAATGGAATACTTTCATTTACTGTGAGTGATGCTTGCATGCAGTGGTATTAATCTTGCTTTCTACTTCTATAGAATCCTCCTTTGAACCTTGTTATACTTTCAGCTTAACAGTTGATGCAAGGTCCTGCATATGGGTTGGGGCAACCCAAAGCACTGATATAGGCTGGGAAGCAACTGGCTTGAGAGCAGCCCTGAAGAAAAGGACTGGAAGGGGTTGGTGGATGAGAAGCTCAACATGAGCCACCAGGGTGCACTTGCAGCCCAGAAAGCAAATCACATCCTGGGCTGCATCAAGAGAAGCATAGCCAGCAGGTCGAGGGAGGTGATTCTCCCCTTTACTCTGCTCTGGTGAGACCCCACCTGGAGTACTGCATCCAGAGAAGGGCCACAAGGATGAGCAGAGGGCTGGAGCACCTCTCCTATGAGGACAGACTGAGAGTTGGGACTATTCAGTCTGGAGAAGAGAAGGCTTCGAGGAGACCTTCTTGTGGCCTTCCAGTATCTGAAGGGGGCCTACAAGAAAGCTGGGGAGGGACTTTTTAGGGTGTCAGGGAGTGATAGGACTAGAGGGGATGGAAAAAAAAAAAATAGAAATGGGTATATTCAGATTGGATGTTAGGAGGAAGTTCTTCCCCATGAGGGTGGTGAGACACTGGAATAGGTTGCCCAAGGAAGCCTCATCCCTGGAGATTTCTAAGGCCAGGCTGGATGTGGCTGTGAGCAACCTGATGTAGTGTGAGGTGTCCCTGCCCATGGTAGGGGGTTGGGACCATTTGATCCTTGAGGTCCCTTCCAACCCTAACAATTCTATGATTCTGTGCATAGGTTGCAGCAAAATTGATGCAAATTTCTCAAGCAGTGTTGGGTGCTGTGGCTCTATATAATCATTAGCTCACTGAGCAATGTGATTGAGGATGTACTTTGCACAGTGAGTGCATGTGTGACTCTCACAACTTAGATCATGGGATTAGTTTACAGGGAGTATGCAGATTATGCAAGAAACATTTTTTAATTAAGGTTACAGAGTCTGAACCTGAACGTCTTGTCTCATATAGTTGCTTACAGGCATTTCCAGTTCATATATACAAGTGACCAACAAGGTTCTTACTCACTTTGTAGAGAAATAAGTGCTTTCACAAGGCAAGAGACTGGCTCTCGTGCCTCTGAGAGCTCCCTCAGTAAGTTTGCAGAAGACACTAGATTGGGCTAGAATGTTGATCTGCTTGAAGGCAGGAGGGCTCTGCAAAGGAAGCTGGGTAGGCTGGATCAATGAGTTGAGGTCAGTTGTATGAGGTTTAACAAGGCCAAGTGCCAGCAACTATACTTGGGTCACAACAACCCCATACAACACTACAACCTTGGGGCAGAGTGTCTGGATAGCTGCCCAGCAGAAAAGGAACTGAGTGTGCTGGCTGACAGCCAGCTGAACATAAGTCAGAGTGTTCTCACGTGGCCAGGAAGGCCACCAGCATCCTGGTGTAATGTTCCCTTGAGCTGTGGCATGTAAAGTGACAGAGTAAAATTATTATTTATTATTTTTAGGTGAATAAGAAAGCACACATGTGTTCTGGAGCAGAGGCCAGGCATGGACTGCAGGCCATTACCAGTTTTGAGTAAGCCAGGACAGCTGACGGGAGTTAGCTACAGATCCCAGACCATGAGTATCACAACCAGTACGAAGGGGAAAGTTTGCAGGGGAGGAGGGAGTTTGGGTTCCTGTTCTTGTTTGCCATGACTTTGCTGGGCTGAGTGTCATGTACTCTATACTGACACTGGTATTCATTTGACTGTTTTGATAAATCTCTTTTCATTTCAGGTCTTCTCCTTATGATTCTCTTTCTCTGCTGGGGGTGGTCATTGGGTGATAAGTAACTGACAGAGTTTAGCCCCAGGTATGGGCTAAACATAGATAATGTCACAGCCAAAGTGGACTTCATGTGACACCAAAACATACCTTTCAACAAAACACAAACCATTCCAGTAGGGTCCTGGTAATGTTCTCCATTAAGCAGGCACTGCTGTTGATAAACTCTCTGAAGAGGGTGATAGCTGAACAGTCATTTCAGTTGCCAGACACATGTCTTAGAAGCAGCTTATCATCAGGAGGAAGATTTATCTATTGTATTATTCCTCAATGCCAAAAACACCCCTTTGCACTTGAAGAATTGGATTTGACAGAAGTTGTGGCAAGCCACTGTGTCTTAATTTACAATTTACACCTGCTAATTGCTTTGTGATGTAGTGTTTTGAATGTGGCATAGAGCAAAAGGCTTTTCCTTTGGCAGCAGCCACAGGGATAATAGGGGATGTCATAGCCAATGTGGTTAGCAGATTCCTTTAAGGACTTCAACTAGTGAGCTTCTTTTTTTGCATCTGGGAGGCAGACTCTGTTTATAGAATCATTGAATGGTCCTGGTTAGAAAGCACCTCTAAAGGTCATCTAGTCCGAACCACTCTGCAGTCAGCAGGATCATCCTCAACTAGATCAGGTTGCCCAGAACCCTGTTGAGCCTCACCTTGAATATCTCCAGGGATGGGACCTCAGCTACCTCCCTGGGCAACCCGTTCCAGTGTTTCATTACCCTCATAGTAAAGAACTCTAACATCCAATCTAAATCTATGCTTCTCCAGGTTGAAACCACTGCCCCTCATCCTATCACTACAGGCCTTTATAAACAATCTTTCTCTGCCCTTCTTGTAGGCCCCTTTCAGGTAATGGAAGGTTGCTATTAGGTCTCTCCAGAGCTTTCTTTTCTCCAGGCTGAACAACCCCAGCTCCCTCAAGCCTGTCTTTGTGGGAGGGGTGCTCCAACCCCTGATCATCATTGTGGCCCTCCTCTGGACTTGCTCCATCACATCCATGTCTTTCCTGTATTGAGGGCTCCAGAGCTGGACACTGTACTCCATGTGAAGTCTTACCAGAGCAAAGTGGCAGAATCATCTCTCTTGATTTGCTGGCTTTACTCCTTTTGATGCAGCCCAGGGTGAGATTGCTGCATGTTTTCCCCCAGACTGCAAGGCCTGTTATATGATGCTTTAAAAAGAAATAGTAAAAATGCAACATGAAATAGTGCAAATTAATCTAACAACCACTGGTGGAGTAGCAAAACTGTATGAAGGTGCTGAAGGTAGGAAGCTATCATTTTATTATATTTTTTCTGTAGCTACTTTGTTTGTTTGTTTGTTTGTTTGTGAGGAAACCTCACAACACTGACTAGTTGAAGCTTTTGCTTTGCATCACAGTCTGGAAAAGGCTTATGTCAAGCTGGAGACTAGCTGTGTAATAAAATAGCTGCCAGAACTTCAACATAGCTGGAAAAAATCCAAGGTTGTGAAGCTGCTGTGCTGTGCCCCAGCCCGTTGAGTTTAGATGAGCAATTCTCTTGGCATGTTCCTTTTTTTAATTTTTTTTTTTTTTTTGGGTGTTCCCCCCACTCTCTTCAACAACCTAAATTCCAAAGCTTTCCATTCCTTCTGCACTCTTAAGTCATGTCCCTCAAACTAGAGCACAAAACCTTTGCTGGATTTTTAACAGTAGGTGGCAGTGGACAGCAAATTTAAACCAGGTGACCTCCTCCTCTTACGTTGGTGCTGTAGTGTTGATTTCTGACAAACTCTCTCAGAAAATGCTCAGGGACAGTCTAAGAATTGTGTTCACCATTTTTTGGCTGAAGAATCAAAGAGGTTATTAAAATATAAACGGCTGTAAGGCACAGCTTTTCAAAAATTACTGCAAGGTATTGCAAAAGAGTTGTTGCCTGGTGTCTGTTGCCTGATAATCCTCCTAATTGTGTCAGAACTGTTAAAGACTACCTGACTAGTCTGGAGGCAGTTTTAGGCAGACTAATAGAGAAGATGATGAGAAGCTTCTGTTGAAATTGCTTAGATACAGCACCGAGGGAATTAACTGAAGTTTTGGAGTCTGAAGTAGTGTGCTGAAGGCCAGAAATACAGCAGTGTTTTCCCAGCCCTCTGCCCCCTGATGCAATTGTATGGCAAGACTAACGGCAAGAGAAGGTGACACTGTTGATTTCTGCTTACTATCTGTACTGACACTACTATCTGTAATGTCTTTCTGCTACTCATGCTGCTGCACTCGGCTCAGGTGAGGCTACAGCTTCAGTACTGTGTTCAGTTCTGAGCGCCACAGTGTAAGAAAGACACTGATGTCCTGGACTATGTACAGAGAAGAGCAACGAGGCTGGTGAAGGGTTTGGAGGGTGTGTCCTGTGAGCAGTGCCTGAGGGAGCTGTGGTTGTTTAGTTTGAAGAAGAAAAGGAGGAGTAGAGACATCATTGCTCTCTACAGCTATCTAAAAGGAGGTTGTAGTGAAGCCAGTGTTAGTCTCTTCTCCCAGGAAATGGGTTTAAGTTGTGCCAGGGGAGGTTTAGATTAGATATTGGGAAAAAATTTCTTTATTGAAAGAGTGGCCAGGTGTTGGGACAGGCTGCCCAGGGAGGTGGTGGAGTCACCATCCTTGGAGGTACTCAAGTAATGTACAGATGTGGTGCTTAGGGATATAGTTTAGCAGTTGTGGTAGCTGGGTTATGGTTGGGCTTGACAATCTTAAAGGTCTTTTTCAACCTTAATGGTTCTAGGATTCTGTAAGTAGATCTCTTGTGGAGAGAAGGTGAAAAATTCTATGATTATATGTTTTCCTTCTTTGGTGAGTTTTTTTCCTTATCTTGGTTACTTTTCAAGCCATTCCATGAGTCAGAATTTCCCTGGGACCCTTGCTGTGACTGCTTCTAGGGAACTGCATGTGGTCTTAGTCAGCTATAGCATTCTCCAGAGAGGCCAAGATTAGCAGGAAGCAGGGAAGAGGTGCAGAGCTTTAGCTGTCTATGCCATTGGCTTCAGATACTATGGATCTGGATGTATGGATCTCTACCTTTTTGCAATAGCTCTGTATATGCAGGAGTGAGAACCTTGCCAATTGTTCTGCATGTGATTCTGTTATCTCCAACTGTTGAAGACTGAACAACCCTCCCTTGTGTTCTGAGAGGGGGAGAATCATCAGTAGATAAAATGAAAAATCTTAACTCCCCCCAACTTTTATGTAATTAATAACCTGTCATGGGAAATTCATGTCATACTTTTCTAGTGAAATCATGCCTAAATTGCTGTAAGAGGCAGAGATGTGGCATGCTGTGGGGAGGGCAAGCAATACTGCTGAGATACACACAGATGCAAGTGGTTCTGACCCCACTTTACCTGCAAACCTGGCAAGTGTTTCCTCCTCTGTTGGAGGGAAGCTGTGATCTGAAGGGTACGACCAGATGGCACCAAAAGACTCCATCACAGGGTATGAGTCACAGAACCTCTACAAAAACTGGCACAAAATAGTTGCACCCCTTGAAGCTTCATTTCCTTAGCAGGGATGGGGTTGTAGTTTTGTGTGGAAGGTATCAAAATTTGAAGTCATGCCAACTGAGACTTCTGTGGATTCACGTGTGAGAAATGTGCACTGGCAAAATGTAGCTACCATGCACATAGATGCATCAGAAACCTCTTTTCTAGTTGGCTTTTATCCAACCATTTTCAGTTTTATTTGACAGGCTTAGAAATTATTATTCTAATATTATTATTAGAAATAATTGGTGTCTGTATTTGGGGAATAAATGAAAAGATTGTACCTCTTGTTTTATCCCTTACCAGCTCCTAAAACTTCAGCCAAGATTAGCAGAAGAGTGTTGGTTCTCCATTGCCACGTGCTTTGACCTGTAACATTTTCATCTTGTAAAATAAATTCAGAGTCCGAATTAAAACAAAACAAAACCAACACCCTATGAATGAAATGAAAACTGAGATTAGAAACCTTCTGTCTGTAGGTGAACCAGTGTGTCCAGGCAGTAGAGAAGTTAGCCACAGGTAAATCAGGCAGATATTTGCAGTGTGTACTCTACAAGACACACTGAGATGCTGAAGTGAGTCCAGAGAAGGACAACAAAGCTGGTGAAGGGTCTGGAGAATAGGTCTTCTATGAGGAATACGTGAGGGAATTTGGGTTGTTTAATCTGGAGAAAAGGAGGCTGTGGGGAGCACCTCTGCTGTGAGGATAGGCTGAGGGAGCTGGGGCTGTTCAGCCTGGTGAAGACTTGGAGTGTGACCTCATAGCTGCCTTCCAATACTCAAAAGGAACCTACAAGAGGGCTAGAGGAGGATTTCTCATGAGGCTGGCTAGTGATAGGCCAATGGAGAAAGGTTTTAAACTGGGGAAGAGTATGTTTAGCCTAGATCTTAGGAAGAAACTCTTCAGTATGAGGGTGATGGGACTCTGGAATAAGTTGGCCAGAGAAGTTGTGGATGCACCCTCCCTGGAAGTGTTGAAGGCCAGGTTGGATGACATCTTGAGCATCTGAGTCTAGCTGAGAGGTGTTGGAATAGAGTGTCTGTAAGGTCCCTTCCAACCTGAGCCATTCTATGACTTGCCCTCTATGATTCCCTGAAAGGTTGTAGTGAGGTGAAGGCTGGTCTCTTCTCCCTAGTAACAAGGGACAGGATAAGAGGAAATGGTCTCAAGTTGTACCAGGGGAGGTTTAGGGTGGGCATTAGAAGAAACTTCTTCACTGAAATGGTTCTCAAAGACTGGAACAGGCTCCCGGGAGGTGGTTGAAGCCCTGTGTCTGGAGGCGTTTTAAAGAGAGATGTGGCGCTGAGGGGCATGGTTTAGCACCAGACTTGGAAGAGTTAGGGAATGGTTGGACTCGGTGATCTTAAGTCTCTTCCAACCGAAATGATTCTGAGTCTACGGGTACCACATAGGCGGTGTTTAAAGAGCGTGGCAGGAGCAGCGATACAAGGCTTTGCTCCTGGGTTGCGGGTGAGTGTTCCCAGACCTTCAGTCGAACAGCCGCGTAGACACAAGCCGGCTGCGACGGGCGCTGCTCGGCGGGGCGGGTTTTTCCCAGGACTAGCGGCTTTCCCGCGGGGCTGCGTGGCCAGGGGCCGCCGCGGGGCGCGGTAGGGTTGGGGGCGGTGTTGTGACGTCACGACGTTGCCAGGAGACCGCGCGCTGTTTTCGCTGAATGCCCAATAGGCGTCGAGGAAGGTGATGTCATGCCGCAGGCGGCACCTCTTCATTGGTCGCACATGCCGAGAGGGCGGGACCGACCAGAGGAGAGTAGCGGGAGAGGCCCCCGGCGGCTTGGGGTCCCGCGCCCGGGCAGTGCGCCTGCGGGTCGCGGAGGACCTTTCGCCACGGGAGCCGCCGCCTCGTTTGTAAGAAAAACGTATCTGGGGTGGGGAGAGTTAAAGCTGATCACGACCGCAGGGAAACGGCCGGGCTGGACCCCCACTACCTGTCCCCACCGCTCCCTCCGCAGGTGGTTCTGCCGAAAGCGAAGCGCTCCCGGAGGTGTGTGCCAGAAGCGGAGAGCTCTTTGTACTGCAGGTTTTAAACAGAGGCGAGACACTTCTGGGACATGTTTTAAATATTATTATATTTCAAAGCACTGAAAAAAAACCAAAAAACAAACCAAAACAAAAAGAAGTGTCTTTTGTTTTTCTTTGCTGTAATTGGACAACTACAAAAATAGCTTCCTGATCTTTTTTTAGCCCCTTCCGTCCCCAGGTGTGACAGTTTTGCATTAAACATCACTTGATCATTGGCTAGGAGCTGCGGGGGAGGTTATCAATGCTGTTAAAGTTTCTTTACTGCTTCCAGAAAAGGGATGCTTATATACGGATCAGATCTGAGTTTTGTTCTCCCTTCATCTGGGAACTTCGAATCTTCTTTCCTTTTATCCTTTTTTAATTACTGCGAGGATTTTGATATGAGTAGGAAAAACAGATGGAGCTGGTTTTCCTGCAGAGAGCCCTGTAACGGTGCTGAGGTAGGACACTTTCTTTCCAAACCTCCCCTGAGCTTTTCACGTACTTGGGATGGAAATGGTTATTCCTCACATGGGTCCAGCGAAGGAAAAAGTGATTTTTTTTTTCTCTCGCTTAAGTGGGTGTAGAAGATTTGTGGGGCTGTTTTGTTCTTATTTTAGGCAGCCCAACCTTAATACAGGTCTCTTAAGACTTTGTTCTGGTATCTCAAGGTTTTTCGGGGAGGTTTGACTTGGCCACTGTAGCTCGACTGCCGAGTTCTGATAAAAACAGCAAAGAAAGTAAACCGGACCTGGAGCCGGGTGCCAGGCTGGCCGGTACACGAAGAGCTAAAAGGGGATTATCGGTAGGACCACCCGCTCGAGGCAGCGGGAAAGGCAGGGACGTGCCGATTACATTAAGTAAGGCTCTCGTTTTGAAGCTTGACCTTGCCCAGTCGCTTCCCACCCGCGCTTTCGTGCTGCCGATCCAAGGAGGCTCCCTAGGGGAGGGAGCGGTGCTGTGTGTGCCCCTTCTGCCCTTGGGGCCCGCAGGCCGGCGTGTTTCGGGGTGTGTGTGACCCGTGGGGATTCACATCTATCCCCTATTGCAACAGCCCCGCGTTGAGTCCCGGGCCTTGCTCCGGGAGGGCTGACCCCCACCACACTGCCCGTGGAAATTGCGCCCGGTGTCTGCCGGGGCCAGGTGCAACGCGGCAGCGCCCCAGAACCGGGCACCCTCTGCTGGGGGTAGAAGGCGGGCCGGCCCCCGCGGGAGGCGCGCGGGCCCCTCCCGGGGGTGGGCGGCGGGCGGGGCACGCCGGCTCCTCCTCGCCGGGCCGAGGTTAGTTTCGGAGTGGAGCCGGGGGCGACTGTAGCGGTGGAGAGCGGCGCCCCGTGGGAACAAAGCGGAGCACGAGCGGCGAGGCCGAGCCGGGCGCGTTCTGCAACAGGTCTATCCGCGCGTCCCGGCGGCAGCGCAGGCCCTCCGCTTCCCGGGTCGCCGGTCTCCCGCTCTGGGCGGCGAGGCCGGCACTGGCCGCCCTCATGCGGTTCGGCTCCAAGATGATGCCGGTAAGTCCCGGGCGGGCAGGGCTGTGGGGGCTCAGCTCCATTTCGGAGCGACGGGTGGTGGCCAGGGGCCGTCCCTGGGGACGCGGAAAGTTGGAGTGTAGCAGCGGGAAGGAAAATGGATCCTGCGGACGTGGAGGGGGGTGGGAGGGTAACCCCCCTCTCCCCTTTCCCCTCCCCCTCTTCCCCTCTCCCCCTCTCCCCCTTCCTTTTCTCCGGCCAGCGCGGGATCCGCAGCCGCGGTGCGGCCGCGCAGGGGCTTCCCCTCCCCCTCTCAGCTGCCTTCCCCCCCTCCAGATTTTCCTTTTCTTCCTCTTCCACACCGGGATCAACTTGTTAGACGGGCCTGCTGGCGTAGAGCCAGGGTGGGGGGAAGGGGAGGCCTCCCTCGGCAGCACGGCGGTGGGGCTGGAGTGCGGGGGCGGGGGTGTCACAGCGCCCGGGACATTCACAGCTGTTGGAGGGTGGATATTAAGGCTGGCCCGGTGGGGGAACAGGTACCTCCTCTGAATCCCGCTGCTTTTTTTTTTTTTTTTTTAAATGTTATGAAGTTCTTAAAATTGACTTGCGCTGTGCTCCCTCTGCTGCTTTTTGAGGGGATATCGGGGTCTGCTGCTTTTTGAGGGGGTGTCGGGGTGGTGGTTTTGTTTCCGAGTGCCCGAACTCCACGAGGAAGATGGTGTCCATGTTGTTTACAGTTTAAAGTGATTAGGAGTTCTCGGGGGCTTCCCATCGCCGTCTGTGGGAGAGTTTCGTGAGTTGGTGGTGGCTCTGTGTGTGTTAAACCAGCCCTGCTCTAGGAGGTTTTTGAGTTCTAACACTTCGAGAAGCATAGGGAGGACCACCTCCTGATGGAGTTTTAACATGAGTTTTAAGGCTACACCAGTTTTGTCAGCTGGAGATTGTTGAAAGCACAAGCACCGCAACTTTGCTGAGTTTTCAGCACAAAATATGCAAAAGTGATGACGTAAAATCCTTAATTTCCCTGAAAAGTACGCCTGCTCCTGTAGATATGGTTTGACCACCGGGCATGCCTCATCAAATTTATTGTTCCAAGAGACTGGAATATGCACAGAAAGTGCCAGGGTGCTTAAAACCTGCTTAGTCCGTGCTGAGGGTGCTTAAAAATGTTCACCATCCTCCCCCAGGCGATGTGGCCTTGCAGTGCTTGGTACCGAGTAGCTTTGCACGCATACTTGTTCCTTTCAACAGCACTCTACTCTTAAAGATTTATTTCCAGTTTAACTCTTCCAGGAGCTGCGTGAGGCCAGTGAGAAAGGAATTGTACTGGGAGGTGAAACTGGGAGTTCCCACTGAAAGGATAGAGGTGTTTCAGGGATGCTTGTTTTGCTATTGGTGTGAGATGCTTCCTCTGCTTTTAGGAGGAAATAATGAGCGATAATTTGATCTTGGAGAAGGCTGGGTGACTGTTACTGTAACTAATGAGGGAGGAACAGAAGGAATATGAGCCCAACTGCAGATTAAATAGTCAGTGTGTTTTGCAACTGTGGAGTTGTGTCTGCCCATGAAAAAAAAAAAAAAAAAAAAATTAAGAGAAACAAGCAGTGAGTGTAATGAGGTGTTAATTCAACCCATGTCAAAACCGAGCTAGGTAAGCATCCTCCTATAACAGCAAAATCTCCAAGAGATGCTGTCGCCAGCCAGTTTCTTGTCACTGAGTTCAAATAAAGGAGAAAACAAGCAGGAGCAGTCTTATCCCATCAGTGTTTGCAAGTGACAGGTTCCGGAGTGTGCATGGCCCTGGTGGCTCAGACTTCGCTTTGGCTAATGACTCAACTCATTAGTGATTCTGGTTTTTAGTCATTAAATAAAGGCATGGATGCAGCCTTTTCACATTGTGTATACTGCGAATAATTAAAGGTTTGTGAGGACTGACTGTGGCTAAAGGAATAAAAAAAAAAAAAAAAGAGTATTATAACTTTAATTCACCTTAAAAAAAAAAAACCAGCAAAACAACAAAAAAAGGGGAGCTTTAGTATAATCTTCAGAGGGATAAAATGTCCAACAGTTATATTAAACAGTGCCGAAGGGTTTTGATGTGCTGTGGTCCATTGACTGTAGGGCGAGTAAACAGCCATTTACCACTTGGAAAACATGTTGCAGTAAATATACTAAAGTGAATGTGAATAAGAGAACAAGTCTTATGAGGAGCTGAAGGAACTGGGATTGCCTAGCCTGGGGAAGAGGAGGCCGAGGGGAGACCTCATTTATTCTCTACTCCCTGAAAGGAGGTTGGAGTGTGTGTGTGGGGGGTTGGTCTCTTCTCTCTAGTATCAGATGATAGAACAAGAGGAAACGACCTGAAATTGTACCAGGGGAGATTTAAGTTGGACATTAGGAAAAACTAATTTCCTGAAAGAATGATCAGACACTGGAACAGGTTTTCCAGGGAGGTGGTGGAGTCGCCATCCTTGGAGGGGTTCAAGAAGTGTGTGGATGTGGTGCCTTAGGACAAGGTTTAATGGCCACCATGGTGTTAGGTTGATGGTTGGACTTGATAATTTTAGAGTTGTTTTCCAACTGAAACAATTCCATAACTCGGTGATAGTAAGAAAGCGTTGAAAAATACAGTGCCAAGACTAATTAGCGCTATTTATCATCTTTTGTAAGTGTTTTTACAGATTTCCTTGTCTCTTTCTTTTTAAAATGTCTCCTTCCCCACCTAGCTAGTTCTCATTTCTCCTTATAAATAGGTTATAAGAGATTAGGGTGGGAAGAGAAAGGAAGGTTTTAAGAAAGACACAATGGACCAGGTCATCTGAGTGCTCTTTTATTTACACACTAATGAGGTGTTCATGGACCTGAGTATCTTTATCTGCCTTGTTTGAATGAGAAGTAGTTGGGTGCAAAATGTTTTGTTTCTTGCTTAACATTTCTTTCAATGTGTCTTTGTCTTTCTCACCCTCCAAGTGAAACTATCTGTATAAGACTTTTAACTCTCTGCTCGAGGTCTGTCTCTCCCTCCCTTCAGAAGATAGTGTGGACAAGGGATTGAATGACACAGGACGGTTTGTGACCTCAAGCACATACAAGCAAGGATGACTCCAGCCAGGAATTCACCTCTGCGTAGCTGCCAGTGAAAAGCTCGGAAAGTGCTGTAGCAGCACAACTACTGCTCTTGGGAGACTACCCTGAAATGGGAATGTTTTCCTTACAGTGATAACAGATAGGAGTTAAACTGCTGCTCTAACTATATGTTAGCACAATGTGACTAAAAGCCTACATAAGGGTGTACGAAGTAATTTGCACGCAGCTGTACTGATGAAGGCAGTGATTGGGTTAACACCTGCAAGCTGTGTGAAGTTGTCTCGCCTTTCATCTGGGAAGGCTTGTGGGAGTGTGATTGGTACTGTTAAATAGTGAAAAGGAGCTGGTAAATCTTTCAAAAATAGCTTATTTTTCCGCAGCATAATTGATCTCCTGTATTTTACATCATTACCCTAAAGATGAGCATGTATTGAGAAATAATTGGTGTTATTATTCATACAGGATAAAGGGCTTTATGCAGATAGTAGGAGGTAACACAGACTGAGCTACCCTTCAATGCCCAGTGAAGGTTTTTGTATCAAAACCCTTCAGTGAACTCCATAGAGTTCCTTTTTTTTTCAATTTGACTTATGTGCAGTAGTTATTGGGAGCCTCCTTGAAATTAGGATGGACCCAGACATGCAGGTGTATTATTAGGCTTGGAGACTAACTTGGAAAACTGGAGAGTGTCAAAACTCCTAAATTAGTTTTGCCTTTTATAATTGGAAATGGCTTAAACTTCTGAAAGGGAAGTTTCCTGATAGCCGTGTATTCTTTTCTAGTCAAGTGTAACCCTACACTTTTGATGCCATGAGTTGTGCATTGAGGATTGGACTAGATGACCTTTAAAGGCCTCTTCCCTTAAAGGCTCTTTAGCTTGGAGAAGAGGAGACTGAGAGGTGACCTCATCAATGTTTATAAATATGTAAAGGGTGAGTGCCAAGAGGATGGAGCCAGGCTCTGCTCAGTGGTACCAGATGACAGGACAAGGGGCAATGGGTGGAAGTTGAGGCATAGGAAGTTTCATGTAAATATGAGGAAAAATTTTTTTCACTGTGAGGGTGACAAAGCCCTGGAACAGGCTGCCCAGGGGTTGTGGAGTCTGCCTCTCTGGAGATATTAAAAACTCACCTGGATGTGTTCCTGTGTGATCTGGTGTAGGTGATCCTGCTCTGGCAGGAGGTTGGACTGGATGATCTTTTGAGGTCCCTTCCAGCCCCTGAAATTCTGTGGTTATGTGATTTCAACTCAAAGCACTCTGTGATGAAGCCACGGTTTAGTTAGTCATGAGGTGTTGGGTGATAGGTTGGACCTGATGATCTCTGAGGTCTTTTCCAACCTTATTGATTCTATGATTACATCTGAAGTCTATTGAATGCATTGTTCCAAGTGACATTCTCTGAGCTGTTGTGTCCAGTGAGCACTGTGTTCAAGGCCAGGTTGGATGAGGCCTTGAGCAACCTGTTCTAGTGGAAGGTGTCCCTGCCCATGGTGGATGGGTTTGGAACTAGATGATCTTTAAGATCTCTTCCAACCCAAACCATTCCATGATCCTATGATTTTCATTTTTTTGTGGATATGTGTATTGATTTTTTTAACCTTTAAAAAAGCACCCTACCCTTAAAGTTATTTTGCTTGTTTGATTGGGCAGTTAATTGGAATTGCCATATGGATTCTGAAATTGTGTAGTTGCAGCCCATCTTGGGCAGTTTCTGTAGGAAACGCTTCCTTTGCCGCTTCACTGAAGAAATGTTAATGGGAACGAATCTCCTGTCTTTGTAAGATGAGCAGTTCTGAGTTTACAAGCCAACTGACCCCTGGAGTTTGTTGTAATGATACCAGTACGTGATCTGGAGGATCTCACCCTATTTCCTTTAGACCTTGAATTATTTAAGCTCTGATCAGGTTTACCAGCCACTGCTGCTGTTTTCTTTTATGCCTTCACAGGTTTGAAGTCCATGAATAGGACTTCAGGCTGTGTGCTCTTCCTAGTGTGTGCCTCATATCTTCCTCTGATTGAAGTATTTAGTATCAGTGTGTTTTTAACTGAATTTCCATTTAATAATATTGTGACTGTATTCAAACATTTGAACGGGGTATTCAGTGTTTCAAGTATTTAGCCTGGCATGCTGGATGAAGCTTAGGTGATTGTTTTGCTGAGCTTTCGTATCACTAAACTTTTAGCTCTTGCACTTCTCTGATCGAATGTGACCTGTCCTGATGTACAATAGGGAATATTGTCTTGAGGTTCCCAGAGTACTCCTTTTTTCTTCTGTTTGTCTTTTTTATTTTCTCCTCTTCCATGTTCTCACAAGATGGTCTTCCTCCCTGCCTCCCCCTCCCCCCCCCGCTTTGTTCTGTCTGGAAAAATTCAATTAATTTAAAAATTATTCCTGGGATAATTATTCGCTAATGATATTTGTAATACCTTAACCCCCCATTTGCAATTTGTGTTCTAGTACACTGCAGTATGTTAAAATACCTACGCTTACAATACAATAATACAATACAATACAATACACCAGGTTGGAAGAGACCTTCAAGATCATCGCGTCCAACCCATCAAACAATCCAACCCACCCAACAACTAGACCATACAGCCAAGCACCCCATCAAGTCTTCTCCTGAAGTCGTCTTTGTGTGATTTCTATCAGAAATGGGGGAAGGGTCATATTACAAATTTATACCCAGATCAAGCTGTGGAGGCCATGCAAATAGCTAATTATGCTGCTTCTGATCTGTTCATCAGTTCAGGGTGTTAGTGCCTTGTGGGGCTCTTGTATTTACTGTTTCAAGGATACGCTGTTTCACTGATATGCAGTGATGAAGTTTGGTATGGGTGGATAATTCACAGGATTTATTTATGGTTCCTCTTGGTGTTGCCAGGTGGGATCTCTGCTTTATTAATAAGCAGGTCTCCTCTGTGGGATTAATTTGCATGCAAGTCAGTTGAACTTTTAAAGAGGCAGGTATAAAGGTTATTTCATCAGAATAAACTGACAGAATGGCAGTGTGCCTAGCATTCCTTTCAAATTCTTGATTAAGAAACTCGTCTTGAAAGTGCTCTGTTTGTCCAGCCGCTGCCCTTGTTAGTAGCCTGCCTTGGGAAGTCTCCTTTCTCCCACGCTGTGCTTGTTTAATGACGGGCAGAGGTGTGCCTCCCTGTTGTACAATCTCTCTGGCGAGGCAGCTGGGTAGTCATAAGGAGATATGGTTTAATAGCCTTGGTGGTCTTAGGTTGATGATTGGACTTGATGACGTTAGAGGTCTTTTCCAACCAAAACAATCCTATGATTCTGTCTGGAGACTTGGCTCAAGCTACCTCCTGTGGCGTGGTAACACAGCCGAAGGAGGACTTTTCTTCCTTTTGGACTTGTCCACTAAAGCAAAGGAATCCCCAAATCCTTTTAATCTCTGAGCTTTGGACTTCCTGTGAAGTGTAAAAACTGTGGAAATTGGAAGGTGCTCCTATTCATGAGGTAATCAAGCAGATAAAACTCTGCTCTCAGTTTTATTGTCTTTAGGCCTGGTTTCTCTCAGCTTAGTCACTTGTGAGTCAGGCAAAGTCCTTTTGATCTTTAGTTCTCGAACAGCTGGGTGATATTGTGTGTAAAGGTCACTAGAAATCCTGGACATCATGTGAAGTATACTTAATGATCTTAATCACTGTTGCTTAACTGCTTCAGAGGTTTGGGGCTTCTCTCTGGAACACGAAAAACCTGAAATCCTGCTTAAATGTTAGATAGAAGTGTCAGATAACTGTTAACTGTAGCTCAGGATAAATGTTCATGGGGAGGGAATGGTGAGCAAATTGGGAACAGAGCAGCAACTGTGACTGTCATGATGATGCTGGACACACTAAAAGGCAGAAACCAGTCTTCTGCTGGCTTTTGCTGTTTGGGGGATTTAAAATGTTTAATTTTTGTTTGTTTGTTTTGGTTAATGTTTAATATTCTGGGTCTTGCTGCCAGTGTTTAGAGTTAGTCATGTGTGTGACCTTGCCGTTGTTTCACCATAGCAATGGTGAAATGTGGACATTGAATGTGGTTGCATATAAAGGGTGAACCCTTTGGGTTTTGCTTTTGTGGCCTTAATACCAGGAATTTTATTACTGAGGGGGTAACATCATTTCTGTACCAATTTCCTCTATGCTACAGTAATGCTTCCAGATCTTAATATGATATGATCCTTTGACAGATGGCTGTGTGCAGTGCTCTAGCTTTTATTGGCATCTATTTTAAAAGGGGGATTAGGGGAACTTTTTGTCTATTTTTTGGGGGATGATATTACTTTTTTTGTATATCCTATTCTTACATCTTTATTTCATCCTTTTTCAAAACAACTAGATACACTTTGAAATTAAACATGTACTGCAGTTATCCATTGTTCTGCATGGTTATCCTCAATTAAGAATTTGATTCAGGAAAACTTTTTATGTGCAGTGCATCTGAATTAGTACCCAAACACGTAGAAACATGAACATGCTCACATTGCTGACTTGAAAGCCTCTGACATTACTGAGCTATTCAATATCAAACATCTGGTCTGTATGATACTAGCTGCTATGGATCAGAGCATTTAATTAAGGGGAGTGGACACTGCAGGGAGGTTAAGCCACTTGTAAAGGGTCATGCAGCGAGTTCAGCCTGGGATTTGGGAGACCCATAGAGTGAAACCAACTGGTATGTATGTAGCTGGAATATGAGCCTATCATATCCAATGGAAGTATTAAATCATCTTGCTTAAAGTAATAACAGTGCCTGCACTCTTATTTTTGTAGGTTTAATCATGAATGGGGTGAAAACCCACCATTGAGAACAGTCCCCAAAGAGGTGCTTGTTCCTAGAATTGTTAGGGTTGGAAGGGACCTCAAGGATCATCTAGTTCCAACACCCCTGCCGTGGGCAGGTACCCCTCATACTAGATTAGGTGGCTCCAGCCTGGCCTTAAAAACCTCCAGGGATGAGACTTCTACAACCTCCCTGGGCAGCTCCAGTGTCTCCCCACCCTCCTGGGGAAGAACTTCTTCTTAACATCCAATTTGAATCTACCCAGTTCTATTTTATTTTCCATTCACCCTAGTCCTATCACTACCTGACACCCTAAGAAGTCCCTCCCCAGCTTTCTTGTAAGCCCCCTTAAGATGCTGGAAGGCCACAATTAGGTTTCCCTAAATCCTTTGCCCATGTGTCAAGTCAGTGTTCCCGTTTCACAGCTCAAGGCAGCTTGGGTTGGATTTATTTTATTTTGTTCTTGTTGCCTCTTTTTTTGTGTCAAATAAGTTATGAGATTTTTCTTGTCTCATGATACTTCTGTTTTGTGAAGCTTTACTACATAAAGAGCAATTTGGATCTAAACTTAAATTACTGTGGGTTGTGTTTTTTGGTTTGTTTTGTTTTTCAGTTGCAGTAGTGTCAAATCCCATTTGTTTCCTTAAGTTGAAAGCCAAGGAAGAATCTCTGGAATTTTTCTTAACTTCACTTTTGTTCTGTCATTTGAAAGAGGATAATCCATTTGCTTTTCCTTAGATTTTCTTCAGCAGGTTCTTTTTTATGCTGTCAGTGTTAGCCTATTTGAGCTCTGTGTTGCACCAAATCACCTCTGTGCTCTGGTACTGCAGAGGTGCAGCAGCCTGCCTGTCTGTGACCATGGCACAATCTTGCAGTCTGTGCAAACAAGGAGTTGGAAGACTCCACGTAAGCACTGGTGTAGGGTATCCCTCTTGCATTCTGAAGCTGCAGAGGCTTGGCCTTCTGTAAGGTGATTGTCCCCTTCTCTGGTTTCAGTAGACACAAGCTTCTGCAGCAAGACACACAGGGGTCTCACCTCCCTGTTCCTTACTTTTGCTGGACAAAGTTGAAGTTGTGCAAATTGTCACTAAAAAACTGCCCAGAAATGTGCAGCAAGGCTCCTATTTGCTGTAGCTGGAGATCTTATTCAGCTGTTTCTGTCATACCTGTGCACAGTGATAACTTAGTGGTAATTTCCTTGCTGCTTGGCAGTGATGGCTTGTCTGCTGCGATTTCTCACCTCCCCCCGCCAAGTGTGTGCAAACATCTCTTTTCACTCTACTCTCTATCTTATGTGGGTGTATGCTGACCTGAATGCAGAACCTCACCCAGAGCAGAGACTGATGGCTCCTGCCATGACTTTTCCGTGGAAGTGAAACCTGTTCTTGCCATTTTTGGGCATCTCAGGGCTGGGAAGACCCTCTAAAGAATGGGAATCCTACTGCTTGTTAGAGGTTCTCTAATCTTGGCTGCAGTAAGACTGTGTGTGTCAGGAAAAGCTGACATAGTAGCAGGGGATGTGACTGATTCCTGGCTGCAAAAGAGGGAGGGTGTTGCTGAGTTGTGAAAGGAAGGCTATGCAGAGGCCAGGCAAAATACTCCAGACCTCCTTGGAGAATGCCAGAAAGCTCTTGTGAAATACTGAAAACAACAAAGTGTCTGCCCTGGGTCATGCATGATCTGTGTTTCTGAATAGCATTGCCTATGTGTCATGCTGCCCCATAGCTACTTTATCAGTGATAGCCATGCTGTGTCTTCCAGCCTCTTGAGAACACATTTAACTACAAGTAAAGGTTTGTGTGTGGTAGCTATGGAAACAACACTGTATGCTTCTTGCCCTTACCTTCTTATTCCTATACTATTGTATGTAGGTCTTGCCCACGAGGCCTTTCTGCAGTGTGGTTTTTCAATGTTGTCCCAAAACCATTGTGCTTCTCATTGTTATATGTGCTTCTCTTGCAAACAGCATTTAGTGAGGTTGGGTTAGAGAAAAAGTTTTCTACCTCCAGGATAGAAAACTCTACCTTTCAGGAAAGCTGAATGGGAGACCAAATATAAGTGAGCTGAAGGGGACAATTTCTGGAGTTCTTACTCTTCTTCTGTTGAGTAGCCTGGCATATCAATGTTGATTTGATTAAAATTTACTCTGTTTATTTAATTTAAAATAGCTGTGACATCACCTCAGTGACCACTATTTCATACAAGGCTGACTTTGCTGGTTGCAACATGCAGCAAGCCTGCTGCCTCACTGGTAACTGCTCTCCCTTCCTTCACTTCTCAGCCGGTGTGTCTGTGTGCAGAGCCTGGTGTTGCCTGTCTCGAAAGAGCTCTGGGGAGTGAGCAGCACTTAAATAAAACCTGTCAGACAGTGATCAACTGCACAATCTGTTACTCTGCTGCTGCTTCTGTTACAGTAGCTGAATGCTTCCTGCTGAAAGTTAGTGTGTAGAACTTCACATCGAGGAAGCAACAATTAGATCAAGTAGGGTGCTTAATGGGTTAACAGGCTGACGGAAAGGGTGAAATTTCGTCTTCCCGTTTCTGATGCAGTTGTTATACATATCCCATTATCATGGGAGTGACTAAGGCCAGCTGACCATCCATATTTTCCAATGTTGGACTAGCCCCACTGGCTCCTTTTCACTTACACGGTAACAAAGAAGATCCATCTGTTCTGGTGCAAAAGCTCAATGTGTCTTCTGTGCCGGCTGAATGTGTGCTGCTGTAGTGTAATGTTCTTCAGTATCCAGGTGAGATCCCACCTGGAGTACTGCGTCTAGGTCTGGAGCCCCTGTTGCAGGAAGGATCTGGAGGTGCTGGAATGTGCCCAGAGAAGGGCCACAAGGATGAGCAGAGGGCTGGAGCTCCACTCCTCTGAGGACATACTGAGGGAGTTGGGTTTCTTCAGTCTGGAGAAGAGAAGGCTCTGAGGAGACCTTCTTGTGGCCTTCCAGTAGCTGAAGGGGGCTACAAGAAAGCAGGGTGTCAGGGAGTGATAGGACTGGGGGGATGTAGCTAAAATAGAAATGGGTAGATTAAGATTGGATGTTAGGTAGAAGTGTTTCCCCATGAGGGTGGTGAGACACTGGAACAGGTTGCCCAGGGAGGTGGTGGAATCCTCATCCCTGGAGGTTTTTAAGGCAGCTGGATGTGGCTGTGAGCAACCTGATGCAGTGTGAGGTGTCCCTGCCCATGGCAGGGGGGTTGGAACTATTTGATCCTTGAGGTCCCTTCCAACCCTAACAATTCTATGATCTTACTAATTACTTCCTGTGTGTTTGTAGCCCAGAAGTGGTAGGACAAACCCCCTTCCTTATGGCTTAGAATTCTTCTTTATGGCTTTGAACTTCAGCTGTTGTCAGATAGATATGATCACCAAGCACTGCCATTTCATGCTGGTTCTCTTTGGTGTTGCTGGTGGCTATGTGGTTGCCTGTGTTGCTGTTCATGTGCAGGCTGCTTGCTCTTGGCAGTCATTGAGGTCTGACATGTACCTTGAAGGTTATCCTTCAAGGTGATTGTTCATTCTGCATTGCAACAGGAGTGTGTTCCCACCCAGAAGGGGTGGTGAATCGGAAAGGGCTCCTCTTCTGCAAAGTCATGGTGTGACATTACACCTAATTAAATTAATAGTAGGATGCTGCTCAAATGGATGGTCTTGGTCCTTTAGTTTCCATCCCCACCCAAAGCCACATGTCTTTTGTAGCTTCTCCTTGACTTTGGTAAACACTTGGGTGATGGCTGAGAAGGAAATACTAGCTGCACTAAAGGCAAAAAAAAAAGCAACAAATGGCTTCCATGGTGGAAGTGATTTACCTTGTGGCTCCATAATTGGACATAGTGGGGTGGGATTTGGGAAGAGTATGGCTTGCCTCTGCCAGCTGACCATTTAGGTCCTCAGCTAAGCTGTAGTGAGATGCATGTTTTCCTCAACCTTCCTGCTGTTTTGTGAGATGATGATAACAGAGGGGAATTGCTCCACCATCTTTAGGTGTTCTCATTCACTGTGGGGATTAAGTTGGACTAAACCAAACATACATCTGTCCTAGTGAGATTGCGAACCTCATATAGCAGGAAACCTCTGCTTCCTGGAGGCAAATATAGGAAGCTGCAGCCGACCTTGAAAGTCATAAAGCTCACAAACTGTGCTACGTGGTCTGAAATTCCTGGTTTGGGTTGGTTTGTGGGTTTTAGTTTTGTTTTTTGGTGGTTTTTTTTGCTTGTCCTGAAGGTAGAGGTTGAATGTATTTCGAGGTTGCAGCACAATGTGAGCCTGCAGCGGGCTGAAATGTCCCTCAATTTCACACAGTAGCAATTCCCTTCAAGATACCAGACTGGTCAGGCTATCACAGAACAGCCTAAAGAGTGTATCATGTGATTTTCCTACACTGCAATTACTTGTGTGCTTAAACATGTGTCATTGTTTCAGGTGCCAGAAATGCTGTGTCCTCTGACCTACCTGTTCATGTCAAGGCTATTTTAGTTTGACATAGATCTGTGTCATGGAGGTAGGACACAAGTTTTGACAGCTGCTATCCTGGGGGTGCACCAAACACGATGTAAGAAGTAATGTTTGTCTCAAGCGTTTGGCGTAGAGCTCTGTGAAGTTGCTGGAATTGGAGTAAACCAGATTCCTGTGCTACTCTTTTCATGACTTGCTACCTGAGGAGAACGAGAGGAAATGGCCTGAAATTGTGCTAGAGGAGGTTTAGATTGGATATTAGGGGGAAAAAAAAATATTTACTGAATGAGAGGTCAGGCATGGAACAAGTGGTGGAGTCACTGTGCCTGGAGGTGTTCAAGAAATGTGTGGACATAGCTCTTTGGTACATGCTTTAATGGACTCGGTGATCTTAGAGGTCTTTTCCAACCAAACCAATCCTGTGATTCTATGATCTGTATTGTGTTGCTACTAAATCACAAAGATTTTTATGATTTTTTTCCCCCCAGCTGAGAGAGGTATTGACTCACAAAAAAGTGATTACTTTCCCCCAACCTGTTTCAATACTTTGCCTCTTACCATGGCTGCTCCCAGGAGCAGAGCCCTCTGTTACCAGTGAATTGAAGGTAGTAAATTTGGTTGATGTGGGGACCAGGCACCTGTTGCATGATAAATATGGATCTGTCTTGCAGGTTCTGGTGGACTCAGTGCTTCCTCATGTGAAGATTGTTTTTCAATTGCTAAGATTATTATACAGTGGCTGGAAAAGATGAAGATGAGTGTTTATAAACCCAGTAGAGACTTGGTATCTTATGCAGTGGGTGGTGTGGTGTGGGTGGTACAGGTGATAGCCTGTTTTGTTTAGGTGTAGGTTGTGTTAAATATGCTTTCATCCCTGATGTGAGGGTAACTTTTTGCTGTTCTCCAGGAAGAGTCCTGGTTTGTACAAATTTTTTAGCCACCAGGAGAAATAGTTGGCTTGCTTTTTGTTGTAAGGATATATGTGCTTCTTAAGGGACTATTTTGAGAGGTGTAATTCTCAAGTGCCCTGACAGGCACACTTAGTATGGCTTTTTATTGGCTTCTAGCCATCTAGGAGATGAGGGGAACAGTAACACTTATTCCCAGCAGGGTGGCTGCAAAGCTCTAAAGAAGGGAGAGCAGCTTAGTTTTTCTTTCTTTCCTTTAGTTTTTATTCTCCTTCATTTTGTTATTTTTGAATTTTTGTTTTCAGTAGTATGAAGACTGCCTCTGGGTTCAATGCAAGTACAGAAAATTGAGATGATTCAGGCTTCAGCTTGAGTTCATAACCCTGCTCATTGTGCTTGGATGTTGCCTTGGCCTTAGGCTCTTGACAAGTGCAATGTGTGTTGTGATACTGAAAAATGGGAGGAGGAGCAACTGCCAACACCTGTGGTTGTGTTGTATGAGTTGGACTGTTGTCCTTTTGCAGAACATAGTATTTATGGTCAGAGTTATGTGGTATATATATATATTTTTTTTAATCTACCTGAAATGAATTGATTTCTCCTTGTGTGCCAAGTGTTCGTAACTCACTGCTGAATGCAGAAGATGAGGCAGAGTCTGCCTGAAGGGGCAAGCCTCTGAAGGCCCAATTTTCCGGGAGAGGGAGGAGCAAGCTCCAAGTAGGACACCATGTGTAGGCTTGCTTTTCTGCCAGTCAGCTTGCAGCAGGTTTTGGTGAAGTGTCCAGCAGTTCAAAAGTGGTGGTTCTAAGGAGCCATGTGGGGGAAGGATTTGGGGAGAAAAGGGAAAAGTACTTGAGGGAGGAGGGGAATGTGTGGAGGAGAGGAACTTCACAGTTGGCAATGGGAAGAAAGCCTACAAGAAAGTTGGGGAGAACGTTTTTGCAAGGGCTTGTAGTGATAGGAAGAGAGGGATTGGATTTAAGCTGGAAGAGGGTAGATTTAGACTGGATATTAGGAGGAAGTTCTTTATAGTGAGGGTGGTGAGACACTGGAACAGGCTGCCCAGGGAGGTGCTCCCTCCCTGGAGGTGATCAAGTTCAGGTTGGACAGGGCCTTGAGTAATGTGGTCTAGTGGAAGGTGTGCCTGGCCATGGCAGGGAGTTTGGAACTATATGCTCTTTCAGGTCCCTTCCAAATCATTCTATGTGTGGTAGTGCTGCCCTATGGTACAATATGAAGCAGCCATTCAGGGTTTGTTCCTCCTGAATTCCTGCAGTTATTTAACTTAATTGGTGCAAATCCAGGTGTGGATTCAGGTCTGAGCAGAATGAGCTGTATATGATGTGCTGGCAAATGTGGGTGCTCAGTAAAAGGCTGTGGTTTCCTATGTATGTTATTGAACCCAATGCAGTTTATATGTCTTAAAACCCAAACAAACTGACCTATATCTTCTAGAACACTTTCTTCTGTTTAATGTTGATGTTGCAATAGATACCTGCAGTGCAAAAAGTACAAGTGACTTAAAAAAACACACTGGATTGGAGACATTCTTGCCTTCAGTATGTGCAGTAGCTTAGCCAAGGTGCTTGGGAATGTGTTCCTCCTGTGCTTAGCATTCATCCAAAGCAGTGACCTCAATTGCATGGACCTTTCTGATCCCTGGCTTGTGGGAAGACTTTTACTCTCTTCTTGTGGGTGAGAATGACTGAAGGAAAACATCAAGCTGGAAAGTGGAACTTGTGCTCAAAGTATTTTGTTTGGAAAGATCTCTTCTTGAAGACCTTGGGTGAAATACCTTCCTGAAAGGGGAGGATGTCGGTTGGGAATCCTGTACTGACTAGTTCTGACATTTCTCAAAGCAAAAATGGATTTAACTGATAGGGTGATCTCTAAGGTTTGGCAGGAAGATTTTAATTGCATCTTCCTCACTTGTAAGCCTGAACTGAAGCACTGAGTTCTGTCTTTGAGGTTGTAGTGCATGAAGTAGGAAGCTTGTAAACCTACATCCATTGATTTCAGGATGATGACAATCAGTGCCTGGCCAGAACTCAAGGCTGTTTCCCTTGCAGCTCTTCAGATTCCCCTAATGACAGTTCAGATGCTTGCCTGGTAGCGAGATGTAGCGTGGCATTTGTGCTGTAAGGTTTGTCCAGTTTATACCAAAACCAGATGGGTTTTGTTCTGTTCTCTCTACACTGAGGTTGAGAGGGGGAGAGAAAAAAGGCAGCGGAGGGGAAGGCTGCTTCTTTGCTCTTTACAGCTCTTGTTCCCCAAAAATGCACAGAGATGCATGTTGTATGTTTAAGTCTGGGAAAAAATGACATTTTTACCACAAGTTAAATAAGCACATTATGTAATTTTCTTTTAAAATCTTTAAATTTATCTCTACAAGCAGAAACTACCCTGATTTGGAGAGTTAAGGTTCAATCTTGTTTTCTTCTGTGATACAGTTGAAAGGGGAAAGGGCTGTACTTTATATAGACTAGGAATAATCTGAACAGTCCCATGGTGCTTCCTACTGTACTCCACCTACTTTGCAGCATAACTTCCTTTCTCATGGCCAAAAGCCAGTACAACATAAAAGGAGTAGTGTGTGGTGAGTGAGACAAGAACCTCACTCCATGGATTTGGGTGTGGCTTTGGGCAAATACTAAATTTTACTCTGCATTTCTGTTGAACTTGGCTTTATAGAACAGCTGAATATGAAAAGGATTTGGGATAGTAATCATCCCTTGTGCCAGTCTTCTAGTAAGTCTATTTTAATCTTTGCTTACTGTAATCTTTTGCTTACCTTAATCTTTGGGTACAGCAGGTGAGGATGTTACCTGCTGAAGGGTTGTTCTCAGGTTCTGAAGAACTTGATGTGGGGAAAAAATCACTGGATTTATTATTATGGCATACTTTGCATTGAGTGGAGAGCCATGACTGTGCACGAGCTCGGAACAGGAAGATGTGCTGTTGTGCAGGCTGCCTTCTGTTGTTTAGAAAGTTGCATCAGGTCAGCAAAAATATGTTATTTTAGCAGCTGGTTTCTTTGTGGCTATCTGAGAAGGTGCAGCATCTGTGTTCCCACTAGGTAAGATGCAAGACTTGCAATTGAAATTGTTTGGAGGGGTTTTATATTTACCAGGGAAGACTAATCTGTGGTTAAAACTGTGGGTATACTGTCTGTGGGTGGGAGCAATTATTTCTCATTTCTGTCACCTGTACCTAAAATGTGATAGTTAATCTATTCATTTAATCTTAGCTAAAATTAACTTCTAAAAATATGCTTCAGTTCAGGATGTAGATTACATTGTTGTAATTCCTTTCCATCCCACGCAGGGTTTCAAAGAAGCTGTTTCACACATTTGTGAAATCTGTATTTTGTATTGTTGTGTGGTGCTGCTGTATAGAAAAGTCTTTGAAGGGCATGCTTAGGAGCTCCTTTTGGAGGCTTGTTTATACAGCACTTCAGTTGTACATGCTCCCTGTCTTGTAGGAAGAGATATTGTCTATGTTGAACCATTTGCAGTGTAATATAATAACTGGGACAACAATAGAGCTAATATTGCTGCCAAGCATTGCACTGTCAACCTTGAGAGTGATTATTCTGTTTTTTTTAAATGCCTCCTCATAAATGAGAGTTAAGAAAATTTGTTATGCAAGCTAAGACCATTACTTAGCTGTGTTATGGAAATATAAAAACCCCAGCACTGGTATTGTGTAGTTGAATGGTATTGGGTTTCAGACTAAAATGCAGAGAACACAGAACGTAGTGCAGAATTGTACTTGCTCTAATGGGAGGTAATGAAATGAATCACAATTTCCAGAGGCAGTAGGCTTGTTTGGCTAACAAATCACGTTCTTGCCTCTCTTTGCTTTCTCATATACCTCAGTTTCCCTTCCCTAGGAAGCTGCTTGCTTGTGTCATAACTTCCTGGTCATAAGGTGCTTTGAAGATGAAAATAACTGTGTGAATAGATGGCACAGTTTGTATTGTATATTACATGCTGTGCAGGAAGGCTGCATAAAGGTAGGAATTCAGCAAACAGTAAAAACCAGGGTTAAGTTAGGTGTGTTAAAACTCTCTGCTTGCTCATGGTATTTTATAAGGGACTGAGTCTATTGTTGAAATAGAATATAGAATGGTTTGGGTTGGAAGGGACTTCCAAAACTCATCTAGTCCAAGCCTGCTGCAGCGAGCAGGTACATCCTCCACTAGATAGGATTTCTCAGAGCCTTGTTGAGCCTGATCTTTAATATCTCCAAGGATGGGGCCTCAACTACCTCCCTGGGCAACCTGTTCCAGTGTTCCACCACCCTCATGGTAAAGAACTTGTTCCTAAAATCCAATCCAAATCTGTGCTTCCCTAATTTCAAACCGTTGCCCCTTGTCCTGTCACTACAAGCCTTTGCAAACAGTCCCTTTCCATCAGGTACTGGAAGGTTGCTATTAGGTCTCCCCAGAACCTTCTCTGTGCTGAACCACCCCACCTCCCTCAGTCTGTCCTTGCAGAAGAGGTGTTCCAACCCCCCAGTCATCTTCGTGGCCTTCCTCTGAACCTCCTCCATCAGGTCAATGTCCTTCCTGTGTTGAGAGCTTATCTGAATTAGATCTTTCCCTAAAAACTGTTTGGGGGAGGAAATGTTCATCCTTTAAACTCAAGTAGTTTCAGGACTTTAATGAAGCCCTTGTATTTTAATATGCATCATGTGCAATAAGAGATTTTTTTCCCCCCCTCGATACTTGTCCTGAATAATTTAACATTATTAGTGTACTCATTCCAAGATGTCCAATTTAACAGCCTTTCATGCCAAAGATGTGTGATACCAGTTTTACAGCAAGAAAAAACACCATCAAAGCTGAAAAGTAAATTGCATTTCTATTCCCCCCGTTAATCAATAATTGAGGTCTTCTGATCTAACTGATATGAGGTCTTTGATATGAAATGATTTCTTGTTGGATGGGTATGAATTGTAGGGCATGTGTTTGCTCAGGTTTGCATTCCAAACAGGTTTGGAAGCTGGTGTTTGTGTGTTGTTGGGGTTTGTTTTTTTTTTTGGTGGTTGTTAATTTTGGAGGGTTTTGTTTGGTTGGTTTTGTGGCTTTGCTGTTGTTTGGGTTGGGTTTAGGTGGGGTTTTGGGGTGGGTGGGTTTTAATTTTGTTCTGGTTTATATACAGTAAAGCAGGAGCCAAAATGTAGTGTTGTCATACACCAGCCATTTTTATTTCACTTTCAGTTGAACACTTACTGGCAGTTGTTGAGACTTGTCACATCCAGTTTAACATCAGTGCAGTTGTACCAAACGATCCTGTTGATGACCTTAACAAATGGGTCAGGTCTGCAGGCAAATTAAAAGCTGTTTGGGGCTGATGTGCGGAAGAGAGGATTATAGTGGGGTGTGACTTGCTTTAATTGATGCCCTCTTTTCTCCTCCTGTTGCTTTTCTTGCTACATTCTCTTCCTGTTCCCTGGGCGTGTTACCATCCAGACTCAGTGGCTGTATTTGGAGGTGATGCGTAAGTAATATGGCTCGGAACAAAATGATGTACTTCATGCTGAGAGGAGTCAAAAGTTGTAATTGCTCCCAATTTGGATTTTCTTAGCTTTGTCTTACGTGGCAGGCTTATCTGAGGCATAAAGTCCTCCTTTATGTTCAGTGCTCTGCTTTGCCATTCAGTTGTAAGTCCTGTGTTGCAGTCCCTTGTTGCATCAACTATCTCTTTCTTCAGCTCCTGTGTCCTTGGTCATCTCTTTGATGCCCTTGGTACATTCGATCGAGCTGCCTCATTGGGTGGCTCCATAACTGCAAACTTTTATTTTCTAAGCTATAGCAGAGTCAGCTGAAATATGATGTGATTTTTTTTTTTTTTTAAGAGGAACTGCTTCAGTTAGGTACACAACACATCCCTGGCTTCTTGCAGGTATGCCACAGCACTGGGAGGCTTTTGTGCTTTAAAGATTTTCAGTCCCTAAAAACTGAGTTCATCCTGGGGGTGGGGAACGAAGGGGAAATCTGTAGTTCAGAATCTACCTAGGGACCAGGCTGCTATTTAAAAGTGCTCAGCCTGTATGTTGGACATTATTAAACTCAATCTTTAAAAAGCCTAAGAGAGGGGAAAAAATAGCCCTGATCTAAGTCTGTATGGAATTGTCAGGTATTGAGGATTTGCCTGGACAATGCCTTTGAAAGAAGTGCAAGGTCTGACTGAGATTTCTGTCTCTCCCCCCCCAGTCTTTAATTTATGCCTAGCTTGAAACTGCATGTTGTTTTTTTTTCTTCCCCCCACCTCTTCTATCTTAATTCCTCATATATAACTGCCTCAACATCTTCAGTTTTGGAGAGGAGCAAATGACTGCTTTGTGCTTTAGCTTAATGGAATCTACAGGCTTCAAACTTCTGAACAAGGTGTCAGGAAAAACGTTCTTGTTTCCTGTGGTTTTTGCTTTGCTGCTGCACAGCAATCCAACAGCAATATAAACATGTTGGTTGGGTGGTTAACAAATGTTGCATTTGAATTGTTCCCCGGGGATGGATGATTTCTTGGTGTCCCAATGTGAGGTGGTGCAACCCGCAGCAGCCACCAAGAGTTGCAAGCAGCACCAAGAAGCCACAGTGGGCTTTTGGTTCATACCAGCTGCTTTACCTTTTCCAGCCTACTCTGTGATGAATACTCCCTGGTCAGTGCTCGTCACAGGCTTTGATGTGGCCAAGCAGGGAGCAGGCTACACCCAGAGACTTCATTTTTGCAGGTAATAGAGCAGGCAGGGCTAGCTTCTTGCTTCTCCCCAAAAAGGTGATAAATATGACCACCATTTTGGTGGGAGAGGAGGGACACAATTACTTGGGGGACTTCTGAATCATTTCAGCACTGTCTCTGGAGATAAAGTGAAATGGATTAATTGTGAATGTCACATCCATTTTTTCAGCCTTTTAGTTGCTTTACACTCTGAGGTGTGTTTTCAGGGAAACTGCAGAGTGAACTTGCTTCCCCATCTCCTGCTTCCTAGAATACATGGGATAGAAGTACTGCACTACCAAGTCTCAGAAATGGCCCTCACAGACCAGGTTTGAGTGCTGTTGGCTTAATGTATTAGTAATTATCCTGAGCATTGTGGATAGAAATGGCAGCTCGTGATCCTTCCTGTGTAGTTGCCTGTGTTGGTAAATCCTGAGGATTAACAACGGGATATAAACAGGAACACTGGAGAGTGAACAACCCTGCTAAGGTCAAATTAGGTCTGGGTTTTGTGTAGTTCCATGCTTTTTATAATTTCCTCTTAATTCCCATCTGTGAGCTCATCTTTAAAAATGAACAAATGTTACTGCAGACACAGCCTTGTGCAATTTATTGTTGTTCTGAGTGTGAGGTTGTGCAGCACTGAATGTGAAGTGTTGATGTTTTACATACCTGTATTGCCCTTCTTTAAAGCTGTTTGGGAGCATCTCTTTTTTGTTTTATACTTTTCTGCCCCAATTGTTGCGGTTAAGTGATATTCTTACCTGGTTGCACATGGCATCCCTCGCTGTCAGCCTGCTCTAGAAACACTGCATTGAGAAGACAGCATGCTCAGTGACAAAAAGGTTAAAGCTGAGTATCAGAGTTCCTGCTTGGAAAGCTTTGTCTCTTAATTTAGGTCAGTACTTCAGTGCACTCTGCTGTAAACAGCACAATGGTTGCACCTATCTTCACTAAATGATAAATGTATGTGCTAAGCTGATCCTACCTGACTGCCTGCCACCCAGCTCTGGGCCACACACAGCATACTGAAGAGGGAGCAGCATTAAAATAAATTCCCTGCCACCCATGGGCAAGCAGCTGTGACCCTGGCTGGCAGGCAGGATGCTCCCCTCCTAGAGCAGAACTGTGGAGTGAGCAGCAGCCTTGATTTGAGCTAAAATCCTCAAGCACTGGGTGTCCCACTCCATCTGTCTGCCTGTTCTCCATGGGATTCACTGATTTCCATCAGTCAGTAACTGGAATTTTGTTGCTGCCTTTGTGTTTTCTCCATTCTTTCTCCTAATTCCTCTCTGTGCAAGCTCCAAGTGTTTGTTTATTTTTTTAAATTTGCTTTTCTGTCTTTCCGTAATGTTACAAGGTTGGAGGCTCTAAACACTTTCCTGAGGACTACAGGCAATTAGTTCTGATTTCTCTCTCTCCTTTTTTTTTTTTTTTTTTTTTTCCCTTAAAAAAAGAGAGGAAAGCTCTGAATATTTGTAGAAGGTCCCCAGCAGTTTATCAGAAATGGCTGTCTTGGGAAGCTAGGCAAAACCATAAATCACAAATTCTCCATGCTTCTGGTGCAGTGCCAGGGCCTGAAATATTATTCTCAGGTGTTTATACTGTCACAAGCGGGACAAATCCTTACAACCAGTCCTGTATGATAAAACATTATGGACCAAGTGTGAAGTATTTTTGTCTCTAAAAGAATGCATAGCTTCTCCTGCAGAGGTGAAAAAGGCTTTGGAGATGTCAGGCTTGTGCATATGGACAGCTCTCTTGTGGGAGAATCCCCAACACAGGGGGATCCTAAAACTGAGTAAGATGAGGCTAAATTTCACTTTGCAGTGTCACCAAAACTACTTGCTCCAGCGTATTCACACACAATCAGAGAAATGTTGTTTGTGGTATTGCTTTGTTGTTATTACCCTTAACTCAGAAGGGTATTTATACTTGTCTTTTGCCTAGTTTGATTTGGACTCTCTCTGACCATTGAATCATAAGGATGTATAACCCTTTTACCCTATAAAAATGAGGACAGGCAAGGATTTGTGTCTTAACCTGCAAAACAGCTTTTCCAGATGTATGGAAAACCCTGAACTGTGTAACCTATGATAAGGTTTCTATTGCTTGAAATGCTCAGTGGAGTAATTGCTTTCTGACGGCATTTGAGTGATTTGTGTGTTGCTGGAAGCCGTGGGACTAGCAACCATTTGATATTGAAGTTGGGAACGGGTCTCGGAAGAGAATTAACATAAATTTGTAGCTAGCAGCTAAACTTTGATAGCAGTTTAATATTAATAGCGTAGAGCGAGGTGGTGTTCAGAGGCAGTAACCGTCAACATTTTCTGTCAAATAAGGCAACTCATTTTTAAAATGCTCATTTTTTAGCTGTGGCAGGAAAGACATGAGCAAGAATAGCATCTGGCTGTGTGGGATGTTTAGACATAGTAATAACTGAAGATCAGGGATCCTTCTGTAGTTGTGAAGAGGCAGCCAAGTAAAATATCTTTGCTTCCCTGTGAATGGTATTTAAGGGGGACCTTTTGTTCAGGCTGAGACTAAGGGTGCAGCAAGCTGACAGGCTGGAGAGGTGGGCTGAGGAGGATCTCATGAAGTTCGTCAAGGCGAAGTGCAAGGTCGTGTGCCTAGGCTGGGGCAATCCTCAGTATCGGTACAGGCTGGGGCATGATGACATTGAGAGCAGCCCTGCAAAAAAGGACTTGGGGGCACTGGTGGATGAGAAGCTGGACATGAGACAACAAGGTGCACTTGATGCTCAAAAGGCCAACAGCATCCTGGGCTGTATCAAATGAAGTGTGGCCAGCAGAGCCCACAGCAGATTTAATTCTGCTGCTCTACTCTGGTGAGACCTTACCTGGAGTACTGTGTCCAAGTATGGGGCCCCCAGCATGAGAGACATGGACTTGCTGGAGCAGGTTTAGAGGAGGGCCACAAAGATGATCAGTGGACTGGAACACATCTGTGAAGACAAGCTGGGAAAGTTGGGGCTGTTCAGGCTGGAGAAGAGAAGGCTCTGGGGAGACCTTATAGCTAGATTTCAGTATCTGAAGGGAACCTACAGGAAGTCTGGGGAGGGACTGTTTAGAAGGGCTTGTAGCAATGGGATAAAAGGCAATGGCCTGAGAGTGGAGCAGGGTAGATTTAGGTCGGACATGAGGAGGAAGCTCCTCATGATGAGAGTGGTAAAATACTGGAACAGGTTGCCCAGGCATGTAGTTGAAGCCCCATGCCTGGAGACATTTAGATCAAACTAAATGTGTCCCTGGGCAGCCTGATCTAGTTGGAAGTGTCCCTGCTCACTGCAGGAAGGTTGGACAAGATGACCTTTGAGGGTTCCTTTCAACTCAATGCAATCTGTGAAGAGTGCTTCGGGGGGAGCTTGTATTCAGGCTGAGACTAAGGCTTTAGCAAGTTGACTTGTTTTTGTAAGAAACCTTCTGATGAAATGTGCTATGCAAATTATCTTTCAAGTAAACTGCCTGTGTAGTTAGCTTCAGTCTTTTTTATTTTGCTGTAATTTTTCTCCACTAGAAAGAACACTGCTGAACTCCAGAGGACTGCTTCTCCACAGAACTCAAACGAGTTCTGTGTATGCATATAGTAAAGTGGGAGGAGTTCTGACACACCACTGCAAGAGAGAAAGGAGTGAGCTGTAGGTCAAGATTTAAAAGCCAACAATGTAATTTAGTTGAGCAGGGAATTCCTTCTGTAGTGTCTCACTGGCTTGTACTTTACAAAGAAATGTTGGGTTTGTTTTGTAATTCTGTGTGCTCATAATGCATGGCATGGTTGTGTTGGAAATAATGAGTCTGATGTGCAGCCTGGCTTTGTGTTGAAGAGTAACCACGTGTTGCCTTTGTCTTTTCCAGATGTTTCTGACAGTGTACCTCAGCAACAATGAGCAGCACTTCACTGAGGTGCCAGTCACCCCGGAAACGACCTGCAGAGATGTGGTAGAGCTGTGCAAGGAGCCTGGTGAGAGTGAGTGCCACCTGGCTGAAGTGTGGTGTGGCTCAGGTAGGTTGGGCTTGCACTTCGAATTACTCCATGTTCACTCTTCACTGCATCTAATAAGGTAGCACATGGAGACCTGACAGACTTGGTGTCCTGTCCTAAAGGGTTTCTGCCTTACAGTTTTGTTAATCTCTTTATCGGACCTGCTGTACAGTGATGAAGCTGCAGCAAGGCTCACGTATACAAAAATGAGTTAAAAGTAAAAGGGGAATCAAACATGCAGGTGTTCTTGCATGAATGCAGTTCACCTCTGAAGGGTTTCAGGGAGTTGCTTTTTCTTCCTTCTCCCCACAGTGGGATCCCAGTGGAGTTTTTGAAGCATTGTCTCAGTAGTTCTTTGACCCCATAGCTGTTTTCACTTGCAGACAAAGGAAAACTTCCTTTTTCTGATGACAGCTTTGTTGTTTTCGAACATAGTAATTGACTTGGGAAGGGAAGGAGTGTTGCCAGAAGTCATAGGAGTTACCCTATGTGAAGTGCTCTAAAGAAAGTGTGTAGTAGGTGTGAGGAAGAACATAAAAAATTACTTTTGACTGTCCTGTGTCCTTCTAAGCCCATGGAAGGGTTTGGGGTTCTTTTGGTTGGTTGGTTTTTTGGTTTTGATTTGGTTTGGTTTTTTTTTTACATCTGTTTGGTTGTGGCTTTTTGCCTATACTGCATTCTTGCTGCTGACTGTATTAAGGAGGATTTGAACTTCCACATTACAGTGCTTCATTGGAACTGCAGAACATGTAAACAAGCAAACCAAAAGCTGAAGAGTGGCTAACTTTTCCATAGTAAAAGACTCTAGGCTATTTCCTGTCTCCACAGGACTCTGGCAGTTATCCAGCTGAATCAGAGACAGGATTTTAAATCATGAAAAAAGAATACTGTTAGATCCAACTGTTTTTGGGATGCTCCAACAATGTTATGGAAGAATCGGACAAGAGTTTGTGTTCCTGTCTTCCTTTGTTGTTGGCTCAGGCTCACACCTGTTCAAAGAAGTCTTTTGAGCCAGGCGTTTGTTTAGTAGTGTGAGATGCCCGAGTCTTGGATTTTAGTCCCTTCTGACAGAGGTGTAATGTCTCAGATATTTCTAAGTTTGACTAAAAGAAAAGGCATCAAATTGTGGTTTAATTTTAGTTTTCTTTGCCTTAGCAAAGGCATCTTTTTATAAGTGAGAGCAAAAGAAAATCATCAATACAACATGGGAAGTGTCCAGCTTTGTTTAAATCACCACAGTATCAAAGTCTACAGTGAAAAACCAGTAAAATCAAGGTTTATGTAAAACTACTGAATTTATAGTTAGCCTTAACCCCACACCCTATTGAAGGGCACAGGTTGTGATGATGAGGGACAGGGTCCTCCTGTTGTTACCCAAGTTGGAGCCCTGCAATAGACAGTTCCTCTCCTTGTGTTTCCTGAACCTGTATTGTTGATTGGCTTTTAAGATTTTGAGGTAGATTATGCTAGAAAGGACAGTGAGGTTGTCCTGAAGTCAAGGGAGAGCACCTATGCCAAGAGGGAAGTGAAATCTGCCACTACTTAGTGTTCAAATAGTCTTTCTGTGTGAGTGGGACCATAAAATATGTGCAGGTTTATTTGTAAAACCAGGTCGCCAGCCTCTCTGGTATTCAGGGAGAGATAAGAAAATAATCTGGATACAAAACCATAAAATGGCATAGAGAACTTTCTGAGCTTTGTCTTTGCAAGCATGTCATGAGATAGCACAGGAAGAGATACCTAAACGTTACTTGCACAGCTGCATGGTAATAGCAACATGAGAAATCCATTTCTACAGTGGAAACCTTGGCCATTCTTGTTCCCTTCACTGATCCTGTCTTGTTGTGCAAGATTGGAAACAGTTCCAAATTTCAACTTGGTAACAAAAAAATGCTGCAGTCTCACATCATGTAGTTGTTGCACATAAAGTAGATATTTTCTTAAGCATCTGTATAACATCCTGCAGCAACCATTTGCAAGAGGGTTTTATGTAGTTTGGGTTTCTTAACTTGTTTTGGGGAAGGGGAGAAATACTTTCAGCTTTCACCTTATCTCATTTTAGATGTCAGCAGAGTTCCCTATCTTATTTTTGGCATGATAGGTCATGGCTTCTGTTTTGTTTGTGTTTTAGACTGAACAAACTAAACTTTGTTTTAAAACAAACATGGCTCACAGCATCCAACTTTCTGGGGCAGAAACAAAAGATTTATTCTGGAAAATGACTTCTCAGACTTCAATTACTGAAATCCTTCTTAAATCACTTGTGTGTCTCTTCCTGACACTTGCTCAGGAATTTTAGCTTCTGTTGTCAGACCTTATTAAGCATACTTTGAATGATTGCTGCAAGCGTGCTTGAGGCACTCAGCTCCCTGAAGGGGGCAAGTTTACTACTTGTCCTGTCCTCCCAGTTTAGCTTGAAATTTGATGAGTGTCAGGACCAACTTTCTTGATCTATTATTGCCAGAATTCAGTTAGATGACTACCTTGGCCACTGTAGAAAGAAGTCAAAGGGGGTGAGCATGTGGGGGGAAAAACTGATTATAGAATTAGAATAGAATAAACCAGGTTGGAAGAGACCTTCAAGATCATAATTTATTCCTTTCTTTGAGGCAGATGGAAAATAAAACATAAAGCCAAATTGTTTGTCCTTTCTTCTTGAGCTTTCCAAATGTGGTTTTGTTTGGTATTTGAAAATCTCTCTGACCTTCCTTTTGAAGTCACTGAGTGGTATTGACAGAATCCTTGTGCAAAGGCCATCTCCTTTGATTATAGCGTTTCAGTTGGAGTGTTGCCGAGCTGCTAGAAATCTCTCATAAGCCTGCTGTATATTCTTTATGCTGGAAATCTGTCAGGGATCCTGTTGGGTTTTTGCTTTTGCTATGATTTTTTTTTTCTTTTTCTTTCTTTCTCTTGAATTAAGGTTTAGCAGATGAAGAGTGTTTTTTAGCTGTCTAGACAAGTAACCGCCAAGAGACTGCTTTTTCTGTAACAGTGACCTACTTGCTTATTCTGTAAAGCTAATCTCTTTTGACAGTGACTCCAGAAATTTTCCTTCCTAGATTGCTTGAGCACAGCTGCAGCATTTTCATTTAAAGAAACACTTTTATGTTAAAAAAGAGCTTTTTACATGCTGAAAACATATGTCAGTAGCTCCTCCTCTTAGGAAACTGAAAACATTTGTACTTAACACCAACATTTTTTCTTCTGAAGTGGTTATTCTGTATTAAGATAGTGAATTTGGAAGACTCCATTGAATGTGAATGAACTTAATTAATTACTCTCTCATTTCTTTCTTTTCTCCTCCCCCCACCATCCCTTGCTTAAATAATGAAAGGAAGCATCCAACAAAAGCCTTGTGGGGAAGAATGAAACTGGTGCAGAAGTGGCAGTATTTAATTTCAGTATTTGTCTGCCTATCTTATTTCTCAGGCCAGAAACAATACATTCTGTTTGCCTGGCACCCAGAGCAAACAGATCTAACTTGATCAGGAGTCTCAGATGTTGTCATCACCTATGACAGGATCCTGACTATGTGAAGTTGACTATTGTAATATATTGACCATGCATTTACTGTCACTTTTGACATAGGTATAAAAAATGTATGGTAAGAGGTCTAGAACGCCAGAAGTAATTGCTTTAAAGTAAAGGTTTAAATGCCAGTATGTAACTTTAACCATACCCTGTCTGGGAATTGCTCAGCTATGAAGTGTGTAAGATTTGGAAGAGTGGTAGTACAGAAAGGGAGGAGCAATAGTAAATGAAAGCAGCAGATACAGACTTCTCCTGGATTTTTCTAGTATCAAAAGGCAACTGATAAGGCTTAAAAACTGGGGATGTGACTGACTCTTGAACTTGGGAACAAGAGCAGGAAAAGAGATTGAATGAATCTTGTGCATGTAGCTTTTGAAGAAACATCATCTTACCTGTCTGAAAAGAATAGCAAATTTTTCCTGGAATTGCTTTTCCCTGTCTAGTCTTTGTCCCTGAGTGCCACAGTATAAGAAACACACTGAGGTTCTGGAGGGTGTCCAGAACAGAACAGAGAGGCTGGTGAGGGGTTTGGAGGTAGTGCTCTATGAAGAGCAGCTGAGGGAGCTAGGAATGTTTAGTCTGGAGAAGGGGAGGCTGATGGAACATCTTATTGCCCTCTACAACTCCCTGCAAGGAGGTTGTAGTGAGGCTGATGCTAGTCTCTTCTCCCAAGTAACTAGTGATAGGATGAGAACAAATGGGCTTAAGTTGTGCCAGGGAGGTTTAGATTGGATATGAGGAAAAACTTCTTTCCTGAAAGAGTGGTCAGGCACTGGAACAGGCTGCCCAGGGAGGTGGTGCAGTCACATTCCCTGGAGGTGTTCAAGAAGCATGTAGATATACTGCTTCCAGGGTAGAGTTCAGTGGTTGTGGTAGTTGGGTTATGATTGGACTTGCTCTTAAGAGATCTTTTCCAACCTTAGTGGTTTTGTAATATCGAGGAGTGTGGCTTTTCCAGGTTTATCAAAAGCACAACTTCATCCAGTTTGCTGACCAGGAGACTGATCTGGCTCTATGGCTGACAGGAGCTATAGGAGAGCATTTGAAGTGACAGGAGCTGCAGTCTGGCATTTGTTTGCAACCTTTGGGAAGTGTTAAGCAAAGAATGCCTCTTCTCTTAGAGTTTATCTTCTCATCGTTCTTGATTCTTGTAGGAATGGGATGTAAATTAGTCCCTCTAGGAATCTAAGAAGAGGAGCCCTTGGTGAGGGGGTGGGAATGACTGAGAAACAGTTTTGTTTGAGGTACCACAGAAGTGGAGAAAAATGTGCACCAGCACATTTCCTGTGATGGTGAGTGGGTAATGTGATTTGCAGACACAAAACTTAAGGCACTAGAGCTGAAAACTCTAAACTGCCTGTTTGGCTCCCCTTGGGCTGTGGTGATGCCTGAACTTCTCCCTTCAAGGCAGACTTTTAAAGGGGTGTATCTGCTTTTCAGAGGTGTTTGTGTAAATTCAGAAGCAAGGAGTAGGTACAGTGCATTCCCAAGGGAAATACCTTGGGTGAGGGCAAGGGCTGGGTGCACTTACCTCCCCTGAGTGTTGAAGTGGAAGGTGTTCAAGTGAAAGATATAATGGACAGATATTTTTGGTTTGGAGTTGTGGCAAGTTGAGAAATTCCCCCTCAATGTAAAATTGCCAGAACTGCTCAGTTAGAAAGCAAATGAAGCAAAACTACAATCTAAATATGAAATGCAACGAATAGTTACAAAACACACAATATCTACAGGTATTGACAATTTATAAAGAGCACAAGAACCCCCTGGATGAATCAGGGGGCTGCTAGTAGTTTCCCCACTCCGTGCTCCCTTCTCTACTCCCCCATACGCAGGGGAGAGGAGAAAGAGCAGAGAGTTGCTGTTAGTTACTTAACCACAACAAGAATGCATGGAACAGGCTGCCCAGGGGAGTTGTGGAGTCTCCTCTCTGGAGATATTAAAAACTTGCCTGGATGTGTTCCTGTGTGATCTGGTGTAGGTGATCCTGCTCTGGCAGGGAGGTTGGACTGGATGATCTTTTGAGGTCTCTTCCAGCCCCTGACATTCGGTGATTGTGATTCTACTACTTTCTGTTCAGGATCTGTGGAAAATTCTCAAGGCTCACCCTAAAACTACCACAGGAGCATGCCCAAGCTAGGAGTCACCTGGCTTTTTCCCTTTTCAGAGCGCCCGTAGCCGACAATGAGCGGATGCTGGATATCTTGCAGCGCTTCGGGATGCAGAGAAGCGAAGTTCGTTTCTTCCTTCGGCACGAGCGCTCTCCGTGCCGGGAAGCAGGTAGGTGTTGATCTCGGCTGGTTCGTTTGTCTTAAGTTTCATTTCATTCCTCAAGGTTAAGCAGGCAGCTTGTGTAAGTTATTTATTAATGTCTGTAGGCTCTGTGGTGTTGCAGCCCTTTTTGGTCTGAGCATTGCTTTGTTATGACTAGAGAAGGCTAGCAACAGGAAAATCATTCGTTTTAGTTAATGGTTCCTCTTCCCCTGCCCAGAGCTGGGGACATTTAATTTGTCTGCAGGTTTTCTTGATCCAAGCACATCCTGTGCTAAATTCTTGGGAAGAAATCCCTTACAGTGAGGGTGGTAAGACACTGGAACAGGTTTTCCAGAGAGGTTGTGGATGTCCCCTTCCTGAAAGTGTTCAAGGCTAGACTGGAGAGGGCCTTGAGCAACCTGGTCTAATGTCCCTGCCCATGGCAGGGGTTTGGAACTAGGTGCTCCTTAAGGTCCCTTCCAACCCAGCCCATTCTTTGATTAGATATTTAGCTGTGGCTAAAGTATTTAGAGATCTATGGTAGTCTCTTGTTTTCAATCAAGTAGCCAAACTGTTGTACAGCAATGTAATTTATTATTATTTGAGCTTAAGGTGTTTCATTTGAATAATACTTGACCAGGGTGATAAACTCAGCATGCTTGGCAAAAGATAGAATTCTTTGATGTTTCTCCCTCAATCTACACATCAGTATTAGTCTCAGGAATAGCATTAAATGGACTGCCTAGTCAAGTTCTCCTGAGCATATAATGTCTGTGCTTTGTAAACACCTATAAAGAATTTTTCCTTTTCAAGTTTTGTTTTTGTTCCCCTTTGTATTAATATTCTCAATAGAATCCTTAAGAATTTACCTTTTAACTCGGTCTTCTTCCTCCTCTTCTGTTTTCATCCCTGGTAATCTTCATTGTTACTGGAAATACTGCATTTATATTAAGTGATATTGTACCCAGCATATTTTAAAATAGCTAAATAATGTATCTTGATGTTTGAAATGTGTAGTGACAATAGAATGACTACATGAAAAGTTAAACCTGTGCCATCTCTACCTACTAAAGATCTTACAGTGCAGTCTAGTTGTCAGAATGTCATTTAAAAGTCCAGAATGCATTATTGGCATTTCCTTGTCCACAGCATTGCTAAGCAATATGTCTGAAGAAGAGCAAGGGAATAGTTAGGAGCTCTGCAGTTAAGTCTTGCTGTAATAAGCCCTTTAAGTAGGTATTATGTGGAAAAGAAGCCGACAGAGATTACATCATCCTGTAGTGCATGTATGTCTTACAGGAAAAGGAGTGAGCCTTGCATTTGGCATCTGAGCATAATTTGGACATAATTTGAAAACATTAAAGTAAGATTTCTAGTTCAGTAGCATCTTCACTGTCACAGTGACTGTCAGGAAGAAAATTGTGTGCTTTTCATCTCTAATGTGCAAATAATCATCTGTATTCAGTGCTGCACCTTACAGGGTAGGTGACTAACCTGCAACTATTGTTACTCATATTCTCTGTGAGACACTCGACAAAGGAGTACCACAACATCTAGATGCTGGTTTTAAGCTATTGTGGTCCAAATGCTTCCCTGTGAATTAACCATATATTTGTGTGTCATTTGATGAGGGATCCAGGTTTTTTGTGACAATTCATCTGTAATGCATGCTTACTAGGGGCCCCTTGACTGGAGGAGAAATACTGCTATAGCATGCTGTTGGTTGCTTCCTGTTTTTAAACAGTCTTAAAATAGATGTTGACATTGAACAGCAGCCTCTTTGTAAAGTATCTTGTGTCACCAGTTAGGTTTATCTTAGCTGTAGCATGGGAAAAAGTTTCTAAACCAAAATGATTGTGCTGTGTCTCCTCGTGTGCTGAATGCTGTGCCTAAAGGGATAAGAAAAATCCCCAACTACCTTACCACCTTTGACTAGACTCTATTTCTGTCTAGGTACAGCACCCAATACTTTACCATCTTTGACTGTACTGTATTTCTGCCTAGGTACTGGACAAAGGTCTCAAGATCCAGCCTTAAAAAGAAATGGTGTGAAAGTGCCTGGTGATCGAAGAATAGAGAATGGAGTAAGTGTTTGATGCAATGACCAGTATAGTGAAAATGGAAGCTTCACTTCATTTGAGATGCTGGAGCAAACCCTACCCTGGAACCTAAGAGTCTGTTTTGGAGAGGTTTCTGGTGACTGCTCTAAACCAGACACACAGCCTCTAGCAATTATCACCACTGATTTCAGTTCTGTAGATACCCCTTGAGTTCCACTGGTTGCCATGTCTGTGTTTGCTGCTCTGAGATCACCCACACAAATTCAGCATGCTTTCCATTTTCTACTCCCAATGAAAATTTTCCCTTGTTTTTCTTCAGTGATTATTTTCATGTTCAGTTTTGTGTCAGAGATCTTAGTTCCAGATTGTTCCAGCAACGTGCCCCTCTGGCTAAGAAGGCCATTGGTATTCTGGGGAGCATTAAGAAGAGTATGTCCAGCAGGTCAAGGGAAGTTCTTTTTCCCCTGTATTCTGCCCTGGTGAGACCACATCTGGAGTATTGTGTCCAGTTCTGGGCTCCCCAGTTCAAGAGAGACAGGTGTACCTTTGAAGATAATAAAGGGGCTGGAACATCTGATGAGGAAAGGCTGTGAGAGACCTGGGGCTGTTTAGTCTGGAGAAGGGAAGGAGGAGAGGAGATCTTACTAATGTTAATTAATGTTTATGAATCTGAAGGGTGGGTGTCAAGAAGGGCCCAATCTCTTCTTAATGGTGTCATGTGATAGGACAAGGAGCAATGGATACAAACTGTAACATAGGAAGTTCCACCTCACATGAGGAAAAACTACTTTAGTGTGAGGATAATACAGCAATGGAATAGGCTGCCCAGAGAGGTGGTGGAGTCTCTTTCTCTGGAGATTGTGAAGACCCATCTGGATGTGTTCCTGTGTGACCCGCCCTAGGTGATCCTGCTACGGCAGGACAGTTGGACTCGATGATCTTGAGAGGTCCCTTCTAATCCCTACGGCTCTAGGATTTCCAGTTCAGACCAGTTAGTGTTTCAGCATTGAATCCACTCTGTCATTTATTGTTGGTCCAGAAGAAACAGATAGGGTTCAGTCTAGATTGAGGCACTAGATGTGAGCAGGTGACTAATGGAATGTTAGTGCTGCCTTTGAGGATGGTGAGGTTTTTTTTCCTGCCCACTGTATTTTAACTGCATTTCCTTCAGCTTGTGCTGAAGTGCTTTGAACTGTAACGATGCGCCTAGGACCACAGATCCATCCCGCCGTGTGCTAAGGATTCTGGGTTCAGTCAGTCAAAGGTGATTCATGCTGAGCTTAATTATAAAGAGTTCTGAAATGCCTCTTTAAAGTGCTGCTGGGATTTTGTTAGAATATTAATGTTTTAAGAGATGTCAGCTTATGTGTGCTGCTGGATGGGGCTGTGCATGTGTTTGAGCTTACAGCTCTTATATTTACCATGGAAATATGCTTAGGACACACCTTGAGTATTGTGTCCAGTTCTAGGCCCTTCAGTTTAAGAAGGATATTGAGACTCTTGAACATGTCCAGAGAAGGGCAATGAGGCTGGGGAGAGGTCTCAAGCACAGGCCTATGAGGAGAGGCTGAGGGAGCTGGGGTTGTTTAGCTTGGAGAAGAGGAGGCTCAGGGGAGACCTTATTGCCGTCTACAACTACCTGAAAGGTGGTTGTAGCCAGGTGAGGATTGGTCTCTTCTCCCAGGCAGCCAGCATCAGAACAAGAGGACACAGTCTCAAGCTGCACCAGGGGAAGTTTAGGCTTGAGGTGAGGAGAAAGTTCTTCACAGAGAGAGTTGTTAGCCATTGGAATGGGCTGCCCAGGGAGGTGGTGGAGTCGCTGTCCCTGGAGGTGTTCAAGAGGGGATTGGACGTGGCACTTGGTGCCATGGTTTAGTAGTCATGAGGTGTTGGGTGAGAGGTTGGACTTGATGATCTTTGAGGTCTTTTCCAACCTTATTTATTCTATGATTGTTTTGGTGGATACTCAGTTGTTGTTGCTATTTTTTTTGAAGAGCTCTCTGCACTAGCTCTCTTGAGTTGCATGCTAGCCAAAGAATTCCAGACTTAGCCTGCTTTGGATTTTCTTTGACAGGTCAGTGCTCCAAGGATGGACATGACACTGGCAGAACTTCAGGAAATGGCATCACGCCAGCAGCAACAAATTGAGGCTCAACAGCAAATGCTGGCTAACAAGGTGAGTTGGAGTCAGACTGCTTATAACCAGGAACCAAGGTAATAAGAATCACGAGGTGGAGGAGAGGGTTGGGGATTTGCATTAGTGATTTTGTTTGGTTTTTGTTTATTTCAGATTTCTGGTGGGTTTGGGGGTGTTTCTTTGTTGTGTTCGGGGGGGTTTGTGTGTGGTTTTATTGTCTTTTGTTGCAGGGGTTGTTTCTTTGGGATGTTTTATGGCTGCTGGGGTTTTGCTTTTTGGCTGCTGTTTTGTTGGGGGCTTACTTTGTTTGGTTTTGGCTTTTGTTTACTTTGTGTGGGTTTTCTTTTTCCCCTTTGGGTGTGTTTTTTTTTTCTGGTGGTTTTTGTCTTGTTTGGGTTTTTTCTTCTCGCCTCTTAAAAAGAGGGAGCCAAAGAAAAGGAGCTCTGTTTATAAATTTGAAAGTCAACCTATGCAAATATTCAGTAGTAAAACATTCAGATAATGCCAGTGATAGAGGTGATTGTATAGCTTACTAAAAGGTTAGTGATAGAGCATGTGACATTAATATATTGTCATTAATCCTGGTGGCTCTGCCAGCCCTGTTTGTGTTCCTTATGGTGACCAGCTATTCACCAGTTTGATCACTGAACAAAGCTTTTGTCCCTGGGTATAATGCTGCCCTGTAATGATATCTTGCTTTCTACTGGCAGAGTTCAGTGTGTCTAGTTTCCTGGGGCAACTGTCTGGAAAAGGTGGCATCTATGTGATAAAAGTAACTAGGAGAGTGATGTATGAAATGCTTACTGAACAATAACAGGAAAGCTAATGAGGCACACAAGATGTTCCTGAATTGTTTGGTGGTGGGGGTGGGAAATACTCAGAATGGTGGCATGGATTTCATGTTTGGCTTCAGTGGTTTTGGTACACACTGCTTCTGACATTGCCGTAGAAAATGATGCTTTTTTGCAGGGAACTGTGATGTGCAAGCCCGTCCTCAGCCATCCTGAAGGATGAGTTCCCATGATTTCAGTAAACATATCTCAGGAGTTGTCTTCAAACTCTGGCTTCCTAAGGGATCTGAAACACCCATGAAGTCATAGCATGGCCTGTCAAAACAGCCAGTAAAACTTTTTTTCTTTTATAGTAGGGAGTTTTAGGAGATTAAGGGACTAGAACATCTGTCTGATGAGGAAAGGCTGAGAGACCTGGGGCTATTTAGTCTGGGGAAGGGAAGAAGGAGTGGAGATCTTATTAATGTTTATGAATCGGAAGGGTGGGTGTCAAGAAGGGGCCAGTATCTTTTCAGTGGTGTTCTGTGATAGGTAATGGATGCAAACTGGAACACAGGAAGTTCCACCTCAACATGAGGAAAAACTTACTCACTTTGAGGGTGACACAGCACTGGAACAGGCTGCCCAGAGGGGTTGTGGAGTCTCCTTCTTTGCAGAATTTCAAGACACATCTGGATATGTTCCTGTGTGACCTGCCCTAGGTGATCTTGCTTTGGCACGGGGCTTGGACTCACTGATTTCTGGAGGTCCCTTTCAGCCCCTACCATTCTATGAACTGATATGTAGAAGATGTAAGATATCAGTCAGTCAGCCAAGTGATTACAGTTTTCACTTGAACTTCAGCAGCAGAGTTAATACCTATTTTGACCAGGTGAATTTGCCAAGGTAGAGCGTTGCCCTCTTCTCAAGTCCAACTGGCAGGTGAGTCTCCCTTACGAAAGAGAAACCTAAAGTTTCATAACTTTTGGCTAGCAGGTAACTGCAATAGGCCTTGCTCTTCCAAACAGCAATAATGCTGTAGTCATAGAATCATAGAATGGTCTGGGTTGTGAGGGACCTCCAAAGTTCAACTAGTCCAACCCCCTCTGCAGTAAGCAGGGACATCCTCAACTAGATCAGGTTGCCCAGAGTCCTCTCAAGCCTCACCTTGAATATCTTGCAGGATGGGGCCTCAACCACCTCCGTGGGCAACCTGTCCCAGTGTTCCACTGCCCTCACAGTGAAGAACCTCTTCCTAACATCCAGTCTGAATCTGCTCCTTTCTAGTTTGAAGCCATTGCCCCTTGTCCTGTCACAAGCCTTTGTAAACAGTTTCTCTCCATCATTCCTGTAGGCCCCCTTTCAGGTACTGGAAGGCCACGATTAGGTCACCTGGGAGCTGCCTCTTCTCCAGGCTGAACAACCCCAGCTCCCTCAGCCCTGAGAGAATTACCTAATGTTGTCATAATATAATCAAACCAGAAATAGGAGCACTGTATTTGTTTGCTTGAAGGTTAATTGTATATGGTTTAGTCATTTTAAAATAAAAGAAAAATTATGAGTTTGAGACTGGGTAACTTCTCATCCAGGAAGGTGTCTGCTGCCTGTGGTTTGCAGAAGAGTAGCTTTGTGGATGTTCCATGGGAGAATTTTTCATTTCATGGAGCCTCTCTGAAAAGGCATCTAGGAAAGCAGGTTTGTTCCACAGAGGGGCTTTTTGTCATTTTTCTTGCCTTCTGCAATCAGATGCAATATTAAAAATAGATTCTGAGGGGGAAAATATACTTTCTTTTTAGACACAAGCTGTAGGATCTATTATTTTTTTTTTTTCTTTTTTTTTGGCATTTTCCTGTGTGGGATTGACTCTGAACTAGTGCATACACCTGCAGGTGCTGCTTGGCTTTCTCTGGAAGGCAAACTTGCTTTTTGCTCTTTTTTTTTTTTTTTTTAACTCAAAGCCTCTATTTCTAAATATGACTGACTTTTGTTTGTTTGGTTTGCAGAGGAAGTGTTGAGTTCTAATGTTAGTAAGCAGTGGTGATCTTGACTGTTAGTGTGTGCTTGGGAAAGTCTTAGCAGTTCTCTTCTGGAATAACCCATCTATCATCTCCAGAACTGGAAGCTGTGTTTGGTCAGTGGTTTAAAGGAAATCTCTAAGTGATTTACTGGTTTCTTTTAGCTCTATAGACACCTGTAAACTGAAACGGGTAGCACAGCATTTTACTCATACTCTTGAAGAGACAAAAGGATCCTCTTCACTGAGATGCTGTCAGTTGTATACATGGGGAGTAGATCACAGTGAAGGTTTTCCCCATGTCTCGAATCATCCTCTGTTCTGATAGCAGTGATTTGTTACCAGGAAAGGGTGAATTTTCAGAGCTTTGGTGTGCAGCAGTTCATCTCCTCAAGGAGACCCCAGCAAAACTACAAGTGAAAAAAATTATCAGTAATTGATCATGTGGCTATGATTGTCCAGAGAAGGGTCAGCAAAGCTGCTGAAGGATCTGGAGAACAAGTCTTACGAGGAGCAGCTGAGCAAACAGGTGGTTTAGTCTGGAGAAGAGGAGGCTGGGGGGAGACCTTATTGCTCTCTACAACTCCCTGAGAGGAGGTTGCAGTGAGGTGGGAGTTGGTCTTTTCTTCCTAGTATCAGATGAAAGGAGGAGAGGAAGTGCCCTGAAATTGTGCTAGGGGAGGTTTAGGCTGGAGATTAGGAAAAACTTCTTTGCTGCAATAGTGGTCAGGCATTGGAACAGGCTGCCCAGGGAGGTGGTGGAGTCACCATCCCTGGAGGCGTTAAAGAAATGCAGTTGTTTCTACAAGCAGCATGGACAAGGTAAAGGGGAAATGAATCTTTAGCTTCTGCAACTCAAGAGCCAAGAACTGATTAAATGAAACTGGCAAATGCTAAAACTAAAGCAGTTTTGAGTAATTTAATGGGAAAAGAATTTACCAAGGGCTGTTAGACATGGATGCTACCTCTGTTTCATTAAGTTCTTGTACTACCAAATGGTTGTACCTAGTGCTTGCTCTGTTCTCTCATACTTCCCTTGACACTCAGGGACGTCAGCATACTGGGCTGATCTGAGCTGCTCTGGCAGTTGTTTTTAAGTTTTGATGCAGTTTCTGTCAGTGCCTCACAATAAATTAAATTAAAAAAACCCAAGCAACCAAATCCTTGTCTTTAATGCAGGAACAACGCCTGAAATTCCTGAAACAGCAAGATCAGCGACAGCAACAGCAAGCTGCTGAGCAGGAGAAACTCAAGCGGTTGAAAGAAATTGCTGAGAGTCAGGAAGCCAAACTTAAGAAAGTCAGAGCACTCAAAGGCCATGTGGAGCAGAAAAGACTCAGCAATGGGAAATTAGGTGAGTTGCTGCTTGGGGAAAGTATCATAGAATCATAGAGGTTGGAAAAGACCTCCATCAAATCCAACCTGTCGCATAAGACCTCATGACTAAACCATAGCACCAAGTGCCACGTCCAGTCCCCTCCTGAACACCTCCAGGGATGGTGACTCCACCACCTCCCTGGGCAGCACATTCCAATGGCTAACAACTCTCTGTGAGGAACTTCCTCCTCACCTCCAGCCTAAAATTCCCCTGGTGCAGCTTGAGACCTCTAGCCTCTGATTTTTCATACGTCTTATGAAGAAAAGCTGAGGGAGCTGGGATTGTTTAGTCTGAAGAATAGGCTTGAGAGGAGACCCTATTGCTCTCTACAGCTCTCTGAAAGGAGGTTGTAGTGAGGCTGGTCTTGGCCCCTTCTAACAAGGAACTAATGAGAAGACAGGAGGCCATGACCACAAGCTGCACCAAGGGAGGTTTAGGTTGTAATGTTAGGAAGAATTTCTTTGCTGCAAGAGTGGTCAGGCACTGGAACAGGCTGCCCAGGGAGGTGGTGGAGTCACCATTCCCAGAGATGTAAAAAAAGAAATGTGGCAATTTGGAATGTGGTCTAGTGTTCATGGAGATGTTGGGTAGAGGGTTGCACTTAATGATCTTAGTGGTCTTCCCCAACTTTAATGATTCAGGGAACTGCTTGAAAGAGTCCAGTGCAGAGCCACAAAGGTGATGGAGTGGAACACCTCCCTCATGAGGAAAGGCTGAGGGAGCTGGGGCTCTGGAGAAGAGGAGCCTGAGAGGTGACCTCACTCATGTTTATAAATATGTGCGGGGCAAATATCAGGAGGACGGAGCCAGGCTCTGCTCAGTGATGTCCAGTGACAGGAAAAGCGGCACTGGGTGCAAACTGGAGCACAGGAGGTTCTATGTAAACATAAGGAAAAACTTTCTCACTGTGAGGGTGCCAGAGCACTGGAACAGGCTGCCCAGGGAGGTGGTGGAGTCTCCTTCTGTGGAGACATTCAAAACCCACCTGGATGTGTTCCTGTGTGACCTGCTCTAGGTGATCCTGCTCTGACAGGGTGGGTCGGACTTGCTGGTCTTTTGAGGTCCCTTCCAACCCTAACATTCAGTGACTCCATGAACCGTGGGTCTTAGAACTCAAATATCTGTTGATTTCAGTGATTTTGGAGGAGGGGAGTCGAGCGTTCCAGGATATGTTTTATCTTGACAATTTCCCATCTTGTACTTGCCAAAGAACCTCCTGAATGACCTAGAATAAAATATATTTTCCTACTGGAACTTTAAATATCCCATAAGGACACCCTTTGTTTTGAGCCTGGCATATCTGCTCTTTAATTACACTGCAGGTTTTTGCTGATTCGCATACCTTTGTGTAGCACAGTAACTTTCTCTATCCTTGGTGTTAATACCTGACACTCTCAGACTAATTTTCTGGGCCTATAACAAGAGATATTTCTATTGCCTCTTATGCAAGAGGTAGCTTAATGGCCAAAGTGGATGAGTACCTTAAGTAAGGAAATAAGGCTGGTGTCTGGCTTGCTGCAGCACTAGTTGGGTGCTTGTAGTTCAGCTTGTGTATGCAGCATTAAATAGGGATTTTGGACTTCATATCAATGTACATCCTTTTTGTCCTCTCTCTATGGATGTTGTACAGAACGTGTCATTCCCAGGTGGAGTCAAGTGAAAAATACATTGGTTTATTAAAGTAAAAGATAGATGTATGGTTAGGAAGCATGATGTTTTACAGATGGAGAGAATGCTGTCTGGGTTCTGTTACATGAAATAAACATCTGTTTAATGCAACAGAAGGATGGTAGAGTAATACAAGATCTGGAAGCATGTCTGTCTGTGCCTCCTGCACCTTCCTGAGCAAATCTGGTTTTGATAGTTGCTTGAACTGAGTCATTAAATTTAATTCTACAATGCAACAGTTTTGGCAGTGGGATCTGCTGCTGAGAGCCATTTGTAATAGATCCCCAAAAGGAGGTTGTAGTGAGACAGGGATCAGTCTCTTCTCTCTAGTATCAGGTGACAGAACAAGAGGAAATGGCCTGAAATTGTGCCAAGGTAGGTTTAGGTTGGATGTGATGAAAAATTTCCTTACTGAAAGAGTGGTCAGGCATTGGAACAGGCTGCCCAGGGAGGTGATGGATTCACCATTCCTAGAGGTGTTCAAGAAACTTGCAGACATGGCACTTTGGAACATGGTTTAATGGACATGGTGGTGTTAGGTTGATGGTTGGACTTGATGATCTTGGAGGTCTTTTCCAATCAAAGCATTTCTGTGATTCTATAAAGCCCTCTGGATCTTTGTTTATTGCAACAGCTCAAGTGTTTTGTCACTGACTTCCCGTAACCTAAATTCAGAGTCTTAAATATCATAACTGTGCCTTGTGGTTGGGTAATTGTCTTCCTGTGGAATTCAGTGTTAAGTAAATTTAGACTTCTAGAGACAAAATTCAGCCTGGTAGAGTTGTTTTGTTGGTTTCCATACTTGAGAAAAGGTGGGGGGGGAGGAGGAAATGATCTTTTTCTCTGCTTTCAGAAAGTAAAAACTGTGCAGTGCTTTGAGTGGACTGAATTTACATGCTCTTGCTAGAATGTTTGCCTTTACAAATGCTTAGAGGAAAGGCTGGTTTGACAGGAACCAGGAGTTAGTGGCAGCTGGCTGCAGCCTCTGTGCAGCACTGCTCTAGAGGCCGACAGGGTGCTCTCTGTCCCCTTAACCACTGCTTTGGAAGCAGCCCACGCTGGGCTGTTTCTCAGGGCAGCTATTGTGCTCTTCCGTCCTCTGCAGTGGAGGAGATTGAACAGATGAACAGCCTGTTCCAGCAAAAGCAGCGCGAGCTGGTGCTGGCCGTGTCAAAGGTAGAGGAACTCACCAGGCAACTGGAAATGCTGAAGAATGGCCGAATTGATGGTTACCATGACAACCAGTCAGCTGTAGCTGAACTTGACCGCCTCTACAAGGAGCTGCAGGTAATGGAAAGCCAGCTTGTGACCCACGACTCTTAAGGGCCAAAAGTTGGGTCGGGTTGTTTCGTATCTTGTCAGAAAGAAATTCCATTGCTCCTGTAACTGACACAGCCACATGGCTGCCTGGGTGCTGAGGATGGAGGGTTGGTTGTACAGAGCTCACTGGGAAGGAGCAGACCGTGTCTGTATCTTTCCTTTCTGCAGAAGTTGGAGACTAACCAAGATTTTCTCTGGAGAAAATAATCTTAGTTTGCCGGCGTGACTTGACTCTTTAGGAGGCTTTTTTCCTCTTGGTAACTGCTTCCTGTTCCCTATCCTGAAAGTTTAATTTGTTTTGATTTTTGGGTTGTTGTTGTTTTCCCCTCCTCCCCCTGCTCCTGCTTTGTGAATCTATTCAGTTGAGGAACAAACTGAACCAGGAGCAGAATGCCAAGCTGCAGCAACAGAGGGAGTGTTTGAACAAGCGCAACTCGGAGGTGGCAGTCATGGACAAGCGTGTTAATGAGCTGCGAGAGCGCCTGTGGAAGAAGAAAGCAGCTCTGCAACAGAAAGAGAATCTACCAGTAAGTAAGGGATAGCTAATAGCAAACAAAATTCATTACATTTGTTGTCCATGCAGTCTGGAGGAAAAACTTGCTTGTGGGGAAGGCTGTTGAGACGCCAGACTTGTGGTGGTTTTTTATCCATACGTGGTGGAAAGTCTTCTATTATTAAAGTACCTTTCAGGGTATGTTGGTGTTAACCTACTTACTCTTTATGGACAAGACCTTAAGCTGTTGAGAATTTTTGGGAGGGTTTAGATAATTTCTTTTTTTCCTATTGCTACCTCCAGGTTTATATTTCTTAAAGCTTTTTTTTTTTTTTTTTAAAATAATGGCTTTAAAAAATATTGGAATGTAGTTTTCTACTTGTTTTTATCATCTATTAAAACTTCTGTTTCAGGCTCTGATGGATGGATACTGCAGGATAGTATTCTTTAAGTTTTCTTTTTTTTTTTTCTCCAAAGGTTTCTTCAGATGGGAATTTACCACAGCCAGTGGCTTCTGCTCCAAGTCGAGTGGCAGCAGTAGGTCCTTATATCCAGTCTTCTACTATGCCACGTATTGCCTCCAGACCTGAACTGTTGGTGAAACCAGCATTTTCAGATGGGACACAAGCTTTGCAAGTACCTGATGGTCCGCTGAAAACACAAACTCTGCCCAACATGAGAGCTGGGAGCAGTTCACAAGCGAAAGTTCCTGCAGGTAACAGCTTGCAATTAAGATATTTTTCTCCAGAAACACTTTTTCTTACCTACCAACTCTGTCTTCCTTGGTTGGTTGTTTTGTGTGTTTGGTGGGTTTTGGGTTTTGTTTGTTTGGTTGGTTTTTGTTTTGCTGGTTTGTTTTTTTTTGTTTGGTTTTGTGTTTATTATTTATTTGAGTATTTTACTACTTTGTTATATTTTATAAGTGTTACTTGAGATGTTGATCTTACTACTTGCAGTTTTCCTGCACCGGTGAATATGTTTTGTCAGTACTGAAGTTGTATGATTCAAGATGTTATAAATTAAGTCGTTCTCTGAGCAATTTGATTTGTTACCCAGTGTAGGACACAGGGAGATTTTTCTGTAAGCTAGAGATTTGTTTGTTAATTTTTGTTCTTAAATACTCCTAAAATTGAAACAAAAGTATTTTGAGTTTCTAGAGGCTGTTCCAGGAGGTGTATATACATACACACACACATATATATGTATATACACACACATACATATATGGGTCACAGCCTGGTGCCTGGACTTAAACTATGAAACCAAAGTTTTCTGCTCCTGCATTTTGGAAATGACACATGTATTAACCAACATTAGAAATCTTTTGAAGGAAGCAGGTGATGGTAGCACAGGTGTAGCAGTGAAGTTGCTGGTGTGTTGATGGTGTAGTAATATGGAGAACTAGGAGTTCAACATTTGACATGGGGTGTGGCCTCTCCTGCTGGGAGAGTTAATAGGCTTTTGCCTGGCTTCTCTCTTTGGCTTTCTCCTATGAGATACAGTTCAGATCTGTGAGAGTCTGAGTCTGGAGAAAGAGATGCAGATATTTCTTCTGTGCTATCTTGGGAGGAGAAGACTCACTGTTCAGCTGGGAAAAGTTAAAAATGGAGACTCAGCTTGTAGAATAGTTCTGTTCAACATCATCAGTGACACTGGTGAGGGGACAGAGTCTGCTCAGCAAGTTTGCTGACCATACCAACCTGGGAGGCTTGGCTGATGTGCCTGAAGGCTGTGTGGCCATTCAGTGAGACCTGGACAGACTGGTGAGCTGAGCAGAGAGGAACCTAATGAGGTTCACCAGGGATAAGTACAGAGTCCTGCACATGGGAAGGAATAATAAATTGCACCAGTACAGGTTAGGAAGCAATCTGCTAGAGAGCAGTCCTGTAGAGAAGAACCTGGTAGATAAGAAATTATCCATGGGTCAGCAATGTGCCCTCGTGGCCAAGAGGGCCAGTGGGATCCTGGGGTGTATTAAGAGGGGAGTGTGTCTTTGACTGCAAGTATTCAAGGGAAGAAGGCAGTCTAAAGAAATTTATGTGAATGCTGTAAGTGAAGATGTGTGCAAGGACAAACTGTTTTGCTGCTGCTTTGATAGCTTTGTTTTCTGAGCTTGGTTTTGCAATCTCTCTTTAAAACAAATCAACAAAAATCTATAGTGATAGGATTTAATGCAGTTAAACTGTGACACTTGCACACTCTCTACACCTGACTCTTACAAAAACATTATCTTAGCTTAATCTTTTTCACCTGTTCTCTCCTAGGTTCTGTTGTTCCCAGTGCAAAAGCTTCCCCAGCTGCCACTGACTGGAGTAGTTCAGCTGCAGACAATCATATTAGTCAAGGACCAGCCTTGACTTCTGGAAAAGGAATTGTGAGTAGTGAAGGACAAGGTATGTTCTTATGTGCCTGGCTAATCTTAAAACATGGAGGATGTAGTTAATGTTATCTGTCTCTTCTAAATGCCTCAGCAAATACAGGGAATTCCTTTGAGAGCAGATAAAAAATAGAGTGTTCACAGATTGCATTGGATTGGAAGGTCATCTTGTCCAACCCCACTGCAATCAGCAGAGATACCCCCAGCTAGGTCAGGCTGCTCAGGGCCACATCAAGTCTGATCTTGAACGTCTCCAGGGATGGGGCTTCAACGACCCCTCTGGCCGGCCTGATCCAGTATTTCATCACTGTCATAGTAAAGAACTTTCTCCTGATGTCCAACCTAAACCTACCCTTCTCCAGTTTAAACCATTTGCCCTCATCCTATCAATAAAGCCCTTCTAAACAGTTGCTCCCCAGCCTTTCTGGAGGTCCTCTTCAGATACTGAAGTGCAGCTATAAGGTGTCCCTGCAGCCTTCTCTTCTCCAGGCTGAACACCTCTAACTCTCCCAGCCTGTCTTTGTAGGAGAGGTGCTCCAGCCCTCTTGATCATTTTGTGGCCCTCCTCTCAACCCATTCCAGCAGATCCAGGTCCCTTTTATGTTGGGGGCCCCAGAGCTGGACACAGCACTCCAGGTGAGGTTTCACCAGAGCAGTGTTGTCAGAATTACCTCTCCCAATCTGCTGACTATGCTTCCTGTGATGCAGCCCAGGATGCCATTGATCTTCAGGGGCTGCAAGTGCACATTGCTGGCTCATGTCCAGCTTCTCGTCTACCAGTATCCTCGATATTGCAGTATAAGCTTTAGTATGTTGCAAGGATTTAAAAAACGGCCCAAACCAAACAGATAAAACAACAACAATAAAAAAATGAAGCAACACCAAAACACAAAAAACCCCAACCCCCAAAGTAACAAAAAACTCCAAACTCATTTCGGGTAGTGAAGTAGGTACCAATGCCTTCATACATGCTCCCGTTCAATTTGCCAGGTGAGAGCATTTGGCAGGCCCTTGAATCCTTAGCACAGGAGTAGGATAGGTACAAAAAACATCCCTTGCATACACTTGTCTTGAATATTGCATGTTGTCTTTCCTGAAAGTCTTTCCCTTCTCTCTAACAACAGCTGAAGGAGAAACTTTTTACGAGACAAAGAGAAGAAGGTGCGTCCCTTCTCCATGTTTGACTCTGTGGAGCAGTCTGCTGGGCTGGGCACCCTGAGAAAGAACCAGAGCAGTGAAGATCTCCTGCGAGAAGCACAGGTATGCAGGGGAGCTTGGAACTACTGCATTTTGTTCGAGAGGGTTTGCTGCACAGCTTCTCAAATAATGCTGCCAGAAAGCTGTTTGTAAAGCACCTGGGTTGTCTTTAAAAAGACACATTCTAAGTGGGGGGAGAGGGCAGAAAGTATTTTAGGCATTTAATGGCAGTTGATAACTCAAACCTGTTCCCTACAGTTACTGTGGTGGGGAATCTACATCTCCAGTGAGCAGATGAATGTGACTGTGTTACTGTTGTTATTGTCAGTGTGTGTGTATTTTGGGTTTGGGTCTTATTCCCCTCTGCCAAGATAATAGGATTATATTATATACTACTACTACTATAGGCTTTAGCATGGGTTGAAATAGTTTACATACTTATTTCACTGTTTGCTGCAAGTGTCCTTCAGATGTTTGATTGCACCTACATCTTGGAAGGACATTGAGATTCTTGAGCATGTCCAGAGAAGGGCAACGAGGCTGGTGAGAGGCCTTGAGCACAAGCCCTACAAGGAGAGGCTGAGGGAACTGGGGTTGTTCAGCCTGCAGAAGAGGAGGCTCAGGGGAGACCTTATTGCTGTCTAAACTACCTGAAGGGAGGCTGTAGCCAGAAGGGGGTTGGTCTCTTCTCCCAGGCAACCAGCACTAGAACAAGAGGACACAGTCTCAAGCTGTGGCAGGGGAAGCTTAGGCTTGAGGTGAGGAGAAAGTTCTTCACAGAGGAGTTAGCCATTGGAATGTGCTGCCCAGAGAGGTGGTGGAGTCACCATCCCTGGAGGTGTTCAAGTGGGCATTGGACGTGGCACTTGGTGCCATGGTTTAGTAGTCATGAGGTGTTGGGTGACAGGTTGGACTTGATGATCTTTGAGGTCTTTTCCAACCTTGATTCTATGAAGAGCACAATGTGATCAGGTACAGGTGAAGTAAACAGAACTGTGGCTGACAAGTGGAAAGCAAGCTTCTTGCCTGCAGACATTACCAAGTGCCACCCCTATCTCTATTTGCTTGCTGATGTAAATATTGCTGCTACAGAAAAAAATTGAGAATGGATTAAAAAGTATAAGCAACTCTGACAGAATGTTACAAGAAGTCTCTTCATGTTTCCAGTGTTTTTGGAGCACTGGATTGCAGCAGTGTGGAACAGTGTTGCAGCAAGTACTGGATACTGTTGTGCTGTGAGGGTCTCTGGTGCTTCACAGCAGAACTCCTGAAGCATATTTTGCTGTTTAATTTGAATTTTTTGTTTCCTGTCTTTCAGACAGCCAATAAAAATGTAACCAAGGTGCCACCACCTGTCCCCACTAAACCAAAGCAGATAAACTTGCCTTACTTTGGTCAAGCTGGTCATCTGCAACCTTCTGATGCTAAGCTGGATGGAAGCCTACAGAAGCTGCCTTTGGCTGTTGTAACTATGGGGAACAAAAAACAAACAGTGGCACAGCAGCCTCCCCATCCTTCTCAGCAGATACAGCAAAGAATTTCTGTACCTCCTGCAGGTCCTTCCTCTAGCCCGGACCAAATTCTTCCCTCCTCCAAACAGGAGAGTCCCCCAGCAGCAGCTGTGAGACCTTTTACACCCCAGCCGTCCAAAGAGACCTCGCTTCCACCGTTTCGAAAGCCTCAAACTGTGGCCACAAGTTCTATCTATAGCATGTACACCCAACAGCAGACTCCTGGGAAGAACTTCCAGCAGGCAGTGCAGAGTGCTTTGACGAGGGCACAGACCAGAGGACCCCACTTCCCAAGTGGTAAGCATGTGGCGCTTTATCTGTCGTCAGTCCTCATAAACCTCGGGTAGATGTATGTGCAGTTTTGGTCCCTGCTGCACAAAATAGATGTGGACAGGCTGGAAAGTGTCCTGAATGATCAGAGGACTGGCAGACCTGTCATATAAGGAAAGGCTGAAAGAGCTGAGGTTGTTCAGCATTGAGAAGAGAAGGCTTAGGGGAGACCTAATTGCCATGTACCAGTACCTAGAGGGTGGCTGCCAGGAGGCTGAAGACTCCCTTTTTACAAGGAGTCCCATGGAAAAGACAAAGGGTAACAGGGGGTAACAGGTACAAGTTTCTTCAGATGAGAATTCAGATGGGACTCCAATAGAAAATTTTCCCCCATGAGAATAGTTAGACACTGGGAATCATCTCCCCAGGGAAGTAGTGTATTGCCCTACACTGGGCAGTGTGAAGGCTCAACTTGACAGGGTGCTGGGCCATCTCATCTCAACTATGCTACTACCTAGAAAGGTTGGACCAGATGATCCTTGGGGTCCCTTCCAACCTGGCATTCTGTGATACCTGCCAGCTGTTCCTCAGGGGGAATCAAGCAGGTTAGTGCAGCTGTAAGAACCTTGGGTGGATCTTACATGCTATGTATCAGCACGAAGAGAAAGTGCGGAGAGCCTGCCTTGCCTTTGCGAGATAAGTAACAATCAACCTGGGTACCAGATGAATTCTTTTGGGTCGATCGCATTGTTCTGCTTCTCTGCCCCACATAGGTCAGTCAGGTTGCATGCTCTTTTCAGGTTTGGGCATCAAATAGTCACTCCTTTTTTTTTTTCTTTTCCTTCTCCACCCTTCCCTGAACTGCTCTCTCTGCAGTGTATGGCAAGCCTGTGATGGCAGGAGCTGGGGTACAGAACCAGCTGCCGCAGACAGAGAATGTCTACTCGAACCTCCAAGGCAAGCCAGGGAGCCCAGAGCCCGAGATGGAGACGACGGCTTCTGCTCATGAGAACCAGGAAACAGAGCGAATCCCTCGTCCCCTGAGCCCCACCAAACTGCTGCCTTTCCTGTCCAACCCCTACCGCAACCAGAGCGACGCCGATCTGGAGGCCCTGCGGAAAAAGCTCTCCAATGCACCCAGGCCGCTGAAGAAACGCAGCTCCATTACTGAGCCGGAAGGACCTAATGGCCCCAATATTCAGAAGCTTTTGTATCAGAGGACCACTCTGGCTGCGATGGAGACTATCTCGGCTCCATCACATCCCTCCAAACAGACGGCTTCAGCTGCCAGCCCTGAAAGCCCGGTAGAAATCCCAAATCCTTATCTCAGTACAGAACCAGAAAAGGAAATGGCTGCTTCTATGCCAGAGGCAGCCATTGCTGAGGAAGCAGAAGACACAGCAGCAGATCAAAGCCAAGATGTTCTTCCCTCTGGAGCGTTAGACACTGTACCTGAGGGAGTATCTGATAGTGATGAACTCACGCAGGCGAAAATGGAAGAACCAAGCCTAGAAGCTGCACTGCCGCTGGAGGTATACATGGAAGAATACCCTCCATACCCACCACCTCCCTATCCATCAGGGGAGCCAGAGAGTTTGGGAGAGGACTCGCTCAGTATGAGGCCTCCTGAAGTTACTGGGCAGTTTTCCTTGCCTCCTGTAAGTATTAGCCTGCAGCTTGTGTACTCCATTATCTTGAAGTCTGCCGTAAATCCTGCCCTGTGTATTGGAGAGCTTAAGCAGATGTGGGAGAACAAATAGTCTGGAAGTCTCTCTGTGGGTGTCTGTTCTACTTGTGTGATGTTCTTATCTCTAGATTGAATGATAGTAATGAAAAGTCTCTGTCTCTAGAATTAATGATGATAAAAAGAGTCACTGTTCTCTACAACAATTAATGATGATTCATTGCTCTCTAAAACTCCCTGAAAGGAGGTTGGAGTGAAGTGGGGGATCAGTCTCTTTTCCCTAGTACCAGGTGATAGAATGAGAGGCAATGGCCTGAAATTGTGCCAGGGGAGGTTTAGGTTGGAGATTAGGGAAAAAATTTCTTTGCTGCAAGAGTGGTCAGGCCTTGGAACAGGCTGCCCAGGGAGGTGGTGGAGTCACCATTCCTGAAGGTGTTCAAGAAATGTGTGGACATGGTTTAATGGCCAAGGTGGTCTTAGGTTGCTGGTTGGACTCTGTGATCTTAAAGGACTTTTCCAACCAAAACAATTCTATGATTCTAAGTTCAAGTGCACCTTGATACACAAACAAAAGAACTCTTCTGGGCTGTAAAGTCTGCCTGCTGCATCCAAACTGTAGTTCCTTCTGAAGAGAAGTTGAAGTTAATCACAGAAAGAGTAATTGGCCATTGGAATGTGCTGCCCAGGGAGGTGGTGGAGTCACCGTCCCTGGAGGCCTTCAAGAAAGGATTGGAAGTGGCACTTGAAGCCATGGTTTAGTTGTCATGAGGTGTTAGGTAATAGGTTGGACTTGATGATCTCTGAGGTTTTTTCCAACCTGGTTGAATCTGTGATTCTATGAGGATTTTGTTCTCTTGAGGCACAGAGGTTTCACAAGCATTTCCCACTGCTGCTGGTATGAGATGGAAACTGATTATCTTAGTCCTGGATTGAAATAGTTTATCTGAATGTGCCTTGCTTGAAGAATACAGAGCAAGTGACTTGTTCAATTTCTGCTTTAAAACCTCATTTCCAGGCATCAACTGCTTGCATGTATCCTACTGAAATGTTTTGTGATTTTTTTTTTTTCCCTTTTGAACCTGATTTAACATCAGTCAGTTGTAAAACTGCATCAAAATGGAGTCTCCTTGGGCTAAGAATAGGCAGCACTTCAACTCCTTTGCTTTGGAAGCTTTGGTGTGTGTGGCATGGTGTCATCTGGCTGCTGTAGGAAAAAAATGCTTACTGCTTTCTTTACTCTTGTGAATAGTGTTTGAATAACCTGATACATGAAAGTGGTTTCTTTATTTTTTCCCCTCCATCACTTCAGTGCAGAGGAGTTAAAAGCTTTAAAATGTGCCTTTTATTTTTCACCTTGCAATTTTTGCATGGAACAGTCATTGCATGTTTTCATGCTGCTGGTGCTCCCTTTTGACAAGGAGAAACCTGAGTGGTAGGATTTCCTAAATTGTAAGAACTTGTTTCTGGCTGGTTTTGCAATAATTCTGTGATGAGGGGAAAAAATTAAAACCCAGCCCAACCTCTTGATTTCATATTTAAATAGTTGGTTGTGCTGACAGGCTCTTTCTTTAAAAAGGCTGTGCTTTGGAGAGGATGTATAAATCAACAGGCAAAAGAGCATTTTCTGGGAATCTCTTCATATATATCTTATCTTCACATGTTTGCTCTTGCAGAACATGACTCATTCCTATTCATCTTTGCTTGGACATCTGTCAGAAATTTACATACCCTTGTGAATAGTGTTTATTGCTGCTGCACAGCCAGCTGGGGAGAGCACTGAGCTAATGCCTGCATGCTCTCTAAAGGAGAGAGTCCAAACTCGGCTACAGAAATACTTGGTTTCCAGTATCACAGGGAGCTTCTAAAGCATTTCTACACCACCTCCTAGGGTTTTTTTTTGTTTTTCCAGAAATGTCTTCCATAAATTTTATGTCCCTGTGTACTTCTGCTAAAGTTAGGAAAATGCTAGGAACTTAACATCTGGGCTTAAAAGGTAGTGTACTTCATGGAGAGTACTATTGGTTTGTGTAACAGCTTTGAGAGAGAATGCTCAAATGGTCTGAGTCTTAAAATGGCTTCTCCCCCCCCACCCCCTGCCTGATCTTCAGGGATTTGGGAATCCTATTATTTTATTGATGCATTTGATTGAGACCATAGAAGGGGAGGGGTTGGAAGGGACCTCCAGACATTATAGAAGCATAGAATGACTTAGGTGGAAGGGACCTTAGAGATCATCTACTCCAACCTCCTTACCATGGGCAGGGACACCTCTTAACTAGACTCAGCTGCTCATGGCCTCATCCACCTTGGCTTTGAACACCTCCAGGGAGAGGGCATCCACAACCTCTCTGGGGAACCTATTCCAGAGTCTCACCACCCCTGTACTTAAGAACTTCTTCCTAAAGATGCAGTCTAAACCTACTCTCACTCAGCTTAAAACCATTCCCCCTTTGTCCTATCACTAGACACCCTTATGAAAAGTTCCTCTCCAGCCTTCCTGTGGGAATTTAAAATCACCAAGTCCATACCCCCCTGCCAAAGCAGAATCACCTGGGGCAGGTTACACAGAAACACATCCAGATGGGTCTTGAAATTCTGCAGAGGGGGAGACTCCACAACCTCTCTGGGTGGCCTGTTCCAGTGCTCTGTCACCCTCACAGTGAAGAGTTTTTTTTATCATGTTGAGGTGGAATTTCCTGTGTTCCAGTGTGTGTCCACTGCCCCTTGTCCTGTCACGGGGCACCACTGGCACCTCCTTCTTGACACCCACCCTTCAGATATTTTTAAACATTAGCAAGATCTCTGTTTTCTCTTCTCCAGACTAAACAGCCCTAGGTCTCTCAGCCTTTCCTCATCAGACAGATGTTCCAATCTCTTAATCATCCAAACAGCCTCCATTGGACACTCTCTAGTATATCCCTGTCCCTCTTGAACTGGGGAGCCTAAAACTGGACACAAAAGATGACTTCTGTATTTGGGTCACTCTCACTGAGAGGTAACAGGAGAGATCTTCAACAACACACTGGAACTGCTGTATTTGTCCTGTGTTGGGGAGCTGGTACAAAACAGTCTGACTTTCATATTAAACATTGCCTTCATTGGGCATTTCTGTTGTCATTTCTAAATAAGCAATTCTGTGTACTTCTATTTTTTTTTTTTTTTTTTTTTTTTTTTTTTTTTTGTTCCCAGGGGAGGGGAAAAAACCAACCAGTAACTTTTCTGCTACCTTTTCACAGGGGAAGAGGACAAACCTGCGTAAAACTGGCTCTGAGAGGATTGGGCATAGCATGAGAGTAAAATTCAATCCCCTCGCCTTGCTTCTGGATTCATCGTTGGAGGGGGAGTTTGACCTCGTGCAGAGAATCATTTATGAGGTACGAAGGCTAACTTGTAAGGGAAAGAACAGCTGGGTCAGTCTGGGAAGCCACAGCTTTTCTGGACTGAAACAACAGTGCACAATGCAGAGCTCTCCTTGAGGAGATAAGTTTAACATAGCCACTTTGGAGGCTGATATTAGAAGTGTGTTAAATCCATGCTAAATACCCATGTTTAGCATCAAGATCCTAAGTTTGCAGGACAACTGTTGTCTTCATGCCTTGTGTAGTGTTTTCATCCCTTATTTGGCCTGTTATCAGGTAGTTTAGCAAGCAAAACATGTGTGAATTTTGCTGACAGGTGAAAAAAAGGGCAAATAGGAATTTCTTACAAATTCTTTTACTCTGTTATCAAGGTAGTATTTCTCTGACCCATTCTAGGCTCTCCCTGTTAGCTAAGATTGTAGCTGCCTTTTGTGAGTTGTCTTGTCAGATTGGGTGCTGCTGCAGTTTTCAGCCTGGTGCTGATGTCCTTTGTGTGAATCAAAATCTTACTTCAGAATAAGGCAACTCCTTTTTATCTGTGATGAGGTTTTTGTTCTAGCAATTCAGTAGAATGTGAAGGGCTCCTTTTCTTGCTGAGCAGGTTGAAGATCCCAGCATGCCCAATGATGAAGGGATTACTGCTCTGCACAACGCAGTGTGTGCTGGGCACACAGAAATTGTGAAGTTCCTGGTGCAGTTTGGTGTGAATGTGAATGCTGCAGACAGTGATGGATGGTAAGTGACACTTTTATTAAGTGGTGCCTCATAGATGCTCTCTGTAAGAGAGTTGCTGCTTGGGTGGGGGAACTCCCACAGGTCCCTCAGAAGGCCACAGAATCTCAGAATGCCAGGTTGGAAGGGACCTCAAGGATCACCTGGTCCAACCTTTTCCAGGTAATAGTGTAGCTGAAATGAGATGGCCCAGCACCCTGTCAAGCTGAGTCTTCAAACTATCCAGTGTAGGGGAATCCACTGCTTCCCTTAGGAGATGATTCCAATGCCTAACTGATCTCATGGGGGAAAGTTGTTTCTTCTGGATTCCAAGGGGAATCTCCCCAGGAGCAACTTGTACCCATTGCTCCTTATCTTTTCTTTGTGACTCCTTGTAAAAAGGGAGTCTCCATCTTCCTGGGAAGCCTTCAGTTTGCTCCTATAGAGCTGCCAATGACTTCTCCACAGTAAAGCAACAGCAGTTCTGTTTGGGGCATCCAATGAGAATGTGCAGTGAAAATAGGCAAATTGTTTGTTCCCTGCATGAAAGTGTGTCTGAGGCCCAGGAAGGTGGGCAGTTTTCAGGAAACTGCTGTCTGTCTTGGAGTTACCGAAGATGGCTTGTGCATGATGAGCTGTTAGCTGAAACTCCCAGTGTCCTCCTCATTGTGAGACAGCCTGGAGCTCACACGTGCTCTGGGCAGCAGCAGCTAGCCCTGCAAACTCTCCTCAGGTGCATGTTCAGTACTTGAGACAGCTTGAAAACAAATCAAGGTAGAAAACCACAATCTACAAACTGGGCTTGTAGCCTACCCTTTCTTAGGGTAGCTAGATGGCTTAGTTACGAAAGTCCAGGGGAAGGAGGCAGGGATTTTACTCTTGTTTCTGCCTGTAACACAAGTGTCTAAGGCCCAAGCCTGAAGGAAGATGCTGGTTTCCTCACAGCTGCAGTAGTTATTCCAATTGCCTGCACTTGTCACAGAGTCAGGTCTTGAAGTAATTATCTAGCATGTAAGAGGCCTGATGTCAGTAGGCTTTGAAAGAGGCTTTTTACTGCTGATTTATTTTATTTTATTGCCCTAATGAATGTTCTTAAAATGCTAATGTCTTACAAAAAGGGTAGCAAAACTAGAAATCCATATGGATATCCAGCTTTAGGGCTCCAGCAGCTCTTGGCAACTCCTGCTACTGTTCAAAGCAATTGCTCTTGACATCCTGGGTTAAGTGCTTCTAGTGGGAAGCCTTCAGCAATGCACTACTGATTGCTGGAGGTTGTGCACCAAAGTGGTTTGCCCTTATGAGCAATGTATCTATCATCTTTTTCTTCTTGCCTTACAGGACCCCATTGCACTGTGCAGCATCCTGCAACAATGTGCAGGTGTGCAAGTTCCTGGTGGAGTCAGGTGCAGCTGTGTTTGCCATGACCTACAGCGACATGCAGACAGCTGCAGACAAGTGTGAGGAAATGGAGGAAGGCTACACACAGTGCTCCCAGTTCTTATATGGTAGGTGGTGACAGCTGAGTTCTGGAGTGTGCCAGGGACTCACCTGGCACTTCTGGGTACGTTTTTGGATGAGGAGTAAGTAAGCTGTGTGCTTACTTAGCTTGTGTGAGTGTGCCTCAAGTGCACCATGCCTTGCTTCTTCTGGAAAGAGAGGTTTTATCCAGCTTCTTACTTCATATGTTGCCTGGTGCCCTCAAATGAGGAATAGCTCCTAATGTGCACTTTAAAACCACAAAAGGCACTGGAGAGTTCTGCCTTGATGAAGATTAGTAAGCACTGAATTTGGCTTCATCTTTCTGGCCTTTTTATTGTCTTGCACATGGAAAAAAAAATCCACTATTATTATAGCTACATTTTATTCAAACAGTAAGGCTGTCTTTTAATGGAGAGGTTGAATCCACCTAGGGTGTGGTGAGTATCAATGAGGTTTTTAATTACTCTGTGTTTTATATGTAATGAGGTTTCAAATTACTTCTCTGTATGTTTTGTATGTAGTTCTTGTCCTCTAGGCCCCTACCAGCTGGAGCGGTGTCACTTATCTGTAAGAGGTTAGAGTAATAGTGATGTAATACAGTGTAAAAGGCTCTCAGACAACTTCTCTGGGTTCTGTGGAACATGGGAAATCTGAGTTTCTGTAAGCTGCTTAGACAGCATATTTCCAAACAATCTGTCCAGCCCTCCTTGCTTACTCAAATCTCCTGGTGCTAAAATAGTCTTCTCTTGAAGGGTGGGAGCTTGTGTAAGTCAAAATCTGTGGGCTAAGCAAAATTCTGTTTAGTTTAGATCCAGACTCCAAGGGTGGTTATCAACAGCAAATGCCCAAGGAGGAGTGTTGGGCAAATATTATTTTTAATCTAGCCCTATATTTCTTACTGGTTTTAACTCTGAGATGAGCTGAGAGGGGTAGTACAGAATGACAAAATTGTTTTGGCTGGAAAATACCTCTAAGATTGAGTCCAGTCCTCAGCAGAGGAGCACCGTGGCCATGAAACCAGCCTAGTGTTGAATGGGCCTTGAGACATTTCTTAACTGGTGAAATTCCTGTCTTAATTTAAGATAAACAGTCCACAAGATGCTATGAGGAGGAGATCCTTGGCTTTGTTATAGTCAGCATGAAGAAACACATTCCTTTTTATTCATGGAGCTTTTTAGACTAGCTATCTGGTGATCTCGCTTTTTATACTGGTTTGTTGTTGTTTATTGGGTTTGGGATGTTTCTTCTGGGGCTGTGTGTGTTCAGTAAGTCCTGAAAGGACTGTGAGGCTTTGGCTTATTGCCAGCTTTTCCAAAGGGAAACCATTGAAGCTAAGGTATCTATTGATACATTGGCTGCTCAGCTATCAGATTTCCATATTGGCCCATTAGGAACCGATCCGATTGCCAGGGCTGTTTCTGACTGCCGGCAGTTACAGTGCATCCACTGGCTAAACCTGGTGTTTGCTAGAAAAGAAGTCTGGGGATGTGTATCTATGTTACATCCGGAACAGATACCACACTAAAACCTGGCCCTCTAAACTCCTCTGTGAGGTGAGAAACCTGGGTGTAAATCATTGACTTACCTACTCCCTCTTTGTTGTAAATGATGCACAATTCTGAGCAGCATCAACAAGTACACTGAGTTTGACTAAAACCGCTAGGCCTTTAGCACTGATGCCACGACAGCTCTGGTGCTACTCAATTAGCTCAGTTTTCACTTTATGAGATTTAATGGTTGTGCTGTCTCTTAAGAGCATGTTGGTCCTGCTACCCTGGTGTGACTGGTAATACTATTTTAGAAGACCAGATCCATTTGTGTGAAGCTTCTCTTTGCCTGCTTTGATGTTCAGAGCTTAGTTTTACCTTCCGCATGGGTGCAGAGCACAGCTTTTGCCCAGCTTTTAATTATACCAAATGCAAAGCAAAGGAAGAGTTTTCTCAGAGCAGAACTAAGCATGTAGTGGAAGTAATTTCACATGATGAGCTGGGGTACAGAAATAAAGAACTTGGAGCAGATGCTTCCCTCAGCAAAGGTAGGTAAGAATCCTATATGATAGGTAGTAACAGGTAAGAGATGGAAAAGGGAATGACAAGTTTTACAATACAGTGTGATGTACTCTCTGCTCCTGGCAATATACCCAGTAGGACTTGGTATTTAAACATGGAATAGTTACCTAGGAGAAAGTTTGTTTAGCAGTTAAGATGCCTTTTCTTGTTAGCTGCTAACAAGCTGAGGAATGTGTCCAGAAAGACTAGTATTTCTTCTTTGGCTACAGCTGTAAATGCACAGGTTCTAAACACCACCTGGTCCAGAAGCAAACAGAACTGTTCCTGAAGCCAGTGTTTGAAAAAAAATAACTAATATAGTGGCAGAAATTAAGAACTGCTGAGATAAAAGTCAAGGTGAGTCAACCAAAAGCAGCTGGTGGGTAGCAGACAAATCTTTCAGGCACAGGTGTGAGATGCAGCTTGATTAAAAGTTCTGAACTAAAGGGACACAGGTGGCAAATGACACCTCAAAGCATCAAAATGACAGCGGTGGTCAGCATCAGCAGGTATTGCTGTCTCCCTTTGAGCTGGGAGCACAAACAAGAGTTTCATCACTTAGTTCTATGCTTGTGCTAGTGTTCCCACCTATCAACCAGTGCTTCTCCCTGCATTTACGTCTCATCTTTTTCCACAGGTGCCAGGAGAGAATCTGTCTGCTGAGTGCAAGAGCTAAAACCTCACAATGGCACCTGTTCCAGGTGTTCAGTAGGCTGATCACAACAAGATGCTAAGTGTGATAGAAATTGAGGTGGATTTGTTTGGGTTGGTTGAATGTGGTGGATTTTTTTTTTCCCTGCTCTCCAGTAAGAACACAGAAGCATGTCCAGTTGTTGTCTTTCTTTAAACAACTTTCTATTGAGCTGCTCTGTGGTTTTAATATTGCAGGAGTCCAGGAGAAAATGGGCATAATGAACAAAGGAGTGATTTATGGACTCTGGGATTATGAAGCTCAGAATGATGATGAGCTCTCCATGAAAGAGGGAGACTGCATGACAATCCTACGCCGGGAAGATGAAGATGAAATCGAGTGGTGGTGGGCACGGCTGAACGACAAGGAAGGCTACGTTCCCCGCAACCTGCTAGGGGTAAGTCCTTGAGCCTTCCAGAGGCAAAAAATGCTCACCCCACTCTATGGAGTACACACAGCATTATTATTCTCCACCTGGGCTAGGTGCAGTTTCAAAGGTCAAGAGGAAGGAGTTGATGCTCTCCATTTTTTCATTTGGGAAGTTGAATACCTTGGCAGAATGAATTAACATTCTCTGTGTAGCTGCCTACCACAGATGATGTTAATGGCTGCATAACAGAACAGCCTGTCAGCACCTTGCTGTGCATAACAGGTTCTAGTACTAACCTTGTCTCACTATCAGAGAAAAAAACCACTTACCTTATCCACATCTTACCATGTTAAGACTTTTTGAGCATGTGAACGGAACTAGGTTTCCCCCTCTTTTAGAATGAGATACAGTGGCACAAAGGGCCTTAAGAACTGAACCTCTTATGACGAATGAGTCATGAGTCCTTCCCTATCTAGATGTATGCAGTGCACCTTGTGATCTGAGGTGGCTTTGCAGAGAGGTTTAAGACAAACACTGCAAAATTCTGTTTTTTAGGGTGGTTGGTGTTTTTTTCCCCTCCTAGTCTTGAAAAAGAGATCATATTGCCAAAGAGAGGCAGATCTTTGCTTTCTCTTATGCTTTTTAAGTAATATTTAACCATATGGCAGTAGCCTTAAATAATGTGACACTGGAAATGTCTCATTCATTCTCACCTTAAATGGTGAGACATGGGTGTATGCCCTCTCCTTGGAGGTGTTCAAGGCCAGACTGGATGAGGCCTTGAGCAATCTGGTCTAGTGGAAAGTGGTGCTGCCCATGGCAGGGGGTTGGAACTAGATGATCTTTAAAGTTCCTTCCAACCCAAACTATTCTATGACTATATGAATGTCCTCTCCTTTCCTCATCACCTTCTCTGCTGCCTCTTTGGTGAAAAACAACTGTGTGCTAACAATAGATGCTTTAGTTGTGTCCTCACATTTCTCCTTATGGCTGAGTTGTTAGAAAGCTACAGCTGATGGACACATGTCTAAAAATCCCTTTTTAAGCTTTTTTTTTGGATACATATTTAGTTGCTGCTCCTAGAGATAATCTTTATTGTTAGCAAAACCTCTTAACTGCTGTGAATTTTAGCAGATTGATGTTTGGTGCTGAATCTCCTTCCTCATGCAGTTAATCCTTAGATACACTCTGCAACATCTAATGCAAAATCAGTTTTCATTTCTGTATGGCTTTCAGGTCAGGCCTGCAGTACAGTACTTCTCCCTGTTGTCTAATATTTCTTGTTATAGAAACCTAGCTTCACTTGCTTGTGATTTGGTGATTAATGATGACATCCAAGCAAAATTCTACCTGTGATTTTCTCTGCCATCCTACTTGATTCATTATGGACAGCAAGGGTAGTGTGCACAGGAATTACATAGGGAACAAGAATTCTTTGTCATGTTGTTAGTTCTGTAACATTCCCTCAAACATCGTACTTCTGCTCAGGTTTTTTGCTCTCCAAACATTTTGAACATGAGAGCAGCCCTGCACAATGCAGTCAGACAAGGCTTTTTTTTTCCCCTTCTTTTTCTTTTCCCTCCCTGCCCCAGGGTGAAATGAACAAGTACCACATGTACAAAAGCTTGTGCACACAGCCTGAGCACAGGTGTATAAGAACAGGAGGAGCATCTATGCCTCTGCAATAAAAACCACAAGGCAAAACACAGCTTAGACTGGGGATCTCAACCTTCTAAGCACAATACCATCTGAACAGAACCTTTGGGGAAAGTGATCCAAGCCCAGTATTAACTGTTACACTTTTGTGTCTGTTCAGGTTTTTCCGGTACTGCTCCCAAAGTGTTCTGTGGTTATTCTCAAAAGCAATTACTGACTGAATATAGCAGCTGAAATCTAGGCTAGGATGTTCAGCACAGAGGGAAGATGTTTGGTAGTTTAATGTATTCTCATATTAAGTTATATTTTTATCACAGCTGCTTTATCCTTTTGCAGTATGGGGCACTGAATTAACAGCAAGGTGGAAATTATCTGTGTCAGTACACAACTTAGTAAAAGCTCTGAAACTGAATGCAAATAAGATAGGTAAAGGCTGAAAGGCAGTGAGAGAGAGAAAGCAAAAGGGACCTTAATACCTCTCTCTTTCCATTTAGAAAGCAAAAATCCTACAGTTCACTGAAGGCGAAAGTCTCTCGAGTTACAAAGCCACCTGCTTTTCCTAGCCCACCCATCTGGGTAGAGCTGAAGCTACTGAATTATGTGCTGTTCAATACATTTCTTTTTGTACTCATGTGGTTTTAAGCACTTTGTAAGCTTGCCTATGACTGCTAAACTAAAAACCACGCAGAGCACTAACCAATAGGACCCATGCTTTTGGTGCTAGGGATTACTTTAGGCTTGTAGCACCAGAGAGAGGTTTTTCTTAAAATATAAGAAAAGAAAGAAAAGGTAACCTGGTTTTGGTAAGCACTAACATTTTAAATCTCATTTCTATTTTACCCTCAGCTGTACCCAAGGATTAAACCTAGGCAAAGGAGCTTGGCATGAAATAGTACAGACGCCAGATTCTCAAAATACTAATCATGGATGACTTACAAACAAATTTTGTTTTGTGTTGGTTCCAATATCATGAGACTTATTTCAATGACAATGTAATTTGAAAGCTATGAAGAATGTGCTTTGAAAACAAATGAAGGATTGATGCATTAGCCAACGGATGAGGGCATTCTCCACGAAGAAACAACGCTTGCAAGCAAACGGAGGTCTGCTGCCGCTGGCCTGAGCAAGCCCCTGTGTTCAAGCACTCCCTCTGATTGCTTCAGGCATTGCAGAAAAGAATCTCTCTACTGTTTTTCCCCTGCATTAAGTACAAAGACCTTTTCAATTTACCTCTGAAGGACTGATCCTGAAAACGAGACAACTTGGCTTTATGCAAATTCATCCCCAAGGTTTTTTCCAGATGGGAGAAGCTTCCCAGTACCTGCATGGCACCCAAATGCATCTTGCTGAAGAAGCAGAACGTTTGTTGAAGAAGCTGAAGCAAAGTGCATCTGAACAGTGACAAGCAAGTGACCAATCCATTTAGCAATAACTTTTAAAAATGCTGTAGGATATTAGGAATTCCATGTATTCAAAATATGTGCTGTAACAGACAAGGTAGTTTTAGATTCCTCTTTTTACAAAGAGCCTCTCATCTATTTATTGTATTTTGTACTTTGAAAACTAAGTCTAGAAACTTTCTGTAGCCCTTGACAACTTAATTTTTACTTGATTGTGATACCATTAAACTTTTGTCCCCTCTCCAGGTTTAACTCTGGGTATTTTGGTCTCAAGTTTTTATTGGACTACCTGAATGTTACCAGTGAGGCATGCTCCTGTTCTGCATTGCAGAACCACAGGCTGAGAGGGGATCCTCTAGTCCACCCTTGTATTTGCCTAGAGCAGGTTCCACAAGAGGTTTGGACTAGCTATTAGAACCCTGTCAGTGAAGAAATTTCTTCTCAAACACTGGAACAGATTTCCTAGGGAGGTGGCAGAATCCTCATCCCTGGAGACATTTAAAAAACCAGACATGGTTTAGCACCAGCCTTGACAGAGCTTGATAATGTTTGGATTCTATGATCTTAAAGGTCTTTTCCAACCAAAATGATTCTATGATTCGCTGTTCCTGAATAGGAAAAGCTCTGTGATGATCTATCATTAAGATAAAATGTTCTCATTTGCTCAGTCTTACAAATTTTGTTTCTACAGATTTTTTTTATACCTTACTGTATTTCAAAGGAAGATAAATAAGATACAGGAAATGAAGATTCCACCTCAGAGTGTGGTGGCCAACAGCCGCCTCCTACAGGCAAAAATACGGTCAGGAGGGAATGGCTTGTCCTTCAGTTTGGTCAAACATACACCAGCTACTCAAACACTTCAGAACATATTCAACCAGCATATTGCTGGGGCTTGACAAAAGGCAACGAAGGACCCATGTCATACCTGAACAGCTGCAGGAGGATTATGCACTACCCTCCCTTTTCTAGCCTGATGTGCAGGATGGAATGGAGCTCTTACTGGAAAAGCACTTAGAGCGGTGAGCTTTCTTCCAGAAGTCATGTAAAACACCTTAAACATAGGAGAGATTAGCAAAGCAGCATTTCCAAAAGTTGCACTGCTGGCCGGCAAATTAGCTTTTGTACAGGGGATAAGATACAGGAGTAGATAAAGACTGTCAGATGCATAAAAAGGAGGCTGCAGATTCTTCTTTGGTTGAAGTAGAACACACTCTTTCCTAGACCCACATGTAAAATTTGCCATGCAGAAGGTAAGGCACATTCATGTTGGGCTATTACTTGTATGCTTGTTTGATTCTCTTCCTCTTGGTCTCTTGAAGTCAGTGGCTCAAATGACCGTAAAGCACAGCCACTGCAATGAGAGAGAGGGGAACATAGCCCGAGGATCAGTTCAGTACAAATACCTGTGGCAAGTATTTCTAGCAGGAGGAAGAAAGCCTATTGTTACAGAAGTAATTTTAGGATCTTCCTGAGCAATACAAATTTAATCTCACTGAAGGCAGAAGGCACACATTCCTCCTTGTATAGGTCCATAAATAAGTTATAGTCAGGTAATAAGCAAGTTGAACTTGTGTAGGAGGGAAGTTTTATCTTTAGTCCTTTCTAGAGGGTGCGAAAAAGCAGCAGACATGGTCAATACTGTGAGTCATTCCTGCACCTACGTTTTTCCTCTGTTGACAGAAAAGGCATAGAGGAAGCCCTCAGCCAAAATTACTGCCAGTAAAGGAGAAGTGGCATCAGGTTTGAGTCCATTGTGCTCTCTAACAATGCTCCAAGTTACTGTGGATACATTTTCAAAAAGAGAAACCATTGTGTAGACTGCTTCTAAACTTTCCTGCTAGAGAAATCCAGCAGGTAGTTAATGTTACACACAACCAACCTAGCTCAGTTAGAAGGGCGACAGTCTCTACTGTTAATTCCTCCTCCTGCAAAAAGGTGACAGCAAATGTTTTACAGCTCAATGAACTTACATTAACAAGGTTCAGTTCTATCCTTCCAGTCTTCTCAGTATCCAGTTTTCTAAACATTTCTGTAGTAAGGGAGAGATGACAGACAGGGATGAGTATAGGAACTAATGGGAAAGCCTTCCTCTTCATTGTGCTTCAGGATCAAAAGGAATTTAGTCTCACATTCTTAGATCTCTGGCAAGTCACAAAACACTTCAAAGGAGAAAGGGCCACTCTGAAATCATGGCCTGCTGTGTATAAAATGAGACAACATTTTTCATGGTTTGGTCTGTTTGACAACAGTGATTGTCAATTTCTGAGGGTTAAGACTGACTTTGTTTTTTAAAAACCCACATTTTAATTGTGTGCATAGAAAACTGTCTGGGTTTAGTTCAGCAGCCTGCCCTAAAAGACTGATTCTTAGATCTATGTTGCTGCATTTATAGCTTAGCTTTGAAGTCACTTTGGTTTCAGTACAAAGTTTTCTGTAGGACTTATCCTAGACTTCAAAACACAGAATCACAGAGTTGTGGGGGTTGGAAGAGACCTCTGGGGATCATCTAGCCCAACCTTGCTACTAAAGCAGGTGTGCCTAGGGCAGGTTGCACAGGAACAAATCTAGAGGAGGCAGAAGAAACTCCTGTACTATAAAGGTTCTCAAAGGCTGGACAAAGCTCAGCCTGTACTCACTGAATAAAGTCTCCAGCCGAATCAGACACCGGACAAAGTTGTCGAAGTCAATGATGAGGTCTTCGTCAGCAAAACGAGCCACAATGATTTGATGTAACTGGCAGTTCAGTTTGAAACCTAAAAATAGAAAGGCAAAGGGGTTTATAAATAAACAGGTACTAAAAAAGAAAAAAGCCATCAACCCCCCCAAAAAACAAACAACAACAAACCCCACCACCACCACAAACACCCCCAAAAAGCTCTACCCAACTTAACCTCCCCCAGTTTCATATACTGCTCTAATTCAGGTAGCTACTTCTGGACACAGCCAATAGCTCCAGCTCCTGAAGGCAGCTGCCAGACTCTGCCCACTGAAACCTGAAAGGAAGCAGGGGCTTTCTGTGAAGAGTATCTGAACATGTGGACACAGCACTTCAGGACATGGTTTAATGGCCATGGTGGTACTGACAGTTGGAATTGATGACCTTAGAGGTCTTTTCCAGCAGAAACAATTCTGTCTATGATTCCAACTTTGGGACAAAGAAATGCTACCTCATCTTACATGATGACAAGAGGGAAAGGCTTCCCCAAGCCCAACTGTAGATGTTAGGATGGCCCCAGCTCATCAGTAAATTAATCTGGGATTGTATGGCTCTGTGATATGCCCATCGCTGTACCTCAAGATTTGTTTTCCAGTGGTTGTAGCAGCAAACTGACTCAATGATCTTGTAAGCATCACCCTTTGGACAAGCTGCTTCCATTCCCTAGGTGGCAGTACCCCAGCTGCACCAGCTTGTGCCACGCCCACACATACACAGACACATTGAAAGATAACAGTATGCTCCTAAGAAACCAGGTTGTGCTTAGAATCATAGAATCACACAATGGTAGGGGTTGGAAAGGACCTCTGAAGATCATCGAGTCCAACCCCACTGCCAAAGCAGGGTGACCTAGGGCAGGTCACGGAGGAATGCATCCAGGCAGGTCTTAAAAGTCTCTAAAGAAGGAAACTCCACAACCTCTCTGGGCAGCCTGTTCCATTGCCCTGTCATCCTCAAAAGTAAAGTAGTTTAAGCTTCTCCAAAAGCTGGTCACTAAAGTCAACTGCAAACCTGACACTCTTTTGAAATGCTTTTAGCGTGCCTGTGTGGCAAGACACTTCTACCCAAAGACTGCTCAGCCCAGCCTGAGCATCTGGATTAAACTGAGGCCTTTCAAGTCTGGGAACACAGGACTTTTTGTCTTACAAGCAATATACAGGAGGCTAGTGAGCATCTGTCAACCCAGCTGGAAGCTGATACAAACCTAGAAAGACACAGACCAATACAAATTGGAACAGGCTGCCCAGGGAGGTGGTGGAGTTACTGTGCTTGGAGCTGTCCAAGAAACATGCAGACATGGCATACCAAGGCATAGTTTAATGGCCATGGTGGTGTTAGGTTGACAGTTGGACTTGATGACCTTTAAGGTCTTTCCCAACCAAACCAATTCTATGATTGTCTGACATACCTGCTGTTTCCAGTGCTCTCCTCATCTCATAGGAATTCATGGTGCCGGATCGATCCACGTCAATTTCCCTGTAAATTTTCTGCAAACACAAAACCTGAAGTCAGAACTTGCCAACAATTCAGAGCATGTTTTGGCTTCCATCAGAGGCAAAGATTTTGAAATGCAGCCTGCACATTACTTGGGAGTTGGCCTGAAGGACCACTTGTCTCTCAATTCATCTAAAAGCTGCTTTAGGATGTTGTTTTAATGGAGCAGCCAGAGGGGATGAAGGCTCTGGAGAATTCCTTGACTGCTCATTTAGAATGGCACTACTGCTGCCAAAGTGGGAAGGCTGGCACCAGACTTGCACTGTTAAATGGGGAGAGTAAATATATTTGTGGTTTGGACACAAGTTAAAACAGAAAGCCCTCCAAGAATAAGGCAGGAAGGGAGGTAGCCTCTCCTTCAGCCCTTCAAAGTGCCTGAGGTTCAAGCAGTCATATTCCTGGACATAGACAAAACCTGGGGGACCAAGGACACACGTGCATTGTGAGCTGAAGTGTGGCAGTCCCTGCTTTGGAAGTGTGGTGGTTCCCATTCTATGAGGAAAATCACTCTACAAACACCTCCACCTCTGAATACATCTCTTACCTGGTATTTCTGAATCTTTGTCCAGAGGGTGTGGAACTCCTTCAGTCCCAGCTTACCGCTGCCATCGTTCTTCTTTGAGTTAAGGGCATCACTTTGGAAGGAAGGAAAAGGGCTTTCCCCTCCCTGTGCTGAGTTTACTTACATGAACAGTTGTGATTCAACGCTTAAAAGAAAGAAAATAATTAGAATGAAGGAAAGGATGCAAATCCTTTCTGAAGGACTGATCCTCTTGAACACACAATTGCTGTCCAAGATGTCCTTCTAAATAAGGACAGAGATAGAGGTTGGGGATCGAGCTGTTGGAGAGCAGTTCAGAAAGGGACCTGGAGGTCCTGGTGGATGACCATGAGCCAGCAGTGTGCCCTCGTGGCCAAGAAGGCCAATGGTATCCTGGGGTGTGTTAGAAGTGGTGTGGTTAGTAGGTCCAGAGAGGTTCTCCTCCTCCTCTACTCTGCCCTGGTGAGTAGAGCGAACCTGTGTCCGGTTCCGGGCCTCCTAGTTCAGGAAGGAAGGGAATTGCTTGAAAGAGTCCAGTGCAGAGCCACAAAGATGGTTAGGGGAGTGGAACATCCCCCTTATGAGGAAAAACTGAGGGAGCTGGGGCTTTTTAGCTTGGAGGAGACTGAGAGGCGACCTCACTGACATTTATAAACATGTAAGGGGCCAGTATCAGGAGAACAGAGCCAGGCTCTGCTCAGTGAGGGGGCAGCAGGTGAAAATTGTAACAGAGGAGGTTCCATGGAAACATAACTAAAGACCTTTTACACTGTGAGGGTGCTAGAGCACTGGAACAGGCTGCCCAGAGAGATTGTGGAGTCTCCTCTGGAGACATTCAAAACCCACCTGGATGCATTCCTGGGTGACCTACTCCAGGGGATCCTGCTTTGGCAGGGGGGTTGGACTGGATGATCTTTTGAAGTCCCTTCCAACCCTTAACATTCTGTGATGGAATAGAATGGAATAGGAATAGGAATAGACCAGGTTGGAAGAGACCTTTGAGATCATCGAGTCAAACCCATCATCCAACACCATCTAATCAACTGAACCATGGCACCAAGCACCCCATCCAGTCTCTTCCTAAACACCTCCAGTGACGGTGACTCCACCACCTCCCTGGGCAGCCCATTCTGTGGGCTGATTCTGTGAGTGACTCAATTTTAACTGTGACCAGTTCACAAGCTCTTGCTGCTCCTCCTTTGGCAGCACGCTCTCTCTCTTTTCAGTACAAGTATAAAACAGCCAAGTTGATGCCATTTTGTTCCATGTAGCTGATTCAACACCTGCAGTTACAGCAGCGTAAGTCCTAAATCTGGATTATAAACAGGAAAAGCCACAACCAAGCCTGCTATTTGGAGAACTTCAGTTCTTGCACAGACAACTAGCAAAATAACCTGGTCATGGCATGGCTCCTGCTCAGGGGTTCCTACAGACTGCCATATTTTACACTAAATTACAGCAGAACATCATTTTATTCCTGTCATTTTCCCTTTTTCTTACTATGCAATTCGACTCCCACAGCACAGAGAAGTTGAACACAACTATTCTTAGACTTAATCCTTTATCCTAAACTTTTGCCTTTATTCTTAGGAGTAAAAGCTCCTCAAATCCAGTGTGCTACTTATATTTCTTGTTTTCTATTTGCTAAGTCCTCATGGCACTACGACGCCCTTACCAAATCCAGCCAGACAGCAAAGCAGCGATGTGCACCCAGAGGTGCATGTTCAAATTCTACAGCCAAGGTTATCCACACCATGCTGAGAGCCAGTTGCCTTTTCCCAGTACAGTCATCATTTTGTCCCCAGAGAAGGCAGAACATGCAACAGCTGCCAAGACTTGAAAGCAGATTGTCCTGTCTGATAATGGATTTTCCCTGCTGGACATGGCCTGCATTAATAGCAAGGGCAACCACGTTTATTCAGGGAAACCAGGGTAAAATCAGCTTCTCCATCTCAGGAGTCATTAGTACATCAGTATGGACTCACCACAATGAAAGCAGATCACCTACTTAAGCACAGGCAGAAGAGTATCATCCAGAACAGCCTTAAACCTTAGAAACCTGATCTAAAAGGGATCCCTGCCCAAGGCAAGGAGGTTAGAACTAGACGATCTTCAAGGCCCCTTCCAGCCCAAACCATCCTATGACACTGTGATTAAAGGATACATCTAACAGGTCAACCATTATTTTACATGTCTCTATACTGAAGCCATCAGATTTAATATCTTGGCCTGTAAAGAAAGAGCAGAAGACAGGATTATCATTGTGTGCTGTGCCACAGCACCTTCCTACCAACCTCATGAGCTTTACAACCAACTTTTTTGCTTCCCTGTGGCTGGTTGCTTCCTTTGCAACTGGATGAAGCAGCTCAGGGAAAAGCCAGCTGTGATGTTTCCCCAGCAAACAGTCCAGTTAATCTAAGCTTGTAGGTGTGCTACAGGAAAGAGAGACATAGATTTTCTGCCCTTATTGTTTGCCTACAAAGACAAGGGTGGACTTTTGTGGACAAAGTGGACTTCTGACCTACGTATATCAGTAGTAGGTAGCTTCTTACAGGGAGAGAACATCAAATCAAGCCTGCTAAGCCACAACATACCATTGCTAGCTGGCTGGTGCACAGACATCCAACAGAGTCATAGAATCAATAAGGTTATAAAAGACAAAGAACATCAAGTCCAACCTTTCACTCAACACCTCATGACTAGGAAACCATGGCACCAAGTGCCACATCCAATCCCCTCCTGAACACCTCCAGGGACGGTGACTCCACCACCTCCCTGGGCAGCACATTCTCTGTGAAGAGCGTTCTCCTCACCTCAAGCCTAAACTTCCCCTGGCATAGCTTGAGACTGTGTCCTCTGGTGCTGGTTGCCTGGGAGGAGAGCCCAACCCCCTCCTGGCTACAACCTCCCTTCAGGTAGAGAGCAATAAGGTCTCTCCTGAGCCTCCTCTTCTCCAGGCTCAACAACCCCAGCTCCCTTAGCCTCTCCTCGTAGGGCTTGACCTGTCTACTTGGCCAAGATTTCACTTTGGAAATTAGAGAGACTTTTTTTTTTTTCAACCACTGATTTCTTGAGCTCTGTAATGGAAAGGAAAATAATGCAGAGCCAAGCACTGAATCACTTCACAGAAAATAAAAGCTCAGAGTTTCAATGTTTCTCCTCAGGGACACCCCAGACCATTAGCTAGGCTACTATTTGATACCTGAGTGAGTCAATACCAAGGTAGCAGCAATACTTCTCTTGATTATTATCAAGCATTAATCAAATATGTCCATCTTCCTGGCAGCCACATTCTGGGAGAAAAGGCACCCCTATGCTTCTTGCCAAAGCACACCTCCTGTGAAACACATCTGCAGTACCCTTGAGATGAGGAGAAAGTTCTTCACAGAAAGAGCAATTGGCCATTGGAGTGTGCTGCCCAGGGGGTGGTGGAGTCACCGTCCCTGGAGGTGTTCGAAAAAGGATTGGATGTGGCTCTTGGAGCTATGGTTTAGTTGCCAGGAGGTGTTAGGTATTAGGCAATAGGTTGGACTTGATCTCTAAGGTCTTTTCCAACCTGATTGATTCTGTGATTCTGTACAGCCCCAGTGTTGCTGCAGCCCCCTGATGAAGCAGGATAACATGTGGCCATGGCCACACAGAGATCCAAGCCACAGGCCTGGGGCAGAGCCCAGCGCTTTGACTCTGCCCAGGTCAGTGATGTGTTTTTTGCTCTCACAGCCACAGTGGAAACCTGCTGGTGGGCAGCTGCACCTGCAGCTGGAGGAAGGTACTCACGCTTAGCCATGACTTTATTCAAGATGCTGCGCAGTTCGAAGGCAGAGATCTCTGCATCCTGTGTTTAAAAGGAAAACAAGTTTTTCAGTGTGAGCTGTAGACACCATCTCATAAGCAGCCTCTGCTTCCTTCAGGCAAGATGGCCAAGTTCAAACATCCCTTGGAGTTTGACTTGGATGGGAGTGCAAGTACTAAGCAATCCCTACCTCCCATTCCTGAGCACCACCAATTCCCAGGTACCTGCACACCGGGCTGCGGGGTCTGCCCAAGGGCTCAGGCAGGCAAGAGTCTTGGGGAGAAGGCACAGCCCAGCCCTCATCATCTCCCTGCACCAAATGTTCTGACCAAAGGACAGAGCTAGGGACTTGCAGAGATAAAAGTCCAGCAGGCAGTTCAAAGAGAGCGAAGATTGCCGGGGGGGGGGGGGGGGGTGTGTGTCACATATCTGCTGTGTAAGCAGATGGTAACTACATACATTTTTACAGGCACAATTGCTCACATGCCTGAGATCTAACTCAGCACAAGAATTGAACTCCATCCTGAGGGAGATGTTTCTCTTACCCACTCACCCATCTTACCAGTAAGATGTTAACAGAAAAGCACTCACACTTCCTGCTAGCTGCCCAAAAAGCTTTTTAAAGCTGGCATCAATGTCTTCTTCACTGATCTCTGTCTAGGAGAGAGAAACAGAGAATATGGGAAGGAGGAAATTTCCTGGCTGAGAAGGACCCAGGGCATTTCCTTGCTCCTAGTAAAACAAGTATGAATGGAACAGTTGAAGGAACAGGCAACTTTTACTTTGATTTTCATCTGTTTTATTTTCAGGAGTGCCTTAAAATGTTGGGCATGCAGGCAGGATGGGCAGGCAGGCACTGCAGGAATGAAGACCTTCTGCAATGACTTTTATTAGGAAAAACCCTAAGTTAAAATTAAACATGTATTTTATTTTTAAACTTGCTATCATAGAATGCTTTGGGTTGCAAGGATCATCGAGTTCCACCCCCCTGCCATGGACAGGGACACCTTTTACTAGGCCAGGTTGCTCAAGACCCTGTCCAACCTGGCCTTGAACACCTCCAGGGAGGGGGATAAATTCAGAACTTCACTGTTGCTACTCCTGCAGTAGCTGTCTTCATGTAAAGAAGAGAAAACAGAATATAAGTTCTCATCCGGCTCAAAACCAACCCAACCAACCAACCAAAAAGGCAAAACAAACCCAAACAAATCACAAATCACAGAGAGGGGCAGATGCATTAGTAGGCAAAACACCCTCAGCTCCAGCAACATGAAACAGATGGTGAGCCATGATGGAAAAAACATCCCATGTGAGAAGCCTCCTATAGCTAAAGGGCTGTGCTCCTGGAATTCCAGGAAGCAAAGTGGATTTCCAGTGGCTCCAGTTACTTCTGCAGAGTACCTGATCTCCTCTACCTGAGAAGCCCAAGCTCAGGATAAAGGGCATTGTATCTTTCAATTATTACTCCTCATGATTTCATTTGCTGGACATTCATCTAAGAATAGTGGAAGATCTGTTTCCAAAGTGGGACAACAGTTCTGGGTAACACCTACAGAAAAGCACTGCCCTGCACAGGGAACAAGCACCAAACCCCCACTTCCTTACAACAAAATCATCTCCCTTTACAACATTTAAGTTACACTTACCTCGTCAAAATTGGCCTCAATTTCATCATCTATAACCCTAGAAAGAGAAAGAAATCAATATTAAAACCAAAACATGACACTTTTTTGATGCCCTTCCTTCAAGTTTCAAAGAGATTAAAGTCTTTAAACTGTGGGAATAATGAGGAGTGTTCAAAAGCTACTGGATTAATCAGCCACAGACACTGCACACCACCAGTGAGTGACAGCAGGAGTTTGCCAGCTATGGCAACAAGGGACAAACAGACAGGATTTTGGAGTCAGCCATAAGCCTTGGGACACTTAGTGCCAGTGCCTACAGACCTTAGGCCAGGGCCAGGCTCCTGGGTACAAATCAAACTTTATCTAGCCACATTTTCTTATATTACTCTTGTCTTTTTCCTTCAAACCAGCAAGAAGTGAGAGCATTAGTCATATGAACATGTCAGAGTGGGAGGAGAAGTGTTTCACTCCTGTCCTCCAGCTGCTGTGGGAGCATCACACCTACAAAGGTGCATAAGCACTGCTGAGGGCCCATCAGAGGCTGAGTGTGACTTCACACAGCTGAAGCCCCAGGTTTTTTCACCACCACAGAAACGTGGATCAAAAGACTACAGAACAGAAGAAAGGTTTCTGCTTGCTTTGAATAAGGGAACCCAGTAGGAAAGATCCCACACCCCTCCCCAAGGCCTTGCCTCAGTTGTTCTGTAAGATGCAACATCTAAATATGGCTTCACAGCTTACAGTGTGGTTTGAGGCAGTCCCATTTAAAACCCATTTTATCAAAGGCAGCCTTTGGCTGAGCAATTACCTTGATTATTTTTTTTGGTCAGCCTGATCTCAAAGCTGCAATATCAATGCTGTTAGTGTGTTCACAAAGAGCCAAGAGCACACACATTTCTGTGTCCCAAGCAAAGAACCCAGTCTGCCACCCTCTGGAGTAGTTTTCTCTCCACAGAACAACTTGTGCTGTGGCAACCAGCTGCCTACAGCCCAGTAACTTACCATGTCTGCCCAGGTAGGGCTGGTGGCGACAATACCAACACTAGTAGTGTAAAGTACTGGTTTATTATTGTATCACCATTCTAAATATGGGGAGGAACGACATTAAGCATGACCCAGCACTGGAACAGGCTGCCCAGAGAGGTGGTGGAGTCTCCATCTCTGGAGACATTCAAAACCCACCTAGATGTGTTCCTGTAGGACCTTTTCATAGGTGAACCTGCCTTGGCAGGGGGCTTGGACTAGACGATCTCCAGAGATCCTATCCAGCCCATACTCTTCTGTGATTCCTCCCTCAGCTGCACATGGGGAAACTGGGGACAGAGAAGAACTGACACAACCTCACCCGCAGAGGGCAGCTGCGCATCCCTCTCCCCACTCCCTGCGGGAAGCTGCTGTACCCCAGCCCTGGGCTGCTTCATCCTTCCACGCCTGTGAGAGGGACCAAAACAGCTACATACGTGGAGTTTGCATTTTTCTCAGAGAAGACTCTCAGGCAGAAGTCCCCATTCTTGTTGGGCTCAAAGGTCGAGGGCACGACGATGTACTCTCCCGCAGGCAGCTTGAACCGGTTCAGCACTTCCCGGAGGTTGATAAAGGTGTTGGATTTTTCTCTTGCTTTGTTGGTGAGGAAGAAGTTTTTGCTCAGGTGAATATTGGTCTGGCCAGAAAACTTATGAGAAGCAAAGAAAGAGGAGGAAAACAAAAAAATAATACTCCACAGTCTGCATCTATTTGCATTGACCAATTAAAAATATAACAGATCTGACAATTAGCTGGGCATAGAATCAATGAGGTCAGAAAAGACCTCAGAGATCATCAAGTCCAACCTGTCACCCAACACTTCATGGCTCCTAAGCCATGGCTTCAAGTGCCACATCCAATCCCTTTTTGAACACCTCCAGGGATGGTGACTCCACCACCCCCTGGGCAGCCCATTCCAATAGCTAACGACTCTCTCTGAGGAACTTTCTCCTCACCTCCGGCCTAAACTTCCCCTGGTGCAGCTTGAGACTGTGTCCTCTTGTTCTGATGCTGGTTGCCTGGGAGAAGAGACCAATCCCCACCTGGCTACAACCTCCCTTCAGGTAGTTGTAGACAGCAATAAGGTCTCCCCTGAGCCTCCTCTTCTCCAGGCTAAACAACCCCAGCTCCCTCAGCCTCTCCTCACAGGGCTGTGCTTGAGGCCTCTCCCCAGCCTCGTTGCCCTTCTCTGGACACCTTCAAGAGTCTCAATGTCCTTCTTAAATTGAGGGACCCAGAACTGGACACAGGACTCGAGGTGCGGCCTAACCATGGGAAAACAAAAGATACCTGTTTAGCAGAACCCAAAAATGGTAAGAGAAAGGGAGTGGGTGCACCCCACCACACCACTCCTGAGCCAGTGTATTCTGCAGAACATCTCAATAAATCATTTTGAGTCATGCTTACACTTTGCAGATGATAATGGGTGTGTGAAGACATTTGGCAAATTCTCCCACCAACTACTTTTTCTTTTAAGTGAAGGTGGTTTATGACTCAGCTGGTGCTACCAGGGGACTGCCTCTGAGGTCAGGCTATCTTAAAGATGATAAATCACTAATGGAGGGCTCCAGAAGGAATGGAATTATAAAAGCATATTTGGAGTATAAGATCTTCCAGAACAAACTCTCCTGTGCAGGGTTTTACAGGTGGGCTAGCTTAGCTCCAGAAGCAAACATCAGGAATGTGCAGAGTTCAAAAAACTCCCCCTGCCTGTCCTCCTGGATTTTTTAAGAGCACAAAACCTGTCAGACCTGCTGCTGTGGTGGGAGGTAAAATTCTGCCTTTAGGGAAAAGTGAAGTCAGGAGACTGCAGCTAGAGCACCTTTTTTAATAGAAGTCAGGGTTTTGGACCACTAGGGTGAGCAGCTGAAAGAGTACTGCTAAGGCATTCAAGAGGTACCTAAGAAATGTAACTAACTGGCAGCACCATTTCCTCTCCCAATGAAGCCATGTGTAATGTTATAGCAGCTAGTTTGAGCATAGCCTTGGGAGCTGCAAAGTGCCCTGACTGCTTTGCATGCACCCTCATAGGTACAGCAAACCCCACAATGAGGTTACCCAGGCATTTTGCTCAAGCTCACCCTTCCTCAGGAGAGCAACAGCTCAAAGGTGCCTGCAGCCCTGCCTCCTATGCCACAGGCAGCACCACTTTGCCACCCACTCTGATCCCCAAGGCATGCTGTGAGCTACCTGCAGAGAGAAACCAACAAAGATGGTGCTTAGGGAAATACAAATAAACACCTCCTTGGAGTGTTACTTGTGTGTCAAACACAAACTCTGCACAAACCTGAGAACAGCAGCTGCACTCTAGGTGAGCAGATGTGGGGCTGGGCTGGGAGAAGACCCATGGAAGAGCAGCTTTGTTGAATTTCTGCAGTACAGAGAGCTCTCATCCCAACTCAAGACACTCTGAAAATGCAACATGGGCTCAAGGCCCCTTCCAGAGTAAATGGCTTCTAACTTTACTCTGCACAGTCAGCATTGTCCTGCAGTGAAGGAGGATCCTTTGAAACATTTCTTCCTATACGCCATTCAGCCCCAACTCTGCACCTTGACCACCAATTCGTGCTACGTACCTCGGGGGGCACCTGCAAGGAGAAAAGGAGAGTTATTCACCTGATGAATGGCAGCACCAGGGCTGCTGCCTCTCACCACTCATTGGCAGGTACATTCACACTCTGGAAAAAAGACTTGGCTTGAGGAAGTAGGTGAATATTGAGCCCATATCACACAACACCGACTGCTGGCTCAGCTGTCAGCTCCCAGATTCACCCCAGAGGCAAGTGAGGTTCACCCAGGACAGTGGGGGCACAGCCTGGCCTACAAGCAGCCAGGGTGGCTGTGGTTTCCTGCTGAACTTCTACTCTGTGACCTGCTGTGATATTTTTTGTAGACAGTTTCTCTTCTATTTTGTCCTATTTTCTCTTTCACACCCTGACCATCATCAGGAGAGAAGGCAGGGGCTGAGCAAGACAAAAATGCAGTTTCCCCATAACCTGTAAGGATCTAGCTTTGCTTTAAAGCTTAGTTGCCTATGGGGACCAGACTGACAAGCTTTCCCAAAGCTGGGATATCAAGAAAGCAACAGAGCAACCTGAAGGCAGCAGCACTAGTCCTATTTTCAGTGCCAGCTAAGCATTGCTGCTTTGCAGCCCTGAATAAAATGCCCTGCTTCAGGAGTTACCATGGGCACATCTCCGACCCTTAACTCAGCAGGAGGAGTTTTACAGGTGTTTGGGATGGTTCTACTGCTGGGTTCACACTCCCCAAGCTAGCACTGTCCCAGCCAGCAGCGTACTCTTGTGGCCAAGGCGGCAAATGCCATCCTGGGGTGGATAAGGGCTATGGTTAGAAGGTTGAGAGAGGTTCTCCTCCCCTCTACTCTGCACTGGTGAGGCTGCATCTGGAATATTGTGTCCGGTTCTGGGTCCCTCAGTTCAAAAAGGACCTTAGGGAACTGCTTGAATGTGTCCAGTGCAGAGCCACAAAAATGATGAAGGGAGTGGAACATCTTCCTTATGAGGAGAGACTGAGGGAGGTGGGGCTCTTTACCTTACAGAAGAGGAGACTAAGAGTTCACCTCATCAGCGTTGATAAATATGTAAAGGGTGAGAGCCCAGAGGATGGAGCCAGGCTCTGCTGGGTGATGCCCAGTGACAGGACAAGGGGCAATGGGTGGGGGTTGAGGCATTCGAATTTTCATGTAAATAGGAGGAAAAAAAATTTTCCCTGTGAGGGTGACAGAGCCCTGAACAGGGTGCCCAGGGGGTTGTGGAGTCTCCCTCTCTGGAGATATTCAAACCCTGCCTGGATGCATTCCTGTGTGATCTGGTATCGCTGATCCTGCTCTGGCAGGGGGTTGGACTGGATGATCTTTCAAGGTCCCTTCCAGCCCTTAACATTCTGTGATCCTGTGATCACATGGCTGCCACAGCTGCCCTCATTCTGCCACTTCTCACCACAGCCTGACAAGTGAAGGTCAGACTGGCTTGCTGCACTTAATTTTTACATTTTGTTTGTTTTAAACACTTTTTCTGCTCCTCTATTTAGAAGCACAGAATATTATAGCTGAGAAGCAGCCTCTCTGGGTCATCTGGTTCAAAGCAAGGCAAATATCATAGTCAGACTGGTTTGGAACTTGTCTAGTCTAGGTTTTAATATCTCCAGGGAAGATTATTCCATCATCTTTGTGGGTACCTGTCCCTGTGTGTGACCATTTGTTTAGGGGAGGATCATTTTCTAAACATGCGTGGACTTCTCCTTGCTGTGGCTGGTGTCCAGCTTAATTTTGGCTGAAAGCCCACTCTAAGAATTCCACTACCTCAGTTACAGGGTTCCTTTTATAGCCCTTTCACAGCTTTGCTTTTCCTTCCATGCATTTGTACTGCCTTACTTGCCTCATAAATTGCAAAGCCAATGGTATGCATGTCCTCTCCCATCTTCCTCTGCTTCCGCCGGTGCTTCTGAATCAGGCCGACAAGGAAGGTGCAGCCTCTCTCAGGATCATCAGGATCCTCATCTTCTTCCTCCAACTTGATTAAATACTGTGGATTCATCCAGAAAGTGTCTGGGAAGTAGATTTATGAAAAAGCACTCAGAGGCTTCCTTGGAAACAACCATGCTGATCTGTACATGTCAGCCAGGACAGATGCAGCTCTGACTTCCGAAATCAGATGTGCGAAGGAAAACTAATACTCCTCTGCCCCAGTCTTTACAACCATAACTAGACCCTCACATCAGGAAGCCACGTTTCCCAAACACTTGCAGGTTTTGGATGTCAGTGCTGGCTTTCTCATGTACATCCTCCTCCCTCCACGGGCCATTCCCTCCCAGAAGCAGCACCCAGAGAAAGTGGGCAGGTATAAAGGGTTCCTCCACCACGCTGCTGACCACATGCTCTTACTCGGGTAATTCCTGCAGCCCCCTGCAGTGGCGCCTCGCCTCCAGTTTCCATCCAGCTTCAGCAGGCTCCACTTCTTGTACTTGTCACTTGCCAGGGTGTCTGGAGTCAGATTGCAGATCTCCAGGCGGGAGTAATGTCCCAAGAAGTCGTTGAACGCCATCCTGTGGGAGGCAATGCCACAGGCAGCGTCTCCTTAGGGCGGACCAAGTTTTCTGTAGGACTGCCTTGTATATCCCCCCCCAACTGCAGTTTAGCACTAGGATTTGAAGCGAATCTGCTCATTCATCTCGGGGAAGGTACTGAGAGAAGTTCCATGGTGTGACAAGAGCAGAAGAGGAGGCATTCCCTTCAGCCTGAAAGGAAAGCCAGTGCAACTCACCAAAACTCTCCATCTTCGTGCCTCCTGGTCAGCCGCTCCTGCACCTCAGGGTCAACACTGCTCCAGTTTGGGCAGCTGAAATGCAACCCCCATGTCAGCTATAGGGTACACTAAAGATTAAATCCTAATGTAGCTGGCCTGGCACAATGATTTCTTTCTTATAACTCCACATGGCTGCAGTGCTCCACAATATGTAGGTGACAGCAGCTCCAGGGCTCTGAAACCACAGTAGAATTAAAACACAGGGGCCTGGAGTATTCAATACCTCACTACTTACATGGCCACAGTATGCAACAAAACCAGTTTTATTTTCAGAAAGTGAGAATGCCCTAACCAAGACAGAGCTTTATTTGAGAAAAAGAAAAACCCAAACCAAACACTGCCCCAGCCACAGAAGTAAGCAAACTCTGCCTTTCATTCCAAGAACAGAAATGGATTTTAAAAGCCTGTTTAGAAAGGAAGCTTTTGGTAGCTTACCACTGAACCTGGGCTGTTAAAGAGGCAGAGAGGTTTAGAGGAACTAACAACCAAATGACTGCATCTTCCACAAAGGCAAGTGTTTGTTTCAAGGGCACCACATGCTGTGATGCCTAGCTGGCAGATGACAGTGGTGGGATACTTTGTTAAAGCAGCTTAGAGCTAACATCACATTCAGCTGTAACTTAAAAAGAACTCTGAGGTGGGCAGAAGAGAGTTGACAGGAGAAGCAAGATCATAGCCCTGCACTAGCCTGTAGTTCCAACTCACTTGTCATTCCATTTTCCAGTCCACTCCACTTCCCCCAGGGATTTCTGATTCTGATCAGCTTCTGCATTGTTCCTCGGAAGTTCACCTGATGGGATCAGAAGTGTAGGAAGAGTTACTCAGAGGCTCGGCTCTGTGCTCCCTTTTCACCCCTTCGGGGGCAACAGGACATGACAGAGTAAGTATCTTGGTGCTACACAAACACTGAAGTGTATAAAACCAAAAGCTGATTTGGCTCTTAACTCATCCGGAGGTTTATGGTACACACAACCCAAAGCTAGTAACCAAAAATAATTACCTCTGCTAGAATTTCCAGCAAAGGAAACATAACACTGCCACAGGGCTGCCATGAAGGAGGTACAAGTGAGTATGTCTCTGAAGTTTTCATCAATGTATAAAGTGCCTTTTCACATTCAAAGAATCATAGAATGGTTTGGGTTGGAATGGACTTTAAAGGTCATCTAGTTCCAACTCCCCAACCATGGATAGGGACACCTTCCACTAGACCAGGTTGCTCAAGGCCACACCCAACCCTATCATGAACACTTCCAGAGGGAGGCATCCACAAGCATCTGGGCAACCTTTTCCAGTGTCTCACCAGCCACCCTCCCTGTAATAAATGTCTTCCTAATAGCCAGTCTAAATCTACCCTTCTCCAGCTTAAAGCCCCTCATCCTATCGCTACAAGCCATTGTAAAAAGTCCATCCCCATCTTCATCTACTGGAAGGTTGTTATAAGGTCTCCCCAAACCTTCTCTTCTCTAGGTTGAACAGATCCAACTCTTGCAGCCTGTCCCAACAGGGGAGGTGCTCAAGCCCTCTGACCATCTTTGTGGCCTTCCTCTGGACCCACTCCAGCAGTTCAACATCCTTCTTGTGTTCAAATGTTTTCTTCCCCCCCCCCCCCAAAGATAAGCTTGTTACCAGAGATGGACTACTCCCTATGGCCCCAGCCTCTCTGACCAGAAGAAAACACTGGAACAGGCTGCCCAGAGAGGTTGTGGAGTCTCCTTTTCTAGAGACCTTCAAGACCCACCTGGATGCATTCCTGTGTGACTTGCCCTAGGTGATCCTGCTTTTGGCAGAGGGGTTGGATTCAGTGATATCTGGAGGTTCCCTCCAACCCCACCCTTTCTGTGATTCTGTTTACCACATGAGTGGTCAGCATCATCAGCTCCTCACACTGCACCGAGGCCCTGGCTTGTTATCTGCTGATCTCTGCATGCACTGAGGCTAGGCCAGACAAAGTTGTGTGAGTTTCAGTGGGAACACCCAGCATTGATGAGGAACACAGCACTAAAATGAAGCAGCAGCTGGCTCAATTCCAGAGGCCAAAGCCAAGAAAACTGCAAAGAGCACCAGCAGCACAGTGTCCAGAAATGATGCTTTCATTCCCAAGATGAACTATCCTTACAAAGCCTGCACATATCTCCAGAGGCAAAGCCTGTCTAAATCATGCATGTGTGAGAATTAAGGTCAAACTCCTCCTTTGCTGCTTTTGCTGTGAGAAGAGGACCAAATTCAAGAACATAAACCTGCCCATCAACAGCGTCCACTTCAGCACAGCCTGTCAGCAGCTCTCTACATCTCTCTCTCTCTCTCTCTCTGAAGTTTCAGAATTGTTTCAGAAACAATTGGTGAAGTAACCAAAAGTCCCTTGCACATCTGGAAGGATGCCATGATCTGCTTTCATTTGTTTACACTTCTTTTAACTTCACCAGTCACCTGCCCTTGATCAGGCACTCGGTGTTCAAATGCCATGCCCTGCAGGCATGTTTGGCAGGCATTGAAGGGGCAATCATTTATTGTTTTTAACTTGGCACACATCTCTCACATCAGAAGGATGGGGCCAGTCTTTCTTTCAGTGACGGGACAAGAGGTAATGGGCACAAACTTCAGCATAGGAAGTTTCATCTAAACATGAGGAGCAGCTTCTTCACTCAGAGGGTGGTACAGCACTGGAACAGACTGCCAAGAGAGGTTGTGAAGTCTCCCTCTCTGGAGTCATTCAAAACTTGCCTAGGTGCTGTCCTGGGCAGCCCGCTCTAGGAGAACCTGCCCTGGCAGGGGAGTTGGACTTGATGATGTCCATTCTGTGATCTTACTGTGCATTTAAGGCACGGTGCTGTCTGCTACACAGAAATGTGTAGAGGGGCTTGGCCACCAGCAGAGGGTACTATGCCCTCTGCACAGGGCTTCCCACCACACTAGCTAGGAAACAGCAGTAGGTATGGAGATGAAGAAGGGGTTTGGCCAACCCCCAAAAAGTCAAGTTTGCATTTAACCAAAACATGCCAACTAATTCAGTACTTCTTCAGAAAAACAGGGCTCATAACCTGCTCTGGAGAAACAGGTGAGACTGGAGAATTTGCAACCCTGAAGGCAATTAGTGGCTGCCATGGCCTAGGCTACATGCAAAGCCTGCTGCTTTTCAGCCCTTTGGGGCAGTGCACCTACCTCCTCTGCCCCAGTGACTGAGTATGCATGCCCCTTCACCAGCTTCTGGGACGTGACTGCCTCCGTCTCTGCTGCACTGGTGATCTGGAGGAACAAAGGAACTTGGTGACTGTGGCTTCCTGCATGGCAAGGGATCCAACAAAGCAAAGCTTCCCCCTCAGTGGAGATTTAATCACGCTGGGAGACTGCAGGGGTAGTTTAGCTGCTTGTGGCAGGGTTAAATTTGCCCCCTCAAAAACAATCAGAAATTCACTCCTACAGGATGGAGGGTTACCTCCAGAATAAATCACCAGACTAGCTCAGAAGAGTGTTGGAAGCAAAACAAAGTTACATTTACAAAATAGACTAAATATGAAATTATATAAGGTGATAAAGCATGTACAAAATATATTTAGAGCTCAACAATCAGAAGCATGCCCCTGGGCAACTCACAGGGACTGCTAGCAACCTCCTCTTCCCTCCCTTCCCTGGTACCTTCACAGACACAGTAACAGTCAACTCCTCGCATAGAGACAAGGAGAGGGATCTATGTGAGAGAGCAGGGAGAGGGGAAGGCAGCGTGTGGCACGGCTGAGGGTCCCAGTGCCCACATTTGTGGCACGGGGTGCACACCAGAAACCCTCCACCACAGCAAAGCTCCCTCCTGGTTCCAACACTTGGTACAGTGCATCTCTTCTCATGCATTTCTATGTGCTCTAAAAAGAGGACACACAATAATGAGCTCCACATTCCGAGGCAACTGGGAAGAACACAGCAGGTGAACTGGCCTGAGACTGCCCATGCATCACCAGGGATAACACCCAGGTCCAGCAAGCTCCAGTGTTTTGCTTCAAGGTCAAAACACCCCCTTCAGCTCCACAGTGGGGCAGGAGGTTCCTTTTCCCTTCCCCACCTTAGGATCTGCCATGCAAGAGAGCAAGGGAAAAGGACATGCTTTGGATGCCATAGGTACCTGAAAGCACCTCACCCTCTCACTCTTTTTGCAGCCATTAGAGTACTCAGGCAGTCTGCCCTATGAACACTGCAAGGGACAGTCACCTCTTGCTAGAAAGTGACTGGTATCTTGCTGTAGCAATGCTGAACCCTCTATAAAGTGTTTGGCTGTCACTGCCTTCACAGCATCTCAGCAAGTGTGTGATCTTTAAACAAGCACAAGAGTAAGACCGAGCAGGCAGGATCCCTGCTGTCAATTTGTGTCCTATTACTGCTTCACAGCACACTGTCCACATAAATAGGGACACAAAGGTTAAGCATTATCTCACAGAAGATTTTATAGTTTTTCCTCAAAGCCTAAACTCACCAATAACTAGTTTACAATACAGAAAGTGTCAGCACTTACCCACAATGAAACATACTTACTCCCTCCCAACCCCAACAAAAGACTTGTATCACTCTGGGGCAAAAATCCAGATGTCAGATTCTTATCTAAATGCCAACAAGTAAAACAAGTCCAGAAAGTGCTGCAAAGTTGCACTCTGGCATTAACCAAGTACTTCTCCTGCTGTGAAGCTTCCTCCTCCTGTGACTCTGATTGAACTTAGGAAACATTTGAGTTTATGTTATGACTGGAGTCCTCGTAAACAGTTTACTTTCCCTTTAGACACAGCTAAGATGCAATCTCATTTGGGAGTAGGGTTATTATCACATATAACAATACTTAGACTTATTTTACTCAGGCTGGAAAACTATGCTAAATCTTTGTATGCAGGGCTAAAGCCCCTCTTTTCTGCCTTGTGCAGGTTCAGGTTTGGAAATACCTTTTCCCATAAAGCCTTATCAAGGTCTGGCAACACTTTGAGCTTTGCTGCTTCAAGAAGAGAGCCCAGATTTTGGGGGAATGCTTTGGTAGTTTTGATACAGGCTACAGCAAGCACAGAGCTATTACACTCAGCTTACAAAGTCTACATTTCTACCTGTTCTCAAACATAACTCCTGCCCCAAGAGGAGAATTAGCCTGAATCACACTCCTGGGTCAAGTTCTCCAGGCATGAGGCAGAGCAGAGAACCATAGGCAGAGGGGACCAATATCCTTTGCGTACCTCCTGTGGCTAGAGCACAGGTTCATTGCCCAGCTGCCTGCCTGCAGAGCGAGAGTCAAGTGTCCAGCAACGAGCCTGCTAACTCACATCAATGGAGCAGCCAAGAAGAGAGCCTTTCTGAAGTGCCTTCTGAATGATTTTGAAGAGGTTGGGTGGTGCCTTCTGCAGCTCATACCATTCTGCAATTCCACCGGTGAAGTCCTCAAAGCCTTCAGTGGTGGTGCCACCAGAGAGAGACTCATAAGAGCCATTCAGCCTGCACAAAAGGGAACACACACAATCAACCACCAAGCGCTATGTTTCCCCCTCCTCATGCACAACCATCAGGTTCCCTATTCTTTCCTATTGGAGAAGGGCACTAAGCTGTGCCAACTGTGACAGCATTTCTGCTTTCTGTAGCACCAAGACAGCTGTGAAGGTGCCCCATTCAGCTTTGCTTCTCAGACCTCTATGCTTGGAAAGCCCAGCATAAAATCCTGTATGATCATGTATAGAGGTTGCAGGCTCAACCATATCAAAGACAAAACCCATGTAACACTATTTGAAGAAAAAACATTCCTATAAAAAAATATCAAGATGAAGCCATTTGACTCTCTAGCTGCCCATAGTTCTTAAATTTGTTTAGCAATTACAAGTGTGATTTTCAGCTGATCTGAATTAGCTCCATTTCTTGAGTCAACTGAAAAGAGTAACCCCAGTCTCTCTGGCATTCCCCAAACTGCAAATTCAGACTTGAGCATCTTCAGGGTGAACATAGACCTGGATACACTGACTGGTATGCTTTGCATGCCAAAGCACTGCAGCTGCAAGCCCTTACAGACGCATAGAGCACATGAAACAGCTGCCCAGGCCTCAGCAGCACAAGACAGTACTCTTGCAACAGCCTTGCCTTGAGAAGCAAAAGCTCTTTTTTCTTGGCTAGTAATAAAGCCAATACTTTTGTCTACTTGTCCTGAGCATCGGTCAGCAAAGCTTTACAAAACCAGCTGCTGTAGCACACCACAGAAACTGTAAAGGCTAGTAATGAAGCTGACACAGGAGCTTCATTAGCTGGACAGGATCTGTGCAGCTGAGGATGCTCAGGGGAAGCAGAGGCACTGGAATATTCGAGTGTGGTGAAAGCCTCTTCACAGTACAACTACCTGAATGGAGGCTAGAGCAAGGAGGGGTCCAGCCTCTTCTCCTTAGTATCAAGCAACAGGACTAGAGAAAATGGCTACAAGCTGCACCAGGGGAGGTTTAGGCTGGATAGTAGAAAAGCCATCACTGAAAGGGTTATCAAACACTGGAACAGTCTGCCCAGGGCACTGGTGGAGTCACCATCACTGGGGGTGTTTGAGCGGTGTGTGGACGTGGTGCTTGGGGACGTGGTTTAGTGTTGACCTTTCAGTGCTGGGTCAAGGGTTGGACTGGATGAGCTTTGAGGTCTTTTCCAAGCAGACACTCTGGGATTCTGAGACTCACTTGGCATAGGCCTTCTCCAGCAGCGCGCTCCAGAACTCACTGCCCTCCGCAGAGTGCACGAAGAGCAGCTCCCCGTTCTTGGTGGGCAGCCTGTCATCCACCACCACATCCACCCACTCCCCATACTGCCAGAACTGGAAAGAGAGCACAAACACCTTGTCACCATCCTATGCTGTGTACTTCAGTTCACCAGTATGTTTATCTGCTAACACCAATTTCCCAGAGGAAAGGCAATCCTTCTCACACCCAGCTGTTGAAAGAAGGACCACAGCGACAGGCCCCACACCCAAGGGTCATCTTCCTTCCACCACCATAACCTTTCTTGCATGTCTGTTTTTGTGCCTGCCTCTGACATCCCTCAAACTGCTCCAGGAAACACCACACTCATAGCTTGCCACACCAGCTCCTGGACAACAGCATTGAGGAGGAAGGCTGTATTCCACCTACCTGGAAATGGAAGATTCCTGCATATTTATCCTGGAAGCTCTGGTCCTTGGGAACAACACGGGCCAGAATTTCTTCATTCAAGGTGAGAGATGCAATAGCAGCCAAGAGCCAACAGTCCCCTGTAAAAGAAAAAAAAAGAAGGGAAAAGGGACAAGGGAAAAGGGGGAGGGAAGGCCACTGTTCATTAGTCAATCTTTATTCCTTAGTTTTCATACTGCACAAGGATTGTGTGTTACAACCACTAACACCTCAGCTGTGGTGACGTGATTCCTCTCACCACTTTCTCTCTAAAGCAGACCAAACACACACATAAATAGCCACCATTTCCAGGCAAGTGTTGCATTTCCTCAAGACCAAAGCAATTACAAAAAAGTAAAAGCAGGCTTTATATGCTCTACCAACACAGCTACAAGTCATGCTGGGACTGTTTGAAAGGAAACTTGAATATTCAATTGAGTGCCTACAGGTTAGGAAGCAGCATGGGGAAAAAGCAAAGGGCAGGTCCTGTGGGCACACACAGGTACTCAGGGGTGCAGTTTCTCCTCAAAAGGCCAGTGTTTTTTCAAGCATAAGCTGTTTTCCTTTCCTTCCTCCATGGAGTCCTAGCCTATGGATAAACTGTCTTCAAAGGTCTCTTGCCTGCCTCCTACCAAAAAGGAGCTCCTTTCACCTTGTACATCTCTGGAGGCTCTTGCTAAACAGAGGCTTCTCTGTTTAGTCCCACACCTCACCTCTGGCACTAGTCACCAGAGGGTCAGGAAAAGTCTGAAGGCAGGCACTGTTCCCCACCCCCACACATCTCTTCACCTTTCCTGGGATGAAGCCAACATATACCAAGCCTGCACACCACAGCCCCAGGGCCTAAGCTGTCTGGACAGTACTTTTCCACTCCACTTCCTACCAAGCAGAGGGAAGAGGAGACGACAACTATATAAACATCACCTCTGCTTTTTATAATTATTTTCAGAAACCAGCATTACTTTAACTGAATAAAAGGAAAAACCAAACCCTTCCACTCAGCCACAGGCCCCCAGCAGCAAGGTGATCAGAGATTTAGAGACCCAGCTGATCCCAACTCCCACAGCCCAACACAAAACTCCTTGTTACCGTTACCATATCTGCCTTTGCTTTCCTTTATGAAAGCAGGAAAGCTGCTACTACACATTAGATTGCCTAAAATGGCCCTGCAGAACATGTAGGGTTGCAGGTTCAAGGAACAGAATGATTAAGGTTGGAGAAGTCCTTTAAGATCATCAAATCCAACTGCCAACCCACCACCACGCCCTAGTGGTCCCAAAGCGCCATATCTACACGTTTTCTGAATGCCTCCAGGGACAGTGACTCCACCACCTCCCTGGGCAGCCTGTTCCAATGCCTGACCACTCTTTCAGGAAAGAAACTTTTTCTAATACCCAGTCTGAACCTTCCCTGGCACAACTGGAGGCTGTTTTCTCTTATCCTGGCACTAGTTACTTGGGACAAGAGACTAACACCCACCTTGCTATAACCATACCTGCTAGCACGTCAGAGACCGACAAAGCAGTGGTCTCTACACAGCCGTCTCTCTCCTACAGGAAAAGCTGGGAGGCAAATGAATGAAGTCCCAGGGAGAGTTGATTTTAAGGCAGGTCTTGAGGTCCATCCTCAGGCCCAAATCCATAACCATTCAGCACAAGGAAGAACACAGACAACCTGCAACTCCCTCCAGACCACCCCTTGCTTTCACAGCTGATCCCCAGCAGCAGTTCTTATGAATGAATTTGTCCCATGGGCCCTTTTCCTATCTCACAAAAGGTGGAAGATGTGCAATTGAGGAATAATTTAAAAACCTGAGATGCTTTTACTCTTTCATAACCTAGAAGGGAAGAATTGAACATAAAACTTTCCCTTCAGATGCTTGTACTGCAGTAAAACATGAAGTTAGGGAATTTTTTTCAAACAGAAAAGTCACCTTGCCAGTCTCTTGTGATAGATTATGAAGCAACGAGGATGTTCCTTCCCTCCTTTGCAACAGCACATCTACCTCATCCTGCAAAATGTTGACTGTTCCTCCTTCATAGTGTTGAAAGCCTCTTGCCTGGGACCTGTACACCCTCTGGTGCCATGGTGCATTCAGAGGCACTGCCATACACAGCAAATGTGCTTGCTGGGAAAAAGTCTGGGGTAAGAAGATATAAAAGATGTGTTTAGATGAGATTCTCTGTCATGCAGCCATATGAGGGCTTTTAACACTCAGCCTTCACAATAATTCTCTTTACAGAGGAGGATGTTAAAAGGGCTCTGCCAACACACCCTTTGGTCAAAAGGCAACAGGACTTCAACTTCAGTTCAGCTTAGATCTGTGTTCTCCCACATACATCCTTCCCACAGTTACAGCCTGCCCACACAGCTGTACATGTAGGTTTTTGTTTATTTGTTTGTCCTTTTATTTGCTTGGTCTTTGGGGTTTTGGTGGTTGTTGTTGTTTTTAGGGGGTTTGTGTGTGTTTTGGTTTGGTTTTGTTGTTGTTTGGGTTTTGGTTTTTTTGACCAAAAGACTCTTCAAACGAACCTTACAACACTGCAATCATTTGGGAGAGACTGCCCAGAGATCCCTCCTGCACTGATAATCCCTGGTTTTATCAAATCTCCAAAACAGGTAGTTTCTGAACATGAACTGGGGTTCCCCAAGTCCAAGGGACAACTTCCTGGTAGAGCACAGCCCTGGCAATTTGACTAGACCTGACCCCTGACTTTGTGGGGTCAGGATGAATTAATACCCTATGACTTCTCAATTAATATCATACCATCTCCACCCCCTCCCCCTTGTTTTCCTCCTCCTGGTGTTCACTGCACAGCAAAGCAACTCATTAACCCAAACAAGCCTTACAGTCACCTTATTGAGTTAAAGAAGGTCACAGCTTGCGACAGGACTCTTCTGAGTCAAGCAAGAAGTGGGGCTCTATGTAACTGGCAGTAGAAACAGTATGTGCCAGAGACATTGTGGGAAAAGGGGATGGTGTGCAGTGGGTCAGCACACACTCCAGGAGAGCCGAGTGTTCTTATCAATACATCAACCCTGCACTCAGGCAGATAACCCTTGGCCTCCACCACAAATATTCCTCTTCTAGCACCCAGGAGCCCCTGTGTATTGAAGGCAAACAAAATCCTTAGTGGGACTTTAAACTTCCAACAAACTGCAATCTCAAAGCATCATGAACACAGGGAACAGGCATGAGTCCAGTCACAAATACACAAACTTGATAGCTCAGCTGGTCTCATCTCAGCACAGAGGCTGGATAACCGGTATCTCACAGACAGGTGCCTGTCTGAGCATCCGAACAACCCTGGCACAATATCCCACATTCTGAAAGGCTTTTACAGACAGACACAAACAACTCAGAGATGAACTGAATCTCTGGTATTTCAGACCTACACTAAACCCAGTACAGGTATCCATCCATACCTAGACTACCAGGATGCCTTCATGGGGTTAGGCAGTTTCATTCTCTCATTCAGGCAGTATTAGATAAACCCAGAAAGTGAGCAACTTTGCCTGCTAAGCACCACTGTGCCAGTCCTAAGGAACATCTAGGTAAACCCACACATCTGCCACTTTGTGCATGCTCTAATGTATGGGTAGAAACAGCTCAAGGCACATCCTACACCCCTTGATCACAGTCAGCTGTGGAGGTGTTTTTCTTCCCTGTTGCTCAGCCTGCAGCATAATCCAGAGTTCATATTGCACAGCCTTACTCAACCAGGCAAACCTGAACACTGTCAAAAGACTCCCATTTGACATCGGTGTTACTCCCATCACAAGACTCTGCTGATTTAAACGAGCAGCAAGTCTGGCTCAGACAGTAGCTGTCCCACCACCCTTCCAAAGAAATACCAGCTTTTGTATTCCACAAATAAGGCAGGGATTGGGCATGCAGAGGGCAGCTTAGAAAGAGTAATTGAACAACTTGATACAACCACAGTAGGTCAAGAAGCCTTGGTCATGAAGCTGCTCAAGTATCTAGATTAAGAGTATGCCCCCTTTAATGCTGTAATATGTCTGAGTCTAGAGATTTCCCCTGTAGTTAAGAAGCACTAAAGACCAAGTAGGAGAAACTGCCCCCTGAGGATCTCTAAGCCCATAAACAGAGTTTACAAAGAATTTCCTTTATTTTTTAGCTGTCCCCTCACACCAGACATGAAGAGAAAGAAACAGCAGATTTTGCTGTAAAAATCATTCTATTGAACTTTATACTGGTAGAGAACGTAGACAAATATAAAACTTAACTCAGACACCTCTGGGGAAGGTCTTATTGAGATTAAAAGGCAGATGCAGCATACATGGGAGACACAACTTTTGGTTTCCTCACCTAAAAGTGCTCAATGTTCAGAGATGATGCATCTCTCCCTTTCTGAGCAGTCACAGCTAAAAGTAAACCTGATAATTTAAAGCCTGGTTGGAAATAGAACATGTGATAATACCTGGAATTTTAGCCTGCACTGAATAAGCCTGAGCAGAGTCTTTAACAAATACTGTTAACTATTAGAACTTGCGTTTTAGTAAGGCTCTTGACAGTGACTTCCTTTTGATAGGGAAAGTCCAAGAGAATAGAATTAACCAGGCTGAAAAGACCTTTGGGATCATCCAGCCCAACCTATCATCCAACACCATCTAATCAACTAAACCAAGCACCCCATCCAGTCTCTTTCTAAACACCTCCAGTGATGGTGACTCCACCACCATCCCAATGGCCAATCACTCTATGAAGAACTTCTTCCTAACATCCAGCCTAAACCTCCCCTGGTGCAGCTTGAGACTGTGTCCTCTTGCTCTGGTGTTGGCCGTCCAGGTGGAAAGACCAACCCTCAACTGCCTACAACCTCCCTTCAGGTAGTTGTAGAGAGCAAGAAGGTCTCCTCTGAGCCTCCTCTTTTCCAGGCTAAGCAACCCCAGCTCCCTCAGCCTCTCCTCACAGGGCTTGTGCTCCAAACCCTTCCCCAGCTTTGTTGCCCTTCTCTGGATACGTTCCAGCAACTCAACATCTTTCCTAAACTGAGGGGCCCAGAACTGGACACAGGACTCAAGGTGTGGCCTAACCAATGCTAAGTACAGGGCAGAATGACCTCCCTGCTCCTGCTGGCCCCACTGTTCCTGATGCAGGCCAGGATGCCATTGGCCTTCTTGGCCACCTGGGCACACTGCTGGCTCATGTTCAGCCTACTATCAACCAGTACCCCCAGGTCCCTTTCTGCCTGGCTGCTCTCCAGTCACTCTGACCCCAGCCTGTAGCACTGCTTGCAAGCAGGTTGCTGATAAGAAGAATTTGAAGGGATGTTAGCAAGGCTAAGTTAATAATGGATAATTTTTGTAAAAGCACAGTACAATAAACAGAACAAGGTTATCAGAAAAGGGAATATTATGTGGCTGTGAACTTATTTATAATAAACCCAAATACTATTTGTTCTTGTCATGCTTCCTTTCTCCTATTGTCAATGCTTTATTTCTATACGTCCATCTCTGCACACACCTAATCTCCAGTTTAAAACAAGAATGTCACAAAAAATTAATTGCAAAGCAAGCACAACTAGCCTTAGGAGGTTAAAATTTGCCATTCTGGAGAGGAAAGACAAGCAAAGCACCTGGTGGGCTGGTAAGCAAAAGGCAGCTCCTCTGGTCACTGCACAGCTCATGTAAGAGTATGGGGACAAAAGGAAAATGTACTTTCAACCAACCACAGTCACATCCTTATTTAAAAATGCTCACAGTTATAGACTGACAGCTACTGAATGCATTTATGTTGATATCATGGGAGTTCAGGAAGTTTTTTGGTTAAAGACATGAGGCTGTGGCAACCCACTTACAATCAAGTGGCTGCTGGTGTGGGAAACCCACATATTCTAAATTCATTCTGTGTTTTCCACACATTTTTATGCAGGGAGGAGACATCCGTATCTAAAGAACAGATGAGATACTAGACTGTGTACACTCCAGTGTTGTGATACCATAGTGACATCCCCCCAAAGAAGGTGGCTAAGGGTGAATAAGCTTACTCTCTGCAGTGGCTTTGGTTCCTGCCCTCTGCTGTAATGAGTCACCACATCCCCTGTGCTGCCAGTTCTGCGCCAAATACCAGCACTGGCTTCAGCTCTGATACTGCAAAACTAACTCCAGATATAACCCTTTGAAAGTTTCTCCTAAAATGCAACAAAACCAGAACAAAGCATAATCCAAAGGCTGAGGGGAAAGGGGGAAGCTGTTGGTTGCCCTCTGGTTTTGTCCAAGGGGGTTTCTTGTGTTGTTTATGAGTTGTAAATATTGTATATTTCATGCACAGTCATTGCATTTAATGTTTCTAGCTATATTTACAAGTAGACTGAAATCTTCATTTGCTTCCACCTGAGCTGGTTTGGCAATATTTTGGGGATAATTTCAACCCTCCACACAGACGCAGAAAGAACCAAGGCAAGAGAGACAGACATGCTATGTTCCCAAACTATTTAGAAATTTGCAGGAACAATGAAATGGAGTAAGTTTATCTTTTACATTCTGTTCAGCCCCTTTGAAAAGTCCATCCCGCAGGGCTTGAATTCTCTGGAAAAAAAGCTTATTTACAGTTAAGACATTAGTCTTAATCTGTAACAGAAATCTTTCATTCCTGTATTCTTCCTGCTACAACAGCTGGACAAAAGAGCTGGAAGCCTGCAGAAGGCACAAAGCAACTAAGTGCCTTCAGAAATGAGCATCTATGCAAAACGTCAGCCGTTGAAATGCCATCACCGTAAACTGATTTCACATTGAACTACTGCCTTAAGTTTCACAATAAAGGAGGCCAAATGTCTGGCACCTGTGTTAATCACTGGGACATGCTTTATGCCAAAGCAGTTGTGGTGGGAGACACGCTATCAGGCAGAGAGAGAACGCGTGAAGGAAGCTGGTGACATACCAAGAACTTCACCAATGGCACAATGGAGCCTAATCCATGCCACAGATTATACTGGTGCACGAGAAGAGCTACATGCCCAAAATAAGCATTTGTTATTGTCAGGGCTTTTGGCACAAACTGGATCCAGTTGTTAAAGCACCCACCTGAGCAACTACTGAAAGAAAACAAACACAAAACACACGACATAAACTCCCCTGTCCGTTATATACTCGGCTGTGAAAACACAAATAGCAGCAGGGGAACTAGAAACTAAGAAGCTGGCTAACATTATGCTGATGAAAAGCAAACAATTTCATTCCTTTGCCAATCCCACTGCAAAAGCACAGCACACAGCACATATTAGTCATGCCTCCCTACACTGAGGACTTTCCTTCAAGCACGCTATCAGTCTAATCTACAACTCCCTCCCTACAATTATGGAATAAATAGAAACCTCATTTCACTCACTCCACTTCAGCTTGTTTCCTCCCACGTCTGTCCTCCTCCTCAGCCTCCATGCTGCCTTCTGGGAGGAGAGGCACAGAGATCCTCCCCTAAAGCCCCCTCTTCAGGGCAAGATAGGAGAGCAACTTCCAGACCAGAATGGCTGTGCACACACAAGCAGGTTAAACTACTCTGTTCCAGCTGTCCTCTGGGGCTTCCCTACAGCTCCCAGGGCTCTTCCAGAGTGGCTGACCCTTGCACAAACTGAGTGGCAGCCATAGCAAAAGCAGAGGGCTTACAGGCTGGCACACCCCTCCTGAAATGCTTTCTCTGGGAACAACTGGGAATCCTTCCATATAATTTGTTTTCCTCATACTGTGTCTTTCTAGATTTCAAGGGGACCTTCCTGCTCAGCACCACTTTCTCCCAGTGGGGAAAAGAATGCTTTGCTATGGACTTAACTGCTCTTCTAAGCAAACCATTACAAGCAGAAATTAGTCAAGCTGATGTCAGGCAGACAGATGCTGACAGGAAAGGAACTGGCAGTGATCAGAAAAGCCAACAGGAAACCACCCTCTGTCATTCCTGCTCAGTGCACACAGCAAGGCAGTGGCCAAACACACAGTCCCTACCTGTAGCTGCCAAAAGAAAGCAATAAAGGTCTGCTTTGATACCAAGAGAAGAGGGTGGGATGCAAAGGGATGTTATTTGCAGGGTGAGTTATAGCCTAATACAAACTGTGGAGTCCTGGGGCAAGCACCTGCATAGAAAACTCAGCTTTCTGCCTCCACCTTACCTAAGGCCCCTTGGCAGATGTCTGTGCGAGTGGCTCCGCCGGCTATGAACTGGGGGTTGGAACACAGCTCCTGGGAACAAAAGAAGCTTTGCATTACACATACCCACAGGTAAGGGAGGAAAGGAGGCCCCACTTGCAGCAAATTTGAGCAAGTGACTGATCACAGCAGATGAACACCATGAAGACAGAGCAGGTAGGAATGAGTGCGGGCACCAGACATGCTAAGCACAGTGAGAACAGAAGCTGGTGACCAAAGCTTATGAGTGGCCATCTGACTTCACAGGATGTGCCAGCAGGTTCACTGTGTTTTCACACATGGTACACACATCTCTCTGCTGTTACCTTCCTGCCACTGACCACATCAGGGTCTTTCAGAAGCACCCAGACACCTCAGAGTCCATTTGACCCTATGGCTCCCATGGCCAGGCAGGGCTGCCCCTGTAGTTAGAGGTACATCCTGAGCAAGGGCTTGAGAAGGAAACCTCTACCATCGTGGTCAGCTCATCTCTCTGCTGAGGAAAAAAAGTCATCCAGAGCAGCAACTCCAAACCGAGAGGGTTTGTCTGCAGGGAGCAATCAGGCGGGAGAGGAGCACAGCCTCTTCCCTACTTGTTTTCCACCTGGAGCAGGTTGCCCCGCCTGCCTAGTCACCACGCCAGCCCAAAGCCTGGGCAACGGGGCATCCCCGGCGCTCTGAGCAGCCGCAGCCTCACGCAACGACCGCACCAGGATTTTGCAGCCGCTGCTTTAACCTGGGGCCGGTGCCAGCCACAGAAATGCGCTTCCGAGTGGGACAGCAAGAAACTACCCCCATCCTCGAACTAACGCACACCCATTTAAAGGGGGCGAGGGAGAGAGACGGTGGGTGAAAAGGCGTGGTGGTGCCAAGAGAGGACGCTACCAGGACCCCGAAACCCTCCCCCACCGCCGTACCGTGGGTCTCTGCCAGACGACTCCCTTGGTCTTGTACGAGTTGGGCCCCAGCTCTCGGTAGCCGAGGGCGGTGGGACCGGCGGGGAAGGACGGGTCCTGGAAGAGCCGCCCTTCCTGCAGGCACTCTTGCCGCAGAGCCCCGAAATCCTGGCCCAGGTAGGGGACGGCGTGGCCGTGCCGCCCCTCGCCTGCCGCCACCGCCCGCTCCTTCGCCAACATCGCCGCCATCCCCGCCATCGCCCCACCGCTGCCGCTGCTGCTGCCGCTGCTGCTGCCGCTACCGCCGCCACCACCGCCGCCACGCCCCGGCACTTTCCGGCCCCTCCCGGTCTGCTCTGACATTTCCTCTCCCTCCCGAAGGATACCGCAACTGCTGCCGATACTCACAGCCGAGGCACCCTCCCGTTTGCTCGAGTCCCTCTCCACCAGGAGCCACCCGTTCCCCCTCTGACTCACGGGTGGAAGAACTTACTCCTCTTCTCCTCATGGACCCGAAGCAGAGCACGTATTCTTCGCAGCTGGGCGCCTCATCAACTTCACACCTGTGCCAGCCCTAACTCCCATCGTCTTCGCAGCTGGGCGCCTCATCAGCTTCACACCTGTGCCAGCCCTAACTCCCATCTTCTTCGTAGGTGGGTGCCTCATCAGCTTCACACCTGTGCCACCCTGCCTTCCACATTACCCACACATTCACCAATTAAAGAAATTAAAATATCAGTATTTTCTGCATAAACCTCAGAATTGTCCTCGTCCAAATCTGCAAGCTTAGAAAAAAGTCAAAGGGAAAAGAATGAATGGATGAGGATGAACTCATCACACTCTACACCTTCTTCAAAGGGGGCAGTTGAGGGAAAGATACAAGTCTATTCTCTCTGGTGACTAGCAATAGGACACAAGGAAATGGAATAAAGTTGCACCAGGGCAAGTTCAGACTGGACTTCAGGATCTGGCTCAGAGCCTGATACAGTTACACATGTACTCTGGATTGTCATCCTGCTGCAGATGTTGCATGCAATAGAAATAACTTACAGCTTGATTTGCTGGCAGTAACCAAAGCGTTTTTCACTGTCACAACTGTCCTGAATCTATCTCCAGTCCCCTGTGCAGCCCAAACTGCATGCAACAAGCTCCTCCCCAACACTTGCCCCCACCCTGAGGTGTGGGGAAAGGAACATCTCTGTTTTGGTGGTGTGCTGTTAAGGATGGCTGAAGTGCTGCTGCTGGCACATTGCCTAGTATGACAACTCTCCAAGGGAGAATTCAAACCATTTGTTTCATATTTTAGGGTTGAGTCAGAGTGTGCTGGATACCAGACAGCACTCCCTGGGCCAGCAGTGCAGAGGCTGAAAGCCCTTAGTGCTGCACCCACTGCCCACGCTGGCTGTCCAACTGCCTCAGAAGGAGAGGCACCACCTTCTGTGGGTCATAACCCAAGCCCTGGACACACTAAACATTTGCATGGAGCCACCCTGTCAGACTAAACTGACATTAATGTTTGACAAAAGTATCCAAAGAACCATAAAATACCCACCTGCACCATTTGCAGAGATATGGTGGGAAGTCTTCCTTGAAAAATAACAAATCAAAAGTTTTTCTTCATTATTGATGTGACACCTCAATGCACTGGGAAACACTGAGCATTTGCCTCAGTGGTTTTGTACTTCTGTCACATTTTTCTGCCTGTACTCCACATAGGTCCTACTAGATGATCTTTCATGGTCCCTTCTAAAACATTTTATGATTCTGCTTCCACAGTTACATGGGAAGCTGTTGCTATTAAATGAGAAAATAAAATTCACACAGTGTAGCAGAGCTGGCCCCCAAAACCTTTTTGAAGTTGGATACGAGTGGGGTATGACCTTCACCAGCCAGCAATGCCTCTGTGGATCACAGACATGCAAGGGAGCAGTCCTGATGTCATTCAAGAGGTTGTCCACACGTGGTCAGACCAGACAGAACAATTTCCCTCTGCTTTGAAGATGTCTCCCTCAAGGGTCAGAGAGGCTCTCTTAATACCAGCAATGGTGTTTTTGGCAGAATATTGAGGCATGTGGGAAATCAGTCACACATGTGGAACTGGAAGTGGATCATGTCATGGTACACGCCATAAGTGCTCTCTGAAGAGAGCTCATACACGCTGCGTGCACTCTATTGCTGGTATGCTCTCTGCCAAAGTCTCCAGCATGGCTGTGATAGAGCCATATCAGGACATGATATGACACCAGAGGATGTTTTTGCTAGAATGTTTCAATTCATTAAGCCCTCGTAGGCAGGATGCCATCTACTGAGCCAGGAGACAACCTTACCTCACCACCTGCGAGTTTAACTGGCAGCGAGCCGTGTTGCATCCTGTCGGGTCAGATCCGGGAGCTGTGGACCCGCTCAAATGGCGTTCGTTTGGCTCCACACAGTGGTTCAAATCCGTACAGCTGCCGCGAGTCCTGATTTCTCAGGAGTCACTGTAACAGAAAACCAGCGACAGTTTAAAGCATTGCTTTTCACCGCACGGATTTGGTTTGTGAACAGTTCTAGCCACTTCCTGACGGAGGGAGAAGTTTAAGCTGGGTTGAATATGAGCACTTTGCTTTTCCTAGTCATCTCCCCTGTGTCGTGTAGATGACATTCACAGACTACTCTAGGGTCTGCTAGCAGCATGTCAACAGCCTCCACTTGGATAACGATTAAGAAGATCAAGTGTGTTATATGACTGCTCTGTGCAATCAGAGTTACCAGAGTTTTCTTAACACCTCTGTGGTGGGACAGGGGTTGGGACAGAGCCAAGCAGAAAAGCAGGAACAGAAAGAGCAAAGCCAGAAGGAAATGTGGCCAGCCGGGATTCAAGCAGGCAGCAGGACAGGTACCAGGGGCAATCAAGAGTTGTATTTGCCAGCATGGTTTGTTAGGCTTGTCCCAAACATATGGGGGGATGCAACATCTCAGGTAGTTTGATGATAGACAAGGATATGTTGGTGTAATACAAGATTCTCTTATTTTGTAGGAAACTTGCCATACCAGCAGTCATCTTAACAGCCTGCTTGCAAAGTCCTCTGCAGGCAGGTAAGTCAAGTCAGCCGCTTCCATCCCAGCAGCAGACGTGGATATGAGCCCATAGTTCAAGGGAAGGAGGGTCTTTTGAGCACTGCATAAGTCACTCCCTTGACTGCATATTCACACAATATGCTCATTTAGTTTAAATAAAGGGGTAGTTTCCACTTGATTGTGAGACCAACAGTACCTGTAGGTCTCACAGTCCCACAGTACTGTGGGTACCTACAAGCATTAATGTTCTTAGGTACAAACAGCAGCCCCAAGAATAATTATCCAATAGCAATCTTCTAAGGCTGGGAAACTCCAGAAAGAAAAAGAAATTTTACTTTTCCTTAAGCTCTTTGCACACCTGCATCTCTTCAGAAAAAATAATCACCAGCCCTCACGTTTCCCAACTAGTTTCAGCTGCTGCAGCATTCCCATGATGCTTTCTGATAAGGATCACCCAGTTTACACTTGCAGCCTGGAGACCAAGACAGGGTGAGCTTCTCCTTCCCTATGGCCACCCTCAGTAGCTGTGAGCAGTTCAGTGTTGCTCTGCTTTGCAGCATCACACTCCTCTTGCCCACCTGTCCTCCACTATACACAGATACTGGGGAAATGGGGAAGCAATTGGCCAGCTCTCCAGAAAGGGGCAACCAGGGCCATGAACCTGCCAGGCTCCTGCTCTTCTCCTCAGGCATTGCCTGGCTCTCATCAGGAGGAGCGAGTTTGAAACAGCAATGCTGCTATTTCACAAGGAAGGGAGTTCCTTTCCCTTCTGGAGAAAGACTGAGCTTTCCCCATCAGCAAAAGACTGGCTGCAGCATTGGCCAACACAGTTGAGAGGTGACAGAGAGACCTGGGTCATCCTGAAAAATGCAGCCACGCTTCCTGGCTCCTTATGGTGCTGAAACACCATCCCTAGATCAGCCCAGTTGTGTTGCAGAGTTTTATACCTGGGGTGCAGAATGCCATCTTCCTCCTCCTCAGCCACTGTCTCAGTCCAGAGAGGGAAAGAGACCAACAATTTTCTGTCTTTTATAAGCAAATGAGCAGGACTGTAGCTGATTTCAGATACAGTTGCCTATAGAGAACCCCCCAGGATGCAGTTTGCAGCAACACCTCCCTCTCCAAACACTTGGATAAAAATATTGCAACCTCTAAAGCAATAATCTCACAGACAAGCATTTAGGGCCTCTCATAGCTCACACTCATGTGCCTTTTAGTAGTCATTCCATTTTCCCAGTAAGAGGAGCCCACAGATCTGGAAAAGGAGAAGGGAAGCGCTCTAAATCAAGCTAATCCCTTTTCACACTGTAGAGTCTAAAATGCAGTTAAAGCTGCTTTAATTCTCATTAGTAAAGTGCTGCAGTACAGGAAAACCATTTAATTTCATTTCTCTCTAATCCACTATAGCAAAAATATATCCAGAGCTGCTAGATAATTGGCAGTTATTTTCTTCCTAAAGATTTCCACACACAGAGAACAGTTCTGATTTCATGGAATTTGCAGATGAGACATTTTCCAGATGCGTTTGGCTCTTCCCCACTTTTCTCACCCTCATGCTGTTGGCAAGAAAGGAGGGAGAGGGGAAGGAAAGCAGGAAGAACCAAACAAAAATATGCAAATCCCAGAAGAAATGAAAATGAGAATGGTGAAGAAGTTCTTCAACATGGGGGTGGTGAGACACTGGAGCAGGTTGCCCAGGGAGGTGGTAGAAGCCTCATCCCTGGAAGTTTCTAAAGCCAGGCTAGATGTGGCTGTGAGCAACCTGATGTAGTGCGAGGTATCCCTGTCCATGGCAGGGGGTTGGAACTAGATGATCCTTGAGGTCCTTTCCAACCCTATGATTTTATGATTGTCAGAATTTTAGGTTCTGGTTGCTGTTTCCCTAGGGGTTGATGCCACTTCAGCAACATTATTGGGTTTTTTTGAGAGCCACAGAGAACATGAAAACTTTTTTCCTCCATAACTGCAGCAACAACTGACAGTTCACTATTCAGGCATCATCTTTTCTTCTTCTTTATATCCTCTAGATGGTGCTTGTGTATTACTTTCTACAGAAAATAAATCATGCTGCTGCTGATCAAGTTTGGAAGTGGATTGGAAGTGCTTTACTACAGGTCACTAGGAGGAGAGAGTTGTGACTGATGCATTGAGCCCACCTGGTCAAAGCTTCCACCAGCAAAACTGCTTGCCCTCAGCCACTTCCTAAACATGATATACACAACAGAAAAAAGCCCTGGAGCACATTTTACTAGCATTTAAAAAGGCTAAATCTGATTGTTTCCCCCTGCATTACACCTAGATGCACTGATGATGCACATTGTGTGCCTACTCATGTTTGGTGGCAATTGGAGTTACAGACCACATGGCTTACTAAATGTCTAAAAAATGACATGGGAAACAAAGGATTTCTAATGAAAATGGCATTATCCCAAATGCTAGAGCACCATGCCAAAGCTTGCAGCTTGTAGTAACCACAGCAGAAGCAGGAACATGCTTCTGAGCCACTAGAACAGAGGAAAATTTTAGCACAAGGGGCTGGTGCAGGAAGGGAAAGGGAGCAGTATTCTACCTCCTGAGTAGAGAAAGTAGGGAGAAAGTAGGGAGTTCTGTGTAGGTCTCTCTGTCAGGAAAAATTTCATCCTGAGAAGAAAAAAACCCCACCCCTCCCCTCAAACCTTTGTAATTCTTCTCAACACTGTTGTTCCTCTCAACCCTTTGTTATTCCTCTTTTCACTGTGGTTCTGTACCCAGACACATCTACAAGTGCAGAACAGGTGAAATTGTGGCCATCCTTCTGCTTTACCCTATTTCAACAATATTAATTTGATTTTGTGATAACCAGGATAGTAATTCCCACCCCCTAGCCTTCTCTACTCATGCCCACCTGAACCTGGCCAAGTCATTTTGTTTCCTCTTTTGCATTCATGCTCTTCAAATATTTGCAAACAAGCAACCTGGCTAGCCTCTGTTTGGACTCCTTATCTCAATAGGGTTCAGTCCTCAAAAATTGTCCCTTCTCTTCCCCACACCTTCTGTCTAAACTTACCAAGGGGTAGTCATCATACACGCTATTGGCAAACAATGGTAGTGTTTACCCAGCTCTTAGGTGGACACACAGTGGCCTTTGCTGATGAAACTTTGCCATTAAACAGGGAGACTGCAGGGAGCAGCTGTGCTCTGTGGAAAATTGCTCCTGCTTCAGCTCTTGAACCTGCAGACATTATCAGCCACATTGCCAAGGAGATGTGCACCCCTGTGTCAAAATGGGGTTGCCAGGTTAGAATCCTAGATTTTGTATTTGTTTTTCCACTGCAAGAAGAGGATTTACTATTTCCCCCCCCCCAAGGTCTAAAAAGCCTTCTGCACCCAAAGATTTGTTTTTCATTTGTGATCACCTCATATGCAGGAAGCACCACCAAAAGACTGTAAAAATTATAGAACCACAGTATTATTTGGGTTGGAAAAGACCTTTAAGATCATCAAGTGCTACCATCAACCTAAGACCAGCAAGTCCATTGAACCACATCCCCATGTACCATGTCCACATGTTTCTTGAATACCAGCAGGGACAGTGATTCTCCCACCTCCCTGGGGAACCTATTCCAAGCCTGATCACTCTTGCAGGAAAGAAATTGTTTCTAATACCCAGTCTTGCACTCCCCTGGTGTCATTTCCTGGCCATTTCCTCACATTCTATCACCTGACACTAGAAAGAAGAGACCAAAAACCACCTCACTCCAACCTCCTTTCAGGAAGTTGTAGGGAGTAGTGAGGTCTCCTCTCGGCCTCCTCTTCCCCAGGTTGAACAACCCCAGTTCCCTCAGCTGCTTCTCAGAAGACTTGTTCACCAGCCCCTTCACCAGCTTTTTTACCCTTATGGGAGCTCACTTCTCAGTAGCTGAGCTTAGACTTTTTAAAAATTATTATTTATTTGTAGATGAGAGAGGTGCAGGGCCTTGTGTCCAAGGTGTCACTGGAAATGGGGAACAGGAGTTACCAGCTTGCCTTCAATCTGCTGATATAGCTTTCTGTTTTTTGCCTAGGTCACAGCCCTGGCTTGTATCCTTGTCCTCTGCAGGCCATATGGCCAAGTGGTCATCTCTGGGTCTGTCAAGTTCACGCCTTTTATTGCTAATGAACTAACTCAAAATCATACAGCTCTGACAGTACCAAAGAGAACTGTTTCTAAAAGATCACTTAAGCCAGAGGTGGGTTCAACTTTCCCCTGGCTTTAAAGCTCAATGATGTCACCATAGCCATGTGGAAGAAGTTCTTCATAGAAAGAATGATTGGCCATTGGAATGGGCTGCCCAGGGAGGTGGTGGAGTCACCACCACTGGAGGTGTTTAGGAAGAGACTGGATGGGATGCTTGGTGCCATGGTTTAGTTGATTAGATAGTGTTGGATAATAGGTTGGACTCGATCTCAAAGATCTTTTCCAACCTGGTCTGGTCTATTCTATTCAAGCTGCAGCAACAGATATCCAACTCCAGATTTCATGGCTGCACAATGCTCCAACAGTACAGAACCCAAGCTCAGAAAGAAGGAAAGGAGTTTTAAACTATCTTCATCAGGATATTTGAACCACTGGTCCTCAAGCCTGACTTTCATCACAATGAATGCACACAATTGCTCTTCATGTGTACATAGGTGTGTCTGCAAAAACACTGGTTCCCCCTGCCCCTTGTTAAAAGTGTGCTCCAAAGAGAGACAGGAAAAAAGCAAACAATGTAGGAGCAGCTCAAGGCAGTGCCCACAGACCCAGTTGTGCCAGCTCCCTGCCTGAGCTTCTCAGGTACCTCTCAGGTACATATTTGCACTTCTAATGCCTACTCCCTCTGGGACTTTTGGAGTGCTTAGGGCAGCCCCAGGCTCCACCCAAGTCTGTTACCTGCCTGTGTTCACTTGCTCTTGCCCAGGGGCCAAAGACAGAGCTGGACTGGATGCTGAAAGGGTGGGTAGGCATGTCCAGGCTTGTGGCAAGGCTGTGCCAAGAAAGAGCAGCTGCAGATGGGCTCGGATCCAACAGGAATGCTATCAAGTATTTGAACCAGGACTACCAAGCTTTGAAGCAGCAGTGCCTGCAGTCTGGCACCCTATTCAAGGATGAGGAGTTCCCAGCCTGTCCTTCTGTGCTGGGCTACCGGGAACTGGGACCATATTCCTTCAAAACCCAAGGGATAATCTGGAAGCGCCCCCGGTAAGAGTGACTCATAACTGCTTCAGGTCTAATCAGAGTCCACCTGAACATCCATGCTGAATCAGTGGTGAGCTGCAATATCTATTCTTCCTGTATGTGTTCTGTTTTTCCCCTGTCTTGCTTTACCTCCGTGGTTAGCAGAAGTAAGTTTGAAAATAGGGAAGGAAAAGAAAGCAGGAGAAGTAGTGGGTTCCCCTACACTGGACAGATTTAAGACTCAGCATCACAGGGTGCTGGGCCATCTCATTTAAACTACACCACCAGCTACAAAGGATGGACCAGATGATCCTTAGAGTCCATTCCAACCTGGTATTCTGCAATTCTGTGATCTTCTAAGCCCTTGTTAGAGCAAGAAATCCTGTAACTGCTCCACAGGAACCTGCTTCCTACCTGTCCATCCCAGGTGCACAGGGCTACAAGGCCAGGGTGCAACCCAGAGACAGATGCAAACCCCACTATGTATCCAGACAGAGTGCAGAGCACCCCAGAAGCCACCAACCATCAATTGCAATGGCACCCACACCAAGGTTTTGCTATTGTGTACCCTAGGATTTTAGGCTAATATTTAACTAATGTCCTCTGCCCTGCTTCAAGCTACCTGTAACAGTCAAAGAGCAACTAACTGGAACTGTTATTACCCAAATGCATATAACCTATAAATGGCTTCTAATTAAAAACAACAACAACAAAAGTAATTTTCATCAGGAAAGATTAGATGCTGATTTGTTGATAAACTGCAAAATCAGGACTTCAGTGACTTTTTTTCTGCACTTTCCTTTTTCAGCCATTTGTTTCTATCACTGCTATGATCTTCCTTTGTCATTTTGCCCCTTCTTCCAACATCAAGAAAGTGGAAAACAGGGGAAAGAAGGCAAAAGACCCAAACACCTTACCCTCCTCTGGGGGGAGAAAGGAGAACAAGGAGGGGGGCAAACTTCAAGGCTTCTTTTTCTGCTTTCTTAATTATTATTTTTCCACCTGAAAAGTGAGAAAAAAACCTTCCAGGTTAAATAACTCCAGGTTTCTACCCCAGCTACTCTGTTTATCCATTAACACCCCATTGTGACACCTGGATATTTCAGCAGCAAGTATTGTGGCTGTGTCTCTTGGCTTTGCATACCCTGGGAGAAGATCGGCCTTAGAAAACTCCTTAAGTTAGACTTAAGACTTGGGCTTCCCATATAGGAACAACATGCAGTCAGAGAAACAGTCACAAGCCACAGCTGACTGTCACTAGGTGCACCACTTTAGAGGGAGAAGAGAAAATACAACACTAAGCCTTTTCTGTGTGGTAGGTAACCTACTCCTGACTCATATCCACCAAGAGAACTGCCAGGCAGGTGGCCAGCTGGATAACCACACAAGCAAAAAGGATGTAGCTAAGACCACACCTATTTCAAGAGAAGGTTCACAAACTGCCTCTTCATCACACACACCCCCTAGAAATCCTGGATTGTCCCTGTCTCCACAGGATACTTGGAGCTGACAAGAAACAGAATCAACCAGGCTGGAAAAGACCTCAGAGATCACCAAGTCTAACTATTACCTAATTACCTAACACCTCATGACAACTAAACCATGGCACCAAGTGCCACATCCAATCCCCTCTTGAACACCTCCAGGGATGGTGACTCCACCACCTCCCTGGGCAGCACATTCCAATGGCTAACAACTCTCCCTGTGAAGAACTTTCTCCTCACCTCCAGCCTAAACCTCCCCTGGCACAGCTTGAGACTGTGTCCTCTTCCTCTGCCACTGGCTGCCTGGGAGAAGAGACCAACCCCCACCTGGCTACAATCTCCTTTCAGGTAGCTGCAGACAGCAATAAAGTCTCCTCTGAGCCTCCTCTTCCCCAGGCTAAACAATCACAGCTCCCTCAGCCTCTCCTCATAGGGTTTGCCCAAGTCTGCCTTAGCCTGGCTTGCCAAGTTAGGCTTCCTATAAGCTTCCCCTTGCTGCCATCCAGAAGCTCATTGGAGAAGGGGAAGGCTTTTGCCTATATAGAGGAAATATAAACTTCCTAATGTAGGGCACGAACTGTTGGAAGGTTCAGAGGAGGGATAGTCTCTGCTATAACCTCCTTGGCTGGCCACAGAGGGGGCTGTTAATGAAAGCATTTTTGTGGTTGGCCTCCCAGAAGCGTGGTCAGGGTTGGGGAACATGCTCCGTGACGATGGCAGTGGAGATTTGGCACCGCTCCAGTGCCAGACCCAGCTGTGACAATCATGAGCTCAATTGCACTGCTGGAGTCAAAAGCACAGCAAGGTAAAATTAGAGACATAAATGCCGAGTTTGAATTTGCACCTCTGTCTCCAGATTCTCACTAATATCACTGACAGTCTCAAGCAGCAAAGGGCTTCAGAATTCACCTCCAAAAAAAACCACAAGCAGTCTTCAATTTAATAAGGCAACCTCTTTCTGACACCATGCCAATCAGGCAGAGGATAAAAGATATGTATTTTAAAGAACTATTGAAAGTGTTTAATGGGTTGGGTTTTTTTTTTTTTTTTTTGAGCAATGCAACAAGAAATGGGAACTTTTCAGACAAGAACTGGTGATGCATACTTTGGAACTGTGTCTTTTCAGGAGTTATGTGCCAACCCTCAGTTTATAGTTGGAGGAGCTACTCGAACAGATGTCTGCCAAGGAGAGCTGGGTATGTACAGAGCTGCTGAATTGTGTTTTGGAAGAATTAAAAAAAGGGGAAAAAAAAAAAGGCAGCAGCTTCATTAAAAAATTCCACATATATGGATCATTTCCTTGGCTATCTCCCAGACACAGTGTGGAGAGAGGTAGATACCCACGAAGGGGACTCGGACACCAGTATTGTTGTCTGAAATAGGGCTTGTAAGAGCTGTATCAGAACTGGAAAACACCAAACTAACTCCTGGAGATAGAAAACACATTATCCCTTTGTGAAGCAGACCACCAGCTTGCTTTTCACCTCTTGAAACAGAGCTGGACACCAAGCAAATCATGAGAGCATTTGCCCTCAAGCAAGAGAGTGGGCTTCATGCCCATCCCAGCAAGAGCAGCTCCAAAGACTTGGAGGACAAGGAACACCAGGAAAGCTTCACTCTTTAGCCCAGCCTTTAGGGATTTTTATTTGGAATGCAGAGTAAGCTCCAGCCTCAGTTTGACACAGAACAAACACATAAGCAAGGAGCAGAGCAGGAACTAGTTTAGTACCGGGGCTGGGTCAATGATGAGTCATTTTGTGCCACACAGGGTGGCTCACATGCTTGCAGGCATGAGTTAGCAACAAGGACCATAGTGGGAAAAAAAAGGTACATGATCAGAGCACATAAACTTTGTAATACTACCTGCAGCAAGCAAATAGTTGCAAACCCTTCATGCTGAATGCTCCTTCTGCTTGTTCTGCTGCCCTGCTGTGATCAGGGACAGGAGATACCAGGCACCAGCCATGCTGCTCAGCTGCAGCAAAAAAATCGTGGTGCTGCTCAGCTCCCTGAATTAGGGCCTAACACTGATGAGATGTCTCTCAGACAGCACTCATCCTCTCCTGGAGATCCATCATAGCAAGGTTTTCTTACCCATTTGTCTCCAGTGCATGCTGTTGTCTAAACAGAGCTCTTATGCAAGTGGCTAGAAGGAAACTACAAGGAGACCTTATTCCCCTTTCAAATAGCTGCTGCAGCAACCTTCCCTGCCTGCCTTGCTGATAAGATCCAGCTCCAGAAGACAGCAACAGCAACCTCTGCTGACTACATGTAGAGGCAAGAAGGCTGAAACTCTTGTAATGAGGATTTGATAGATTAGACACAGAGAAATCAGCCTCTCTCCCTCCTGTGCTGCTTACTGCAGTACTCCTGACCTTCCTGGTCTTCCAGCCCCATCCATTGCATAAATGAGATTCAAACAATTTCTGCAAGTCATTGCCAATAAATAATACCAATGCTGGTCCTGTAAACACAGCACCATTAAAGCAATTGCTAAAAAACCTCCCTGGTGTGTGGGCCTGTGCTCCAAAGACTAAAAATAAGGTGCCCAATCGTACATTTGCTCCAGGATATTTATTCAGTGGATGCTGGAACAGAGTATGGGGGAAATCACTTACTGTATTTTAGGAGAATGGTTCAGATCAGTAATAAAAATGACACTTCTTGTCACCTCCAATTTGGGAAGGTCCTATAATAGCATTTAAAAAAAACTAAAGATCATATGCCTGAAGTAAACCCTCATTTTCCTTGACGGCTTACAAGCTAAAGGACTGAGGAATATTACCTGTTCTTAAACTAGAAGAGGCCAAGGCATTATTTCTGTTAAGCCTAGAACTGAAATGAAAAATACCCTGAGCCCCTTTTTATCTCTGTCACCTCCTGAATGTCCCTGTAAAATCCCAGTCCTTTCTGCTAAAGGACCTTTCATTAGAGAGCAAAATTCAAATCAAATCAAATCGTGGTAATGACAGAAATGGACTTCAAAACCTCATGTGAATCTGAGGACACTGCCTTGCTCTGGGCTTTCCCGAGTCAGCCTTTGGTGGGCAGCACTCCAAGTGCCACTCCTGAAAGCTACACCTCCACGGAAAAACAACAAACCTGATTCTGGTTTTGTTGAGAGCTTCCTTTTCTCTTTTTCCTCTCAAAACAAACAAATAAAAAAACCCATGAAATAATCAAAGACAAATAGTTTCTGCAGGGCTGCTTACAATCACTTCAGTACTCCCTGACCCTTCACAAAGATAAACTTCAGAATGTAGACACAGGACTCACCTTCTAGCACTCAGGTGTTTGCTTTACATTTCTGAGCCATGTGATGCTTTTTGAGTATTTGATCCAATACCTTGGATATCAAAGTCCTTGTTACTAAGTCCCTCATGTAAAGCACTTCTATTGAAACAGACCTTGATTACATATTTACATAAGCCACCTATGTGACTGGTTAACAAACCCTGCAGGGAAATAGGGCCTATTTTTAATAATCTTCTCTGACACTATTTCCCTCTCCCCCCCCTTTGAAAACCTAACACTGCAAGATCTGGGTTTGGGTGAACAAAAGGAACAAGAAAACCCAGAGTTAGTCTCACTCCATTAAACCTATTTCTTTGACAACAGTGTTAAGCTAGATGAATATCAGCTTGGGAAGTTTGATGGGAACTTGAAAGGCTTGAAACTGTTTAAACGTTCTTTGAACCATATCTTTTTGATAGCCAAGTAACAACTTGAAATGCAGTCACATAGTCTAAGTTATTAAAGGTGACTTACCAAGTTTTCTTGCAGCTGTCTGAATATGTTAACCCCAGAACTGTTTGCAGAAGTTCTTAAGAAGCAAGTGGCATAAATTTAACTTAAATAACATAAAATGTGCTGAAATGCTTTCAGTTTAATATTATCTTGCCAGATCCACAGCATCTATATTCATGGGGTGCCTTTTGTAATGAAGGCTCAGGGGGTGCTTCAGGCTCTCAGGGGAGAAGTTCCTTGCAGCTGACACAGACGCACCAGTTCACACCAGCTGAGGACCCCACTCCACACATGCTTTCTGCCTGTGTTTTCTTACAAGCAAATTTGAGGAGATTACAGGTAGACTGGAGAAAAAGCCAAAGCCTGACAGCACTGAGATAGATCTGATACATATTGAGGGAGCTTTTGGAGCTCTTGCAAGCAGGAGAGTGCTAAACAGTATTGACTATTGTAATTTATTTTCATAGAACCGCAGAATCATCCAGGTTGGACAATACCCTTGAGATCCTCAGGTCCAGCTATTAACCCTACTCTACCAAGTTCACCACTTAACAGTGTTGCTGAGCACCACATCTAAATGACTCATCTACCTCCTTGGCCAGCCTGTTACAAGGCTTGATTACTCTCTCATTGAGAATGTATTTCCTAATGTCTAGCCTAAACCTACATGGAGGCCATTCCCTCTTGTTCCATCACTAATTACCTGTGAGAAGAGACCAGCAGCTACCTTTCTTTATTGTCCTTTCCAGGTAATTATATAGGGTGACAAGATCTCACTTCAGCCTTATCCTCCTCAAATGAAACAATCCCTGTTCCCTCAGCTGCCCTTCATCAGACTCATTCTCCAGGCCCTTCACCAGCTTAGTTGCTCTTCTTTGCACCTGCTGCAGTGCCTCAATGTCTTTCTTTTACTGAGGTGCCCAAAACTGAACACAATACTCGAGACGCAGCCTCACCAATGTCAAGTACAGGGGGACAATCACTTTCCTACTCCTGCTGATCACACTATGATGCAAATCATTTTGCTACAGACATTCATGCATGGCCCTTCTGACATTCAGTCCCATGGACACAGGCTTGTTGAAGACCCTTATTCTAGCAGATATAGCCTCTGACAACTACAAAGAGAAGAAATCCTGTTCCTTTGCCTCTCTGTACATAGCTGCACAGCTTAATTTATTTCTATAGAAAACTTTTGGGAGCCTTCTTTAGAAATCTCAAAGCAGGAAAAGCCTGCACTGCCAGAAATTGTAAGGCTAGCAGATCAGTGCTTCCTTGATGCCTGCTAGGATGCCCCAGGTACTAAGAGTTCTGAAGAAGAGCTTCCAGCAGAGACTAAAGCTAAGAGTAAAATCCGCTTGAGAAATAGGGGAGCAAGAGCCACAGTGTTATATTTGGATCCCCAAACCAGGCACTGCTGAAACAGCAGCAAGCCAGGACAGAAATGGTTCTACTGTCCAGGTAGATCTTGGAACCAGACACTTGTGGGTTTGGCTTATACTCACTATCACTAGGTCAGAGAAGAGTTTAGATGCTCTGTGTCTAGACACTTTGATGTCAGTTAAACAGAAACTGAGCACAGCTCTGCAGCAACTGAAACTAATCAAATTTCTCATTTATTTTATGGTCTCTGCAAGTGCAGTGTGTGGGTAAACATCATCAATAGAGGGATTGCTCAGCTCCCAGGTCACTGAGGATTCAGTATTCTCTGCAACAATTCGATTATCTCTGTAAACTGTGAGGCAGCTGCATAACACAGAGGACATGAGCCATCTCAGTCCATCTGTGGGCAGCAAGGGATTTTGTTTCAAGTGCTCCAATGGTCAAAGTAATTCCTCAGGGCTCAGTGTCAGGGCCAGTCTCATTTAACACCTTTATCAATTATTTGGATAAAGGGACCAAGGGCACCTTAAGTGAGTTTGCAGGTGACACCAAGCTGGGTGGGTATGCCGATCTGCTGGAGGGCAGGAAGGCTCTGCAATGGGATCTGGACAGACTGGATAAATAGGCTGAGGGCAACAGTATGAGATCCATTAAGGTCAAATGCTGTACATGGGCCACAACCACCCCATGCAACATTCCAAGCTTGGGCAAGAATGGATGGAGAGCTGCTTGGCAGAGAGGGACCTAGGGGTGTTGATTGATGGCCAGCTGTACATGAGCCAGTAGTGTAATCAGGTGACCAAGAAGGCCAATGGCATCCTGGCTTGTATCAGGAATAGTGTGGCCAGCAGGTCTAGGGATGTGATTGTTCTCCTCTACTCAGCACTGTTGAGGCCACATCTCAAATACTGTGTTCAGTTTTGGGCTCCTCATTACACATTGAGGTGCTGGAGCATGTCTTGAGAAGGGCAACAGAGCTAGTGAAGGGTCTCGAACACAAGTCCTGTGAGGAACAGCTGAGGGAATTGGGGTTGTTTAGTCTTCAGAAGAGGAAGCTGAGGGGAGACCTCATTGCCCTCTACAACTATCTCAAAGGAGGTTGGAGGGAGGTGAGGGTCAATCTCTTCTCACATGCAAGAAGTGACAGGACAAGAGGAAACATCCTCAAGTTGTGTCAAAGGAGGTTCAGGCTGGATATTTGGGAAAGAGAGTTGTTCTCAGGCATTGTAACAAGCTGCCCAGGGAGGTGGTAGAGTCACCATCTCTGGAGTTGTTTAAAAGGTGTGTGGACCTGGTGCTGAGTGATGTGGTTTAGTGGCAATAGCTTAGCAGTAGTGGTGGGATTGTGAGCTCTAGGTGAGTGGCTGGACTTGATCTCAAAGGTCTCTTCCAACAACAACAGTTCTGATTCTACACACACACAGCTATGCACAGCCAGGCTTTATGCTTACCCTTTCCACCACAATCTCAAGGTCAAAACTGCTTATTTCAAATTTAGAAAAGATTACCAAAAAATAATAAGAGAATTGCACTTTGCTAACATTGCCAATTACATTGGACCTAGGAATTAAGTTGGATTCTTTTTAGCACAGTGAGCAGCAGCAGCAGTAAACACAGTAATTGGCACTTGTCTGAAACTTTTGTTTATGAAATGTGAGACTGAGCAGGAAGCAGTGTGTGTGCCTGCAGGTGATCTAGCCCTGCAAGATGAACACTGAGAATATGTGTTCAAATAAACTTCTATAAACTAAAATGTTACAGCTTCAAACACATATAGTGTCCAGAACTGCCTTTTTTAATATTGTCATTTTTTTTCTGGCTATAACTCTATTGGAAATACATTCTAATTAAGTATCTAATTCATTGGTCAATTTGCCTCACTTCATCTCCCAACAAAAAAAATATTAATCATTTTTCAGGAAGGGAATTAAAGAGTTTGCTCACAGTTTGAAAGATGACTTATAACCTGCAGCTGAATCAGGACAAGTTTGAGTGGTCCTACCTAAGCTGTCTTTCTGGGGAGCTTGTGCTTTTGTACTATCCTGCAGGCACAAACCAAACTCTGAAGTTTGCTGCTGGCAAAAGGATGTTGACTTTGGAAAAGAAGGAACATTTACTGTCAAACTGCACAGTTTTAGAACTAGCAATATACTGTCCAGTAGGGCTGAGAAATGGTACTAACAGGCCACAATCTCACTGTAATTCACAGGAAGAGAAAACCTGCTCCTTGGGGTAGAGAGTTTCCTGCATCCTCTTTGTCTTAAAGCCAATTAGGGTTAGGAACCTGAATATATGCATTGCTTGTATAGAATCATAGAATTGTTTTGGTTGGAAAAGACCTCTAAGGTCATCAAGTCCAACCATCAGCCTAATACCACCATGGCCATTAAACCCAAAAGCCACATCCACATATTTCTTGAACACCCCAGGGATAGTGACTCTATCACCTCCCTGGGCAGCCTGTTCCACTGCGTGACCACTCTTGCAGTAAAGACCTTTTTTCTAACAGCCAACCTAAACCTCCCCTGGCACAATTTCATCTCATCTTATTACCTGATACTAGGGAGAAGAGACTGACCCCCAACTCACTACAGCCTCCTTTGAGGTAGTTGTAGAGAGCAATGTGGTCTCCTCTCAGACTCCTCTTCTCCAGACTAGATAATTCCCAAAATATATATTGTATATATTTCTGTATATAGGTACCCCATGCAAACCTTCCTTTTGAAGTTACTGCCCAGCAGACAGTTCCTAGCTGGTTCCTTTTGGAGGGCATGGCTAATATTTTCTTTAGCCACAAGCTCAGCCAAAATAATTTGGTCCCCAAGCAAGGCTTAAAAAAAATAAGACTCTGAATTGCTCAAGGCAGGCATAGATATTTTTAAGGTCAACTTCCAACACTATTCTTTCCATAAGTGCTTTGAGCAAACTTGCCCCAAGTGCTTCCCCAGGTTAGATTGCATGGCAGATTTGCAGGAGGTAGAAGTGCCAGTGCCAACACCACTCACTCCCCCAGATACGAAGATGTTAACACAAATTGTAAGATAGCTGTGAAGGATTTCATGCTGCATTTGGCATGTTATGGGGTTGAGATTCTGAAATTGCCTAGTTCTGAGTCAGAGAAGTAAAAAACCACTTTAAGGAAACCCCTCTCATTTCACTGAATCTTCTGCCTAATTGTGCATACAACATACACCATCCTCAGCAAAGCCCAGCACAGTGTCTTTTTCACTGGCTATAAAAACGTGGCCCAGATCAGGAAGGGAAAATAATTCCAGATGTTGCACATTGGGAGAGCATCAACTCCTCATGGTTACAGACCTTCTCTGGTCCTTCTAGGGGGAAAGGACACAACAGAGACACCAGGCTCCTTATCCTGCCCCCACCTCAGAAATAGTCTCTTGTACTTCACATCATGCCAGGAAAAGCTGGGGCAGCAAGAAAGTCTGAGGTAGCTGGGAAAATGGGGGCTTCAGTTCAAACTTCATAAGGCTTCCCACCTTCCTCCTCTAAAGAGCCACTCCCCAGACTTATCATCATTATTTCTATCTCTCCAAGCAGAAGTAGAAATTATAAGAGCATAAGGCATGCACCTGCACCAAGAAAAAGCCTCAGAGAAATAGATACAGAAGGCATCTGAGTGTCCTCAGTCCCATTTCCCCCTGTATTTTCATTTTCTTGGGAGAGGGGGTTCTTAAACCCTTCCCCTCCGCTCCCCCCTCTCCCCCCCCGTGCTCACCATATTTTGCTTGTTTTATACATAGGTTCCTAAGGCTGGGAAGAACTCCCCAGGCCATCTTCCTAACCCATCTCTCACAGAATGCAAAACAGTTTGTAGTATAATTAGGTCAAAGATGAACTTGAGAAGGTTTTTGTTCATACTTGTTCAAGGTTGAAGCTTTTGACTCCCTTTTCTACATGCACAGTGGCAAATTTTTCCTATTTCCAGTTTCAGCATCTCACAACCCTTTAGTTTTAGTTTATCTTCTCCTCTGCAAAGGAAAACTTACCTTCCCAGCAAAAACTTTTGGCTCAGTTTCTCTTCTGCAAAGTAGCATTCAACCTCCATCATGCTTCCTCTTCAAACTTCTCTTGCACAGCATAAACAGGGCACATTTTTTTAGTCTCTTCTCATGATAAATGCAGCTGGCTGGGGAGAAGCAGGAAATCGAAGCATCTTCTACTTTCTTCCAGTTTGAATGCTCTTTCTTGACTGTGGCAGCCATATTAATGCAATCCCAGGGAAGGCTCAAGCAGCCCCTCAAAATGCTAGGATTCCCCTCCTCAGTGGAAGTGCCTGGGCTGGTGCAAAACCATCCAGCTCAGGTGGGATGCAGATCATCACACTAGGGATGCAGATCATCACACTAGGGATGCTTATTTACAGGTGTTTCTTAAATAACGTCTTGGCCAACTGGGAACAGCTGTTTCTTGTTCAGCTTATAGGAGGCACCTGAGTGCCTCCCAGTGGGGTACAGGCAGCAGCAAGCACATAGCATCAAGGACGTCTGTGTGTCTTACCTTCACAGTTGTAATTCTTCATGGCACTAAATCATTGAATCGATATGCTTGGAATCAATATGATTGGAAAAGACCTCAGAGATCATCAAGTCCAACCTGACACCCAACGCCTCATGACTAACTAAACCATGGCTTTGAGTGCCACATCCAATCCCTTTTTGAACACTTCCAGGAATGGTGACTCCACCACCTCCCCGGGCAGCACATTCCAATGGCCAATTACACTTTCTGTGAAGAACTTTCTCCTCACCTCCAGCCTAAACCTCCCCTGGCACAGATTGAGACTGTGTCCTCTTGTTCTGGTGCTGGTTGCCTGGGAGAAGAGACCAACCCCCACCTGGCTACAACCTCCTTTCAGGTAGTTGTAGACAGCAATAAGGTCTGCCCTGAGCCTCCTCTTTTCCAGGCTAAATAACCCCAACTCCCTCAGCCTCTTCTCAGAGGGCTTGTGCTCAAGGCTTCTCTCCAGCCTCATTGCCCTTCTCTGGACACATTCAAGTGTCTCAATGTCCTTCTTAAATGGAGGAGCCCAGAACTGGACACAGGACTCAAGTCCAAGTCAGCATAAGGAGTTAACTGCTGCTCAAAGTTACTAAATAATGCCACAGGTGAAGCTCTTGCCTTGATTTTTCTGTTTGATTTTTTTCCCTACTGAAGTAAGAGTGGTTATGCCAGTTCCTTCTGCAGAATACACACCTGCACAAAGAAAGTATGTCTTGGCACAGATAATCCACAGGGGATCAGGAAAATATTAGCACCTTCAGAACAGTTGTGTGTCCTAGACTTTCTGTATACCACAGAAACAGCAGAGAATCACAAAAGTCCTTCCTGCTGTTTGCAATATGCAAATGCTGTAAGAAACCTCTGAGTCAATGAGTTTCCCAGGGGCACCACCTCAGGTGTGATAGAGGCTTCCACTTACCCAGCTTCCAAACCACAAGCAGCAAGTGACCAACACAGCAAACAGCTCCTGCTGCAAGACACCCAGCCTCAGGAGGCCTGGCCATGCCCATTCTTTCCAGTATCAGCAGTGGGCCAGAGAGGGGACTGACCTACTTGCAGAATTCCCAGGAGACTTCAGCTCCCATTAGACTCATGGGCAAATCTGTAGCAATAGTCCTAAGTGATGCTGCAAATTCAGACCTTCAAAGAAAGGGTTGGGAAGGAATAGCCACCCAAATCCTGCTATCCATCAAATCTTCTCCCAAGGATAGCAATGGAAGTCCCACCACCCTTCAATCATGACAGAGCTTTTGCCCTCTTTTGGACACCTTCTAAGTCCCTACCTTTCACAAGGGCTTTCACAAGGGGCTTTTTACAAGGTCTTGCAGTGATAGGACAAGGGAGAATGGCTTTAAGATGGAAGAGGGGAGATTTAGACTGGATATTAGGAAGAAATTATTTAGAGTGAGGGTGGTGAGGCACAGGACAGGTTGCCCAGGGAAGTTGTGGATGCCCCCTTCCTGAAAGTGTTCAAGGCCAGGTTGGAGGAGTTCTCGAACAGCCTGGTCTGGCGGAAGGTGTCTCTGCCCACGGAGGAGGAATTGGAACGTCCAATTGGTCCCTTCCAACCCAAACTATTCTATGATTCCTTGCCTCTTCCAGCCTAGCCAGGCTTTGCAATCCATGCACCCAAAACACCTTCTTTCTCTGGCTACATTCTTGGTCTCCTGAGGGCATTAACAAGCTTAGATAAAGCAGCCTGCTGTCACAGCTTCATTAAAAAATCAAAATAGCAAAGCCCAAACTAGACCATTAAAATGGTCAGAGGCCCCAAGATACCTCTATGGCCTGGGTGAGTGGAAAATGAGAGAAAGAGATAAATTACACAACAAACCACGAATGGATTGCTGAAGCAGGAGTCTGGCAGGACCTTGCAAAGCACTTAGTGCTGGCATTTTAGTCTAGATGGGAGTGTGATGTAGTGGGCTAAGGATCAGCCCAGCAAACCTCAGTTTATTAATGAACTTTTCTGCCTTGTAATGCATGTGGGTTTAGGTGATTGTTGGCTCCTAGCTGCCATTGCATCTCTCACTTTGAATCCTGATATTCTGCACCGTGTTGTTCCCAAGGACCAGAATTTCCAGAAGGACTATGCTGGGATCTTTCATTTCCAGGTACTGATATGATCACAGTATTGAGAATAAAAGAGGAAAAGATTAGTATTTAGCTAAAACCATCTTTTTGTGTGTGTGATACTACATACTCAAGAATTACAATGTGTAAGTGAAACTGGTGGGGAAGAAGGAAAGAAAAGAACAGGATTAAGTAATGTTAAATGATACCTGCTCACTGGGTGGGTTCTGCTGTCTCACAGCTGATAGGACACTGGTGAGTTACACAGGTTTTGTAAACGGAGCCAAACCATTATGCCACGTGAGTCAAGGCAAGATCTGTCGCTATTGACTGTTGAGAGTGAATTCAAGCTGATATAATTCTTTCCCTCTCTCTCTCCCTCTCTGCCCTTCCCCTCCCCTCCCTTTCCCCTCCCTTTCCCCTCCCTTTCCCCTCCCTTTCCCCCCCTTTCCCCTCCCCTCCCCCCTCCCCTCCCCTCCCCTCCCCTCCTCTCCCCTCCCCTGGTGTAAATGTTTCTAATGTTCAAGGGGGAGAAAGAAAAAGAACAAAAAGAGCATGAGGAATGTTTCACACATTCCCCAGTGTTTCCAGAAAGGATTAGCACCACTGAATGCTTCCCCTTTGGGTGACCACTTCTTGCAATGCTTTCACAGAAGCATTGCTTTTGGTTTTGATGAATTGGTTGGGGTGTTTTTTGTTTGTTTGGTTGGTTTCATTTGGGTTTAGTTTTTTTGTTGCTGTTTGGTTGGGTTTGCTTTCTTTGGTTTTGTTGGGGTTTTTGTTTGGTTGGGTTTTTTTACAGTACATTGGTGCTTAAAAGAGTAGACAAGAAAAGACACTTCAGAGTATCTCACCTGCATGCTAGCTTTCTGGACTCTCCACCACATAAGCTCTGCATGAAACACGGTGTTCCAGATGTTATGTGGAGCAGGTTGCTGTTAATACTACCTACAAGCAAAAGTTAATACAGCATTTAAAAGCAAGCTCAGCACTTCACAGGGATGAGAAAAGTTTGCCTGTATTTCAACAGGAATGAAACCTTACAGCAACTTATCCAGGGGGAGGTGATGGCAGGTGAAGGAGTAGGAAGGTGATAGTATGGAGATATTATGTACATATCAGCCCTCATCATGCTTTGTTTTCTTCTTTTCCTCAGTTCTGGCAGTATGGGGAGTGGATGGATGTGGTGGTGGATGACAGGCTGCCCACCAAGAACGGGAAGCTGGTCTTTGTGCACTCAGAGGAAGGCAATGAGTTCTGGAGCGCACTGCTGGAGAAGGCTTATGCTAAGTATGGTACCTAAGTAGGAAGAATAGAATAGAATAGAATAGAATAGAATAGAATAGAATAGAATAGAATAGAATAGAATAGAATAGAATAGAATAGAATAGACCAGGTTGGAAAAGACCTTTGAGATTGTCGAGTCCAACCTATTCCAACCTATTTGCCAACACCATCTAATCAACTAGACCATGGCACCAAGTGCCCCATCCAGTCTCCTCTTAAACACCTCCAGTGATGGTGACTCCATCACCTCCGTGGGCAGCACATTCCAACGGCCAATCACTCTTTCTGTGAAGTGCTCCTGCATGTGCAGAAGCTCAAGTAGCGTGGTCTTAGACACAACGTGCTTTACTGAAATGCAGCCTCCATTCCAACCATTATTTACAGTCTCCTCTAGGTTCATAAATGGTATTCCAAACTGTCTGTTTCAAGGGACTGTAATTCTCATGGTCCAGGTCACTCTGATGATCACACAGACTGGGAGTCTAAGTATGTGCTAACAACATGCTAAATTATAAACCCTCTTTCTGCAGTGCCAATGCTCACAGGTGGAGAGAGCCCCTTATATATCTTGTCATGTCTCTCACAGGCTGAATGGCTCTTATGAAGCTCTCACAGGAGGCTCCACTATGGAAGGCTTTGAAGATTTCACTGGAGGCATCTCCGAGTCCTACTTGCTGAGAAAGGCTCCTTCAAACCTGTACCAAATAATCCAGAAGGCTCTGAGAGCTGGGTCACTGCTTGGCTGTTCCATTGATGTGAGTGACTTTCACTGCTTTCCTCTGTTCCATACATAACAAAAGCTCAGACAGATGTTAGGCATAGGTAGGAAGTTCTGAACAAAAAGAAAACTACAACTAATGGAAGATTTTGATTGATTTCTGTTATAAAAGCTTAGGACAAGGTTCTGAATAACCAAGACTTGCCATACCTCCCTTTTTCAAAGACACCCTGTGATACTTACAATCATGAACTAGGGACTGGTTTTCCTGACCTCCATTTTCCTTGTCTGAGTAGCTTTTCTCACTCAAAGGCTATGTAATTTCAGCTCCAGACACTCAGCAGCTGGAGACCAACTCTTTGAGATGCTTTGCTGGATCCTGAAGTCTGATTCTGGCTTTGGTTTTCATTGCTAAAGATTATTGACACACACAAGCTCTCTCAAGTTACAGATGTTTGTACATGGTTTGGAAACTTCATGCCTTTCACATCCCATTTCATTATCTTCTTTGAAATCCTGGTTCATGGCATATAGGATTACCAGAGTTCAAACTTTGATATGCTGGATCTCAACCAAGGCAGGCTGGATCTTAGATCACATGAACATGTCTTTGCAGGTGACTGGATCTGTAACTTGAGCTGAGAATTTGATTTAATTTTAGATTTCATTGTACATCCTTGAGTTTCTGCTGTGCTAGAACTGCATATTTAGGGACATGAAGCTGTGGAGGTTGAACTTTTGCTGTGGATCTCACCTCTATTTAATATGCTTTGCATCAAGAATATTGATATTCACTGTGCATACCACTTTGGATATCTTCCCCCATATTAATTTGCTCATGAAAGCTGAGTTCAGACACAATATATAGTCCTAAATGTGTACAATTTTATTGCCCCAGATAACTACTGCATCTGAAATAGAAGCAATCACAAGTCTGAAGCTGGTAAAGGGACACGCTTACTCTGTCACTGGAGCAGAAGAGGTAAGCCAGCTTCTCCAGGGCCATCATACAAATCAGCTTGAGGGTGCAGTACTGCAGTGCCTTCAACTTTCTCATGTATTTCTGTCACTGACCAGGCAAAAATATTATTAACTTATGCACCCTCTTACAGAAGAAAGAGAGTTCCTTTAGTACTTAGGTAGGTCAGAAGTGCTATACTGGTAGTTACATGGAGTATACTCTGCTGTCTGCAACTTGTACTGACAGACTGGAATACAAAATAGAAAGGTGGGCCAAGCTGTTGCTGAAATGGAGTGCACTGAATGGAGAATCAGGAGAGGAGGCAGCCTTTTCCCCACGTGTTCATGCCGCATGAGGTGGGAACATGTTAGTTGCCTGTCAGCGCTGATGGGAAAGGAGTAACAGCCTCTTCATGAACACTGCTGTTAGTCTCACCTTCATCGTGAGCCCTAGATACTCCTGCTCCTCTGAAACTGGAATCATTACAGAGGTGTCCATACCAAATAACTTCTTCCCAAACTTGCAGTGTTGTTTGACATTTCTTGCTTTCAAGGGTGGAGAAATTCTGCTGGTTTGTAGCTGATGTTTTTCCTTGCAGGTTGCTGTCATTACAGTAAATGGTGAACGCTGCACCTAAATGCTCACTTGGTGGCACAGAACGTTGTAAAATAAGGGTGGAAGGCATCTAGATGTCTTTTACCTATTGCAAATTGTAACAGACTGCATCACTCAAGCACAAATTGTGTTTTACCCTGTCTGTAAAACTATTGTCCTGTGATGATTGGAATAATGGAAGAGCTCAGGCTCTGTTTGTTGTGGATCTTTTAGGTCTGTTACCGAGGACGGCCAGAAAAACTAGTGAGGCTTAGAAATCCCTGGGGTGAAGTGGAATGGACTGGAGCTTGGAGTGATAAGTAGGTTTTTATATGCCCTTTCTTCTCTCTCTTCAGTGTGTTTTGGTATGATTAAAAAAATTAAATCAGGACTATGCAGTTAATCCAATCACAAAGAACATTTAGGAGAGATACTAAATCAGTTGGAATAAGCCGCTATTAATTTATTAGCAAGGTTAGATATTGATCCACTCTGCCCAGAAGATATTCTTCCCTGCCTCAGGAAGAGCTTTTTAATAAGAGAGAAGAGCCCACCTTTTCATTGTGAGCAGCCCAATGCAAGCCATATCCTTGTCATTTTGCAAGACATCTTTTCTCAGACTGATCCTACTGATAGTGCCAAAACCTTAGCAGAATATACAAATCAATCCCTTCCCTGGGAATTACAGCAGGAATAAACCTATGTGCCACTGCTTCAGCTCTAAGGTTGCATGACTGTAAAGCAGGCCAGTAAGGGCTTTCTACTAGAGAATCTTTCAAAATCTGCTGGGATGTGATCCTGTGTAACCTTCTCTAGGTGAACCTGCCTTGGCACGGGGTTTGAACTCAATGATCTCCAGAGCTCCCTTCCAACCTCTACCCTTCTGTGGTTCTCTAATCTTGAAAAAATGGGCCTGTTGACTGAGCTAAGGATCCAGAACTCTGAAAATCTCTCAAAAACTATCTGGTCTTCAGCTATCTTGAAAGCTCAGGAGAATGGCAGTGACAGCATCTCTTATTTGTATATTTAGGATGGTATAAATTTTACTTGCTTTCGGGCCACAGATTATATTTTTTCATGTAATATTTCAAGATTTCCTACCCTGCCTGACTGCAGTTCTGATGCTGATGCTGTGTCCTATCCAAGGATGAAAAATGGAGATAAACATTACAATTACACTTACCTTTATCAGAGCTGCTTTGCTCAGCCCCAAGATAAGGTGCCTCAGGCAGGCACACATGGCAGATCCTGATTTTGTTACACCTGTTTTGCCAGGTGACATCCCTGCTGAGGTAGGTGTAGAACTGCATTGTTACATGGAAGCAGATCAGAGCAGAATCCAGCTTGCTACACCTCAACATCAGGGTGGGATAAAAGCAATGCTGTTTTCTGCAGTACATTTTCTAATTCCACCTTTTTGCTTGCTTGTTCTTTTGTGACCCAGACCGCAAAGCTTATATCATCTCCTTAGGGAGACTACCAGGCATATGCCAATAGATCTTGCAAAGGAGAAGCTCTGCCTGATTGCAGCCTGCGTGATGCCTAATCCAGCCAGTCTGCAACATTTGTACACTCTGGCACCTGACAAAGATGATTCAGTTCAAAGGCTTTTGTTGCAAATATGGTTGCAGACCGATTCCAGCCCTGTATAGTCAGGTTGCAGTGTGTAATGCCACTGGGAGGGGCAGAAGGTCTAGTTGTTGAAGATATTTCTTCAACATGAAGCTTTATCAGCTGCAGCCAAAGAGAGAGTCTAACTCTCTGATCTTGTAGGATAAAATAGAACTGAACAGTTTGCTTTTGTGCTTTCTCTGCAGTGCTCCTGAGTGGAATTATGTTGATCTCAAACAAAAACAGGCTTTGGATAAGCAAGTAGAAGATGGAGAGTTTTGGTGAGAATTGTTCATCTTGTGGACATTTTATGTGCACATATGCTCTTTAAGTAGTCCTTTCAGTTGGATAGAGAGAAACTGCCAGCACCAAGGGGGTTAATAATAACATGTGTGCATTGTTAGCCTCTTGTTTATCTCCCTTCACCTTCAAATATTACCTTTTATTAGTACTTACATAACTTAGAGCTTACCCAAAACATAGAGACCAGATGGTAATAAAAGTAATGAGGTGGCAAGAATGCACCTCAGCTGCTTTGACATTTGACATTTGGTGTTTTTTGGGCTTTTTTCATTTCCTAAACGCTACACACTAGTGAAAAAGTTTAGATTACCAGCTCGGGAAGAGTCTGTTCACCCTGATCTAATGGAAAGCCCTTCCCAGTTAGCTGATTATATGGGTCAGTATGGAGCCCATGCCACTCTGTCCTAGACTATACATGCCATAAGGTGCTGAGAAATGAGAACAGACCCCTCTGCTTGTGGCATAAAGTGATAAAGGTCTGTCACCTGTGCAAACCTAGTAGGAATGGTAAAAACTAAAGCAAAACATCAAGCTGAGACTGCTTTCCTACATCAATACTTCAATAAGGGCCAACTTTACTCCCACTAAACAGCATCTCTGCACATTTTCTTTCACCAGTTCAGTGAATTTACTTACTAAGGATGATCCATGAGGGATTGCCCACAGCTGGGGATGACAGGAAATTGTATGACTGAGCCCAGAATGTGTAACAGTCGTTGAGAACAACTATCTCCAGAAGATACAGCTCAATCAAAAAAGCCAGTTCCAAGTTTCAGAGTTCTGTTAAACACAGCTTTGGGCAGCTCTGTAGTTTACTGCTCTGTTGGGGGAGACATCCATTTGCAGTCACCTTAACTATTGCAGGCTGATGGACTAACCTTGGTCTTTTTGTGCACCAGGATGGCCTTTTCAGATTTCCAAAGGCAGTTCACCCGCCTTGAGATCTGCAACTTGACTCCAGACACACTGATGAACAATGAGGTCAATAAATGGAACCTGACCCTGTTCAATGGGCAGTGGAGACGAGGTTCAACAGCTGGAGGCTGCCAGAACTACCAAGGTGTGTGGCTAAGTGGGCATTTGGTGAAATACCAAACAAAACAACACAAACATAAACATTTAAGAACTGGAGGGGCTTTGGTGAGAAGGTCTTGGAGAGGCAGCCCTTCCTGCAGGGTCAGACAGTAAGTAAACACTTGGCAGTCCACATGAAGATCTAATTTACACTTAGTTCCTCATCAGAGATTACCAACCTTCATTCATGGCTTTATAATTTTTTTCTCTCTGCTTTTTCTTCTTACAAGGCTTTTGTTACTGAGTACAGTAATCCTCCACAGGGCTGGGTAAACCAGGCAAGCGTTGCAGTTCAGTGGCAGTGTTGTTTTCCATTCCTTTTCAGGTTAGACCTCTAGGGAGGCTGCCTGGCATTTGGTCTTCCTGCAACAATAACAGCCTCAGCCAAGGATGTTTCCTGGAGATAAATGACTGGCTGGAATTAGCAGTATCAGCTCCTCCTCATCGGACATTACTCTCCAGGAAACACCTTGGTGCTTTGATTTGACTTGGCTCTAACTGACTGATATTCAGCATAGCTGTGGAAATACAAAACCATATGGGTTGCCAAGAAGAAGGGGCCAGTCTCTTATTAGTGGTGTCCTCTGATAGGACAAGGGGCAATGGGCACAAACTGAAACAGGAATTTCCACCTCAACATAGGGAAAAACTGAACCAGTGCTAGAAAAACTGGACCAGTGCTGGAGCTCTGGACCAGGCTTCCCAGAGAGGTTGTGGAATCTCCTTCTGCAGAGACTTCCAAGACATACCTGGATGAGTTCCTGTGTGGCCTGCCCTATATGATTCTACTTTGGCAGGGGAGTTGAACTCGATGATCACCAGAGATCCTTTCCAACCCTCACCATTCCATGATTTTTTAACTTTCTGTAAGGCAATTGAAAGGACAGGAAAACTCCAGGCAAAAGTCCTTCCAAAGGGGTATTCTTTCTAATGACAGCAAACTTTGCTACAACAATAAAAGTATCTCCTCCTTTTTGTCTCACCTGGGGAATTCTTAGCGACATACTGGACCAATCCTCAGTTTAAAATTCGGTTGGACGAACCAGATGATGACCATGAAGGGAGTTTGAATGAGCCATGCTGCACTGTCCTGGTGGGCTTGATGCAGAAGAACCGCAGGAGACAGAAGAAAATGGGAGAAGCTCTGCTTAGTATTGGTTATTCGGTTTATCAGGTAAAGTTTGCCCCTGATTAAAGGCATTATTCCCTGTTCTGTTATGCTGGAAGAAAATCAGCAACGTGTTACATCTTGAAACTCAGCACTACAATAAGAACTGAATTTTGCAAGATGCTTTGAATCCTTCTCATTTCTTCCTGACCTACATAATATGGGAAGATCCAGCTAAATTTAAGCTCAGTCTTTGTCTCACTTTAACAGGAAAGCAGTGTAAAAGTAGAGGCAATAATTTAGCATGGGTCTCATTGAGAGCCTTCTTTTACAAACTCTGAATGGGGGCAGGCTCGGGTTCCTGGCAATTCCAGATAAGTGCTTCTGATTACAAACTCTCATTAGTGCTCAGCAGTCAGTCTTAGGTTTTTCTTTTTCTTTTTCTTTTTGTCTTTTTCCCTTTTCCTTTTCCTTTTCCTTTTCCTTTTCCTTTTCTTTTCCTTCTCCTTCTCCTTCTCCTTCTCCTTCTCCTTCTCCTTCTCCTTCTCCTTCTCCTTCTCCTTCTCCTTCTCCTTCTCCTTCTCCTTCTCCTTGTCCTTCTCCTTCTCCTTCTCCTTCTCCTTCTCCTTCTCCTTCTCCTTCTCCTTCTCCTTCTCCTTCTCCTTCTCCTTCTCCTTCTCCTTCTCCTTCTCCTTCTCCTTCTCCTTCTCCTTCTCCTTCTCCTCCTTCTCCTTCTCCTTCTCCTTCTCCTTCTCCTTCTCCTTCTCCTTCTCCTTCTCCTTCTCCTTCTCCTTCTCCTTCTCCTTCTCCTTCTCCTTCTCCTTCTCCTCTTTCTTTCTTCTCTTTCTCTTTCTCTTTCTCTTTCTCTTTCTCTTTCTCTTTCTCTTTCTCTTTCTCTTTCTCTTTCTCTTTCTCTTTCTCTTTCTCTTTCTCTTTCTCTTTCTCTTTCTCTTTCTCTTTCTCTTTCTCTTTCTCTTTCTCTTTCTCTTTCTCTTTCTCTTTCTTTCTCCCTTTCCTTTTATTTTCTTTTCTGGTTCAGTAATTTTGCTTGGGTGGGTTTTTTTTTTTTTGGCTTGTTTTGTGGTGCTTGTTTGTTTATTTTGAGGTTTTTGATTCTCCTAGTGATGTTTCTGTCTCTATATTTTGTGTATAATGATATAATCTGGGGAAAATCATGCCTACATTATATTATTTTTTATATATATATGTATATATCTTTTGTATATTTATATATATTTTATATATATGTATATACATATAGTATACATATGCAGATATATGTGTATACAGATATTGTGTATGTATATATATTTATATAATATAATATTACATTAAATTACATTACATTAAATTATATATACAATTAAATGTTGTATAGATTCCTCTAGATGGAGATCCTGTTTTCCTTTCAGAACAGCTCTAGTACAAGCTAGAACTTCATGTGTAACTGATATTTCAGTATGTAAATGAAAATGAAGAAAATGTGTCTGAAAGAGGCTCTATCTAATTTATTTCTTTTTTTTCCTAATGATGGTTGTGAGTACACAGCAGCCCTGTAACTTTGTCTCTTTCTCTTCCAGATTCCTCAGGAGGTATGTAATCTGACAAAGACTTCTAGCCTCCAGATGAACACCTTCTGTAGCACTGGAGAATTTAGCTACAAGGAAGACTTCTTCCTTACTCATGACAGTTCTTCTGAAGAGCTTTGTTCTTGGATCACTGGACCAATATCTCAATTTCTGAACAACAGTTTCCAAGGGACCTGGAGCACAAGGCTTTATTACAGAGAGCTGATTCCTAATCTTCATTTGCAGTTGTTGAAATTTGGTTTCCTCTAAATTTGTGTAACAGAGGTCAGAATGTGTCTGCCTAGCACACGTGAAAGCAGAACAGGGTCTCTGCAGTCTAAAACTGAGAAAATGTGGCTAATGTGGTTTAGAAGAAATGCCAAACTCTGTGGATCCAATCCTTTTACATTTCTGAGCTGGACATACCCTGCTCAACCTTTCTTAATCCTCCCAGATGTCAATGCTGAGGTAAAGAGACTTTTCATTCCTGAAGAAAGAGACCCCAAGGGTGCTTGGCAGAAGGAATAGCCTATACCCATTACTGAGGTCCAGCAGCCTGTCTTGCCAATTTTTTCCTTAGCTTTTCAGGCCTTTTCTTCTCCCTCAGTAAATGAATGTGTGGTTGTGTAGCAATTAACTGTGTTCTTTTAGCAGCCTTGCAGATGCAAAGGGAAAATATATTGAAAAAGATATGGATCTGGCTTCTTAATCTTTGCATTGCCACTTAGCTTAATAGCAAGTGAAGAGAAATGTCGGGGCTGTTGAATAAATACCAGATCCAATCTTCAGAACAAGAGTGTTAAAAATGCCATTTTTCATATAATTTACAACAGATGTTTAGTAACATCTTTGGTAACATACTCTGATCTTAGACAGCCAGAAACCTTATAGGCATGCAGCGTTCCTCACCTTGAGTCCACCACACGTCACTCTTTGTGGATCATTGAATCGCACTCTCTGCAAGTCATCCCTGTGGAGCAAAAGTCATGACTAGGAGGTTTAGAACAGAGATGTTATTGTTGTGCTACTGTTTCTTCTTACACCAGTGGTGTTTTTTATGAGCTATACAATGTTTCATTTGCTTAAGAGTATATTGGTATTAAGGAGAAGCTGAGTACTGTTTTCTACATAATCCCATGGAATATCATTAGTATTATTAGTATTACTAGTGGGAGTTGAGTAAACCATCTTATGTGGCCTCAGAATACTACCTCCTATGATTACTACTTTGTCCTGTTTATTCTTTTTTTTTTTTTCCTCCTACCTGTTTACAGAAATCAGAAACTCCCATTCCTAAGCAATTAGAAACATAGTATGGCTGGGGTTGGAAGAGACCTTAAAGTTCTAACTCTCCTGACATGGGCAGAGACATCTTCCACTAGACCAGGCTGGTCAAGGCCTTGTGCAACCCGGCCTCGAACACCTCCGGGGAGGAGGAATCCACAACCTCCCTGGGCAACCTGTTCAGTGTTTCACCACCCTCACTGTAAAGAATGCCTTCCTAATATCCAGTGTTCCATCTTAAAGCCATTCTCCCTCATTCCATCACTACAAGCCCTTGTAAAAAGTACCTTTCCAGCTTTCTTATAGCCCGCCTCAGGCACTGGAAGGCTGCTCTGAGGTCTCCCCAGTGCCTTCTCTTCTCCAGGCTGAACAGCCACAACTTGCAGCCTGTCCCCTTAAGTGAGGTGCTCCAGCCCTCTGTTCACCTCTGATCATCTCCTCTGAACCCACTTCAATGCTTCAATGCCCTTCTTGTGTTTTAGGACATTTATTCTGTGAAATAAATTAGTCAAAAATATTCTGGAATGTAGTTTTTGTCCCCGAGCAGACTGTGAAGGCAAAAAAGCTCAATATCTGGGAAATTTAGAATCAGAATCAATAAGGTTGGAAGAGACCTCAAAGATCATCAAGTCCAACCTGTCACCCAACACCTCATGACTATTAAACCATGGCGTCAAGTGCCACATCCAATCTCTTGAACACCTCCAGGGATGGTGACTCCACCACCTCCCTGGGCAGCACATTCTAATGGCCAACCATTCTCTCTGTGAAGAACTTTCTCCTCACCTCAAGTCTAAACTTCCCCTGGTGCAGCCTGAGACTGTGTCCTCTTGTTCCGGTGCTGGTTGCCTGGGAGGAGAGACCAACCCCCTCCTGGCTACAACCTCCCTTCAGGTAGCTGTAGACAGCGATAAGGTCTCCCCTGAGCCTCCTCTTCTCCAGGCTAGTCAACCCCAGCTCCCTCAGCCTCTCCTCACAGGGCTGTGCTCAAGGCCTCTCCCCAGCCTCGTTGCCCTTCTCTGGACACGTTCAAGAGTCTCAATGTCCTTCTTAAACTGAGGGGCCCAGAACTGGACACAGGACTCAAGGTGTGGCCTAACCAGTGTTGAGTACAGGGGCACAATGACTTCCCTGCTCCTGCTGGCCACACTATTCTTGATGCAGGCCAGGATGCCATTGGCCTTCTTGGCCACCTGGGCACACTGCTGGCTCATGTTCAGCCAGCTGTCAACCAGTACCCCCAAGTCCCTTTCTGCCTGGCTGCTCTCCAGCCACTCTGACTCCGGCCTGCAGCACTGCATGGGGTTGTTGTGGCCAAAGTGCAGCACCTGGCACTTGGACTTGTTGAATGTCATGATGTTGGACAGTAGCTACTATTTTCACCAGATATAAGCACGCATTATGATATTTTTACATCACAGATTTTAAAGAGGGATGTAAAATAAACTTTTTATCCAGTGAAATATCCTTGCCCCTTCTAATTATCTGCATGACTGCTCCCCATGACAGAATCCTGGCGGTTATCTTTTATGTCATTATTCACAGACTTATTGTTTTACGCTATGAAAAGCTCTAAAGCACTGAAATTGAAATAGGGTGGGTGACTTACCAGTGAATTTTCAGGTGGCTTCTAACCAAGCCCCGTTTCCCGCAGCTGGAAAATCTCACAGACGTCCATGCAAGCCGTGATTTCTTCGCGAGGAACCAACCGGCAGCTCGGTCTGATCCTTACGTCAACCTGCGTGAAGTCTCCAGCCGCTTGAGGCTGCCCTGTGGAGAGTACCTCATAGTGCCATCCACTTTCGAGCCTTACAAAAATGGAGAGTTCTGCCTGCGAGTCTTTTCGGAGAAACATGCTAAAACACAGTGCGTATTTCCTGGGCAGAGCTTCCTCTGCTGGCAAGGCACATAAAGGAAAAGGTCAGGTGTTGCACCCTCCTTCTTGTCTTCTCCCTAGTATCAGGTGATAGAATGAGAGGAAATGACCTGGAATTGTGCCAGGGGAGGTTTAGGTTGGATATTAGGAAAAATGTCTTTCCTGCAAGAGTGGTCAGGCATTGGAACAGGTTGCCTGGGGAGGTGGTGGAGTTCTGGAGGTGTTCAAGGAACATGTGGGTATGGCATTTTATGATGTGGTTTAATGGCTATTGTGGTCTTGGGTTGACAGTTGGACTTGATAATCTTAGAGGCGTTTTCCAACCAAAACCATTCTATGATTCTATGATCCTACACTCAATCTTTTCACTTAACCAGCACAATAGGCTCATTTCTAGGACCTATTTCCTTATGTAGTCTACTATGTGCAACATATACACCCATGACAGAGAGTCATGGCTCTTCAGATGGCCTCCACCATCTCCTACCACTCCACTCAAGCAGTAACTAGATCCCTCAGAGCTGTGAAGTAGAAGTTCCCACAATTAAAGGGTGCAGGATGTGGGAGTATGGTGAGGAGACGGTTTTAAAAGTTGTTGTATCAAGGGCAGCCATTAAATGAGAAAACAGGAGTTTTGCTCCCAGACAAGGACAACCAGGCTGGATTTCCAGGGAAGATGTATTCAAAAAGGTTCAACAGACAGAGGTGGGATGGGGAGCATGGGAGGCAGAAAACCTGTGAGCTGCTTCTGTGCATTTGTTAACACCTTCTATTAAGACATCTTGTTTGGCAATCTTTTTAACTTTTTAACTTTCTGTTTTGTTTTGGTTTTGTTTTTCCCCTCAGGACAACAGGTGATATGGTGTCTGCAAGGCCGTATGAGGTAAATGTCTAAACTAGGATGATTATTTTCTTTTCTTTTTTTTTTTTTTTTTCTAGCAGACTTTTTCTTCATACTGTGGGGGCAGTCGTGAGGTTTGTGGTTACAGGTTGGACTCAATGATCTTTGAGGTCTCTTCCAACCTTGGTAATACTGTGATACTGTGGCAAAATAAAGGCAAGATTTTTATTTCTCCTCTGAGCTGGAATGACAGTGTGTGTTTGGGCAGTGAAGATTCATTACATATCTCCATGTCTTCGTTTCACATGTACTTTCGTGTACTTGGGCCTATGTGGCTCAGAAACTCACTCTTGCAGACCTGACTGGAACATGTTAAATTGTCCTTCCATGTAGCATAGGTAGGAGAGGGCAGGGAGTGCACAGAATTATGCTTTCCACAGAAATAAATAGTCTTCCTGAAGCCCAAGGGAAACGGCAAAAGCAGATTTCCAAGGAACTGCTGAATTGCCATTGCAGCAACATTTTCACTGAAGTTATTTTATGCAACTGTCCTGGTAGCAGAAGAAAGCTTTTTCATTAATCTTAGAAAGCATTTACTCTTAAATGAAGCCAACCCTTAGCTGGCTGTGATTTAAGTAGGTCAAAGGAGGTGATTCTGCTGCTCTACTCTTTTCTGCTGACACCTAACTTGGAGTACTTTGTCCAGCTCTGGAGCTCTCAGCACAGAAGAGGCATGGACCCGTCAGAGCGAGTCTGATAGGAGGATCCCAAAAATGGCGGGAACACGTCTCCTGTGCAGAAAGGTTGAGAGAGTTGGGGTTTTTCAACCTGGAGAAGAGAAGGTTGAGAAGAAACCTTACTGTGGCATTTTAGTACTTAAAGGGGCCAATAAAAAATATGGGGACAGTCCTTTAGCAAGCCCTGTTTCAACAGGACAAGAGTTAATGGTTTTAAACTAAAGAAGGGGAGACTATGACTAGATATATGGGAGACTTTTTTTACAATGTGGGTGATGAAACACTGGCACAGGTTACCCAGAAAGGTGGTAAATGTCCATCCCCAGAAACATTCAAGGTAAGATTGGACGGGGTTCTGAGCAACCCAATGTAGTTGATGACGTCCCTGCTCACTGAAAGGGAGGTGGACTAGATGACTTTTAAGAGTCCCTTACAACTCAAACCATTCTGCAATTCTCAGTAGTGCCTCTGCTTTGCCATTGCTGCGGAGCAGGTGGTCTTTTTCTGTGGCTGTAAATAGGCTCCTGTAAAGCTACTTTACAACATCCACAGCTTGCTTTCTAGAACCACCTTGTAAACCACGCTCTTGTTCATCTCTTTCATGTAGCCTCATGTTGATAACAAAGATGTAGATGATGAGTTCAAGACTCTGTTTGAAAAGCTCTCTGGAGAGGTAAGTGGATTAAAGTGAAGGAAACAGACTAGGACCTCTCTGTCATGATTATGCAAATATTTGGCTTGCTGATTCCTTTTACTGTTTGGTCTTCAAAAAACCAAGCAGCTCTCCCCTCTTATTAACTCACAGCTTCAGTTCAATTCATTTTACGATAGAGCAGTTTTACAGAATTGTTCCTCTTATGAGTGCAAAATGTGATTTGTGCCCTTGGAAACGCAGGGCATGGAATAACTTTGAAAACACGGGTGATGGGAGTGAGGGCTGCAAAAACATTATCCCACAGTGAAATAAACTATCTGTGGAGTTAGCATGTAATTCCAACAATTGCTTTGTTGGCCAGTTTCTTCTGTTTTGTTTTGAACCCCTAGAAACTGGAAAGCCATTGGCTGAACCTTCTATTGTATTTGACAAACCTCCTGTGGTAGTTTTAGGCTATGCCTTTAAAATTTTGTTACAGATTTCGAGCAGAAAAGCAAAAGAATGTAAATATATCACTACTGGGTGTGAAAAGGAAAATAAAGATAATTATAAACTATTCCATTGGAGAGATATCTTCCATAAGACTGCTTGTACCAAAACATTCTGGGGGCTTCTCTTCTTGCATCGTTGCTCTGGAGAGGATACTAACCCTGCTTCTGCCTGACCTTGGCTGCACTGTTATTGTGAAGTCTAACAGCTACTTTTTCTCTGCTCCTTTCTCCCTTTTGGACAGGGGGTGGGGGAGGCAGAGAGACAGCTTCCCTGGTCTTCTTGACCAGGGCTGTTGTGTTGTTTGTTAATTGTAAATATCTGTAAATATTGTAACTCCTGTATATTTGGTACATATTCATTGCATTCCATTGTAGATTGTAGTTTTGCCTGTAAATACAGCTTTCATTTGCTTCCAACTGAGCTGGTCTGGCAAAGTTAATGCTGGGGGAAGTTTCAACCCACCACACCTCAGTATCTACAAAGCCCTGCTGTGCTAGCCTGTGGCTGTCATGTCAGATTTTCTCTTAATGAACAGGTGGCCACTGGCCTTGGAGAGGGAAAACATCTTGTTAGTGAGAAAGACCTTTTTGAGAGGGCAATTTTAGTATTGCCTGGTTGCAATTTCTGTAAGCCTGGAAAAGTCTCAAATGCTCTCCTGATCCTCTTCAGGTGAGAAAGAAGACTTGGTTCAGTCAAATCTGTCAAAAAGACAACATTTGCTGGGTCACATCACCATGGCACCTAACAAATAATTTATTTCCCACTTGAAGAGCTAAGAAATATGGTTTCTGATGATCTCCTTCATTTACATGCCTTTGATACAGAAGAAGAGTAGCCTCTGAATGTGTTACATGGTTGAATGGCCATGTTGGTCTTAGGCTGATGATTGGACTCAATGGTCTTAGAGTTCTTTTCCAACCAAAACTATTCAGTGATTCAATGATTCTATGTTTGGCAGCAAGGGAGTATATCTTGTTTCAATTTTTCTGTTTGCACCTAAAGTATGTTTTGTTTCCTGTCCAGGACAGTGAAGTGACTGCAAGTGATCTTCAAGCTATCCTAAACAAAGTTTTGGCAAAGAGTAAGTAACTTCATGCAGTTCCCATTGAATGGAGCTGAGAGGCACTGGCTGAAATGGTGAGACACAAGGTTGTTGTTTGGTCAGAGTGAAAGTCTGTGCTTGGGTCCATCAACACAGAAATGAAGTATCTGCTAACAAAACCCAACTCTATCAGCTAAGGGTGATGAAAAACTGAGTTTGTGTCTTCCCTCAGCTGTGCTTCTCCTGACTTCCTGAATCTCTAATATGGGGCAGGGTGGGGAAAACTACCACCTGGCACTCCATTTCCAAGCACTGCCAGCTCATAACCCACAGAGGCACTCTACTGCCTGTGCCTTCTTGGGAGGACAGTCATGGGATGATATTAATATGCTGCTTCTGAGGAGAAAACAAAACAACAGCATCCCCAACTCCTGTGCTGACAAAGCCATGTTAATCAGCTGAAGGGAAATTGTAGAGAAAATGGCAGAGCATTTACCTTGCTAACAAGGTTTTAAGGGGGCTGATATTGTCAAGCTTGTCTGCAGAAAAATATTTGTCTAAAAGTATTTTACTTCCTTTTTGTACAGGAAAGGATATTAAAAGTGATGGATTCAGCATTAACACTTGCAGAGACATGATTAGCCTTTTTGATGTATCCTTTGAATGCCATTTGATCACCTTTAAAGTTTCTGGATCTCCTTTGCAAAAGTTCTTGACAAGATGGGCTGAGTTTACACTTCCACATCACTGGAGGCATACAATTCAACCAAGCAGCTCTATCAGCTCAGGGTGGCAGCAACCTGAACCATTTAACTACTGCCTGCTTCTCTCACCTGCTCTGCTTCTCTCACCTGCTCTACATCTCTCATTGCTTAAAATTTTGTCTAAAAATAGCAGGGAGAAGAAGCAGGGACCTTCTGCCTGGATGCACCTGTGCAGTTTTGAATGCATACACAGCATGCTTGGCAGGAGATAGGTTATAAGCAAAATCTCAACTGCCCTCCCTAAGTCAGGCGTTGCATATAGACCACAGAGCTGGAAATCCTGTTCAAAGGGGAAAGTCTACAAATATATGCTGCACCTCCTCCTCTGTGTAGCCTGCATGACATGTGGGACCTAATAAGTTTTGCATAGCCAACGGAAATTGAGGTCAGCACATCTGGCCAGTACTCCTTTGACATGCTGGGGAGGTGGCCAGTGCACTGGGAAGGTCAAGAGGGACACTGCCAGGATTGCATTAGTGTTGGTCTCATGACGTAGTCATGCTGAGGTCAGCAGGGATGAACTGTGGGTCTTGGGGATCACTGGCTGTTAGGAGAGGTGATAGCTTTGCCCTACACTCCACAATCTCCCAAACCCAATAGGGCAACACACTAAGTACAACACCATGGGGGCTAGATCCCTGTTTCTGCATAATTGTTCATAGGAATGGATGTTCAAGGCCCTGAAGGACATGAAGGCTATGGACTCTCTCTGTTCACTTGTGGTTCCTGCCTCTGGTTTCTAACACTTGTCTTCTGCAAGGCCAGTCTGTTGTGGGTTTTTTGTGTGTTTGGTTTTTTGATTTTTTTTCCCCTAAGGGCTCTAATCTACTCTTAACTGTACCAAATATGAGTGCATCTAATGGTGCTTATGTATGTAGCAATCCCATATATCATTCCTTGAGAGGGCAGATAGCCTAGAAATTCTTGGCATGCTTCAGCTAAGCAAATGTAAAGCTGTGGGCATGTCTCTATGAGATGGAGGTACATCACAAATGAGAACTAACATGGTATTAAGATGACACTGTGTTGGGTGATTTGTTTTTATCAGAGCTGGTTGCATTCCTGTTTTGTGGATGATAGGGGAATCCTAACTTTTGAACCATACCTTAACACACCCAGACCAATGGGACCGGCACCTTGGGAATTAGAGAATTCAAGACACTTTGGATGAAGATTCAAAAGTATTTGGTAACATAATATTTCTGACTGTCTCCCTTTCCCTCTCAGCTCTCAAACAGAGATCCAGAACTGAGACAGGGTTAAACCACCGTAGGCAGATATACTCAGAAGCCTTCCATCTCGTGGCTGGAGTTTGTTCCAGGCCTCAGAACCTCTGATTTGAAGGGCCACAAGCAGATCCTCTTTAACCTTGGCCCCACCACCCTCCATAATTTTCAATACTTTATGGAAAGCCAGATTAACCCTCTTTCATTGTGGGCAAAGACAGTGCTCTCTGCTGCTCACTGTATTATTTGCTGGTGCTGAGTTGGCAGCGAAATACATTGCAACAGCAGAGATATGTTCATACGAGCAAATAATAATAAGAAACACACAATTTTAGGACCTGCAAAACCCTGGCCTTGTATTTTTTAAATCTTAAGGAAGTGCTGAATTATTTTTCTGGCAGGGGGTTTACTATCCCCCAGAGTTCACCCAGAATCAAGCAGTTTAAAGGAAGGACAAATCTGGACATGGTTGGTTTGCCTACAAACAAAGGCAAGCATGCTGCTGGCATACCTGATGCTGGTCAGCATAGATCAGCTGTCCTGGAGGTTCATGAAAAGATGTTGGGTTCATGAAGTGGCATCTCTGTCCTAGGGATGGTGTCAGCAGAGCAAGCCCTGCAAACCAATTCCAGTCTGAGCTGCTGGTCTGGGGAGCATCTAATTCTGGATAGTAAACCTACTGGCAGTAGAAAGCATCTGTCATCGTGTCTGAAATATTAAGCAAAAGGGACTTTGTTGCAGTGTTTGCCAAATGATAGGATATTTTTTTCAATGGCCTGCCTGCCACCATGTAACATGAAGGCAGGCAGGCTGCCAGCCTGTGGGAATGTGTTTCCCAGTCTGCTTGCTTGCCAGTAGCTGCTTGAAACATTTCCCTTGCTCATTAACATTTCAAAGAATAAGAGCTTGGGCCGGAAGAAGCAGTCCCTGTCCTAGCTGTCAGAAACCTGAGGCAGTGCCCACACAGCAGAGCAATGGTGTGGATGCAGTGGAGGTAGGCATGATTGCCCTGGTGTAGCCACACAATCAGGGAGGATGGCAGGGCACAGGCTGCAGAGTGGAACAGCAAACCAAGGTTAAACCCTGGAGAAGCCCTGATTATTTCATTCTGGCTGCTAACTTCTGGTGAGTCTCCTGTTAATCATGCCTTCACTCCTGCTGTTGCCTCCCTATGAAAGCCAAAGCCATCCTGCCTATGCTCACAGGTATAGATTGAGTTTTAGGAACAATGCCTTTCCTGCAAGAGTGGTCAGACATTGGAACAGGCTGCCCAGGGAAATGGTGAATTCACCATCCCTGGAGGTGTTCAAGAAACATGTGGACATAACACTTTGAGACATGGTTCAAGGGCCACAGTGGTCCTAGGTTGGCAGTTGGACTCAGTGATCTTTGAAGACTTTCCCAAAGAAACAATTCTATGATTCTATGATTGCTGCATGGGTGCACACCGAAAGTCATCTTCATATTCTCTTGTTCCCTTCTGTTCCAGGCAATCTATAAGAAAGTGGACAGGGACTACTCTGGTACCATTGACTCCCATGAGATGCGAAATGCCCTCAGAGAGGCAGGTGAGTATGATGCTAGGGGATACTGTCAGATTACCAAACACTGGAAGAGCAGTGGAGCATTTTAATGGCTTTTCTTCTCCCCTGTGTCCTAGACCATAGCGTTGACAGTGCCATCTTCCCTTCCTGACAGTCACATGTCACTATGTCCTTTTGCTGTGATATACATCAATGCCCCTCTTCTGTTCTGCAGCATGGACCACTGATATTTTTGTCCATGCTGTGACCATTGCTTATCCATTTGATTATTACCTGCTCTATTTTTTGGACTCATTATTTCCTAATTTAATTGTACTCTTTCAGAGCTATGTCCAAATCCTCTTCCTTCATTTTCTCCCACCACCTTTCTCTACACTAGAGAAGGTACAAGCCTAATCAAGACATGCCCCAAAGATAGCCTCTCTGATGTGTGCTATTCACTTCTGGAGCTGTGCTTGCCACTCATAGGCATGTAGAGCAGCACTTGTCTTGTGCTTGGTGGAGTTAATGTGAATGATCCAGAGACAGAAATAGCACTAAGATGGGCCTGAATAGAGCCCAATGTGTTATATGAGCAGTTGGCTTTGCTGCAATCACTGCTATTCAGCTGCAGTGCCAAGACTCTCCAATTAGGGGTTTATCAGGGGAACACAGGACTGATCATGCTGTGAAACAATGTGAAATATGCAGTCTGACAAAATGCTGTGAGAGAACTTTATGCTTCTCTTCACCCAACACAATAGGTTTTGGAAAGGACCCACAGCAGAGGTGGGTGATGGAGTCCAACAGACCTTCTGGAAAGAACAGTTCTCAGTCCCTCACCCAGGTCTGCCTGCAGCTGCAGGACTCCATGGATAAGTCACTTAAAGGACAGCATATTTCCTTGCTGTGTCAGTGATTTGTGTGCCTCCCACATCTACAGGTTTCATGCTCAATGATCAGGTGCAACACAGCATTGTCCTCCGCTATGCCTGCAGCAAGCTGACCATTGATTTCGATGGCTTTGTGGCCTGCATGATCCGCTTGGAGGCCCTCTTCAGTAAGTGTCTCCATTCCTCAGCCAAGGGGAATCCCTGAAAACTCTGGAGTTTCATTAAGTATTTGCTATCTTTTAACTGTGAACATAAGAAATTGCATGTAAACATGAGAGTGCCAGCAAAATGGTGTCTGTTGGAGAAAGCTGCAGAGAAACAGCAAAAGCCTTTCTGTCTGGATGAGCATGGAGGATGGGGGACGTGTTTTCATAACCTACCATGCTCTTCTGCTTTACACTTACCTGCATTTTATGGTCAGTGCTCTGGCCCACTAGTTGTTCCAACCCTGTAAATGGTACTATTTATCATTTATAATCCTTACTCAGACCTGATTTACAGGTTTGTCCCCAGATCATACCAGATGCTACCCCATCAGATTTATAGTTGTCCTGCTGCCAACTCTCAGTTTGCTGCTGTAGATCTGACTATTCCACCCCATGAGGCAGCTTAGAAATTACTTGTAGGAGGAAAGAAGAACAGCTGTAATATCATCTCACAGAACCAGTCTAAATTTCCAGCAGATCATGGCAAAAAGCCAGACCTCTATATTTTGTCAGACAGTGTCTCTACATGCCAAACTGTGTTTTATATAAATTTTTCTCCCCTCCTCTCTTCTACTTTTCAGAAGTATTCCATCTCCTGGACAAAGACAAGAGCGGAGTCATTCAGCTCTCTCTGGCTGAGGTGAGGCTCACATTGCAACACCATCTGGTTAAGCTAAATGAAACCCACTAAAATACATTGATTTAGAGTCTGTATTATAAGTGGTGAACTTCATAGTGCTTCAAAGGGAAAACTTGTTTATGTGAAAAGTTTCTTCAGCTCAGAAGGCTCATCCTAATTAGTGGAATGAACATTTTACCTTACAGGAGCAAAAAAAAAAAAAAAAAGAGTAAAGGTACATTCAACCCCCCTAAGGTTGCTTGAGAAGATGCTTATGCAATGTGTTTCACTGTCTACTTTTAGAGGGCAGTGGTCAATTCATTAGAAAATACACAGCAGGAAACTGTTCTTGTCTGGCAGAGAATGTACTGATCAACCTGCCAGAATTAGAATAGACCTTTTAAGATGTCAGGGTTTTTTTTTTTTTTTTTTTTTTTTTTTTTTTTGTTTTTGTTTTTGTTTTTGTTTTTTAGCTCACATTGTTTTGAATGCAAATTTCTCCTGCTGAAGCTGTAATAAAAGCAATCAACTTGAGCTTTCCCTTTGCAAAATACAAATATATCGCAGGAAACAGCTGGAAGGGGCCCCAAGAGGTCCATCCAATTAGTCCTCTCAGCTGAAGCCTGTCTTGAAGGGAGGAGGGTGGCTAGGAAGTCCTGTGATCCTCAGCCACAGTTAGCTAAATCTAGCTGAAACTGTACATTGCAGACCCTGACCCTAGACTTTTCCAAAGACCTCAGAGCTTACCCTGGAGCAACCCCACTTGCAACGTCCGAGGCTGATCGTGTCAATAAATGTCCCCAAAGTTGCAGAGCAGATGGATCCTACATGTACAACAGATTGAAACTCAGATTCAGCTTTTCCCAGCTTCATCTCCCAGAGCCATGGTATAGTGACCTGTTGGCATCCTGTGGACCTTCCAGATGGCCTGACTTCTTGCTCTGTTTCTTCCTCAGTGGCTGTGCTGCACATTGGTTTGATCCACGGTCGATAAATTCAGCAGAGACCACCAAGGCTACTCTGAAAATGGAACCTCTTGCTTGGCTTCTCCTTGCTATGAAAAGCAGGGAGAGAAACTTAGTTTTGTTACTGGCAAAACTAAAATGATCTCCTAAAGACTATAGGAGATCATTTATAAAATAAATGCACTCTTCAATAAAAAAATACAAACAAAAGATCAAACCCAAATTCAGCCTCTGTTACTCTGTGTCATGCTGAAAAGTCAAAGTTTTTGACTTAACACAGGTGGGCCCAGGGGGCTTTGGTTTGGCTTCTGATGGTGTGTTGAATTTCAGCAGTGTTCAAAATCTTGGATGGAATCTCCATTGCCTGCAACATCCAGCATATATTTCACTGATAGGAACCCATGCTCAGAGCACAGGCAAAATTTGTGTTGCTGCTCTGGCTAGCTCTCTTCCCAGCCAGTTGTCCCCTTTGGCTGTGCCAAGTGTCTGCAAACACTGGAGGTGAGGAGCACAGAGGCAGATGATGAGCTGCTGAGAGCATCAGGGGATGGACACAACCCTGAGAATGAGTAGGGAATCAGGCAAATGTGATGACACTCCTCCACAAATCTTGTCTCAGTCTTCCAGGAAGAGGAGGCAATGGAAGGCAGGATGGGAGGCAATGGGCAAGCTGCTGCAGCTATTTTAACTAACAACTTCTCTTATGAATGCTTGTCCATACCTGTATTTCACTGGCCATAGATGGAGTCTGAAGTTTTATTAGGTGAGTGACTGGACCGCAGAAGCTCACAAAGGCAAGCGTGAAGGCAAGAACATAAAATGGATGTGTAGGTGTCTAGGAGCATGAATGCTAGTGTAGATCATGATTTAAAAAGGAAACCGAAGCTAATAGTCACTGTCTAACAGTGCTATGCCTTCCTGAGATCTTGTAAACCCTTTTTCCTTTAAAAAAAATAATAATCTGTGCCTTTAACTTCACAGGATTACAAGGGGTCAGAGCAATGCAGACAAGATAATGCAGCAGCGTTTTTTAGCAATTGAAAAATATTGCTGGAGCTTGTAGTAATGACCTGACAAGATGATGTGCCTTTGATGCTTCTCCCTGGGAGCAGAAAGAGTGTAGGCAGAGATTTGTGTCCCCAAGGCAGATGTGGGGACAAGGCTCCATCCTGCTCTCCCTTTGGTGCTATAAGATGGGCCTTTCTCCACAGCTGCTTGTTGCTAAGCTCTTTCTATAAGCAGAATGAAATCTTTCGTTTGCTTCCTGTCTCAGAACTCAGAATGCTTTGTGACAAACCCCAAGCCTCCATTTGACATCTCCCAACATTTCTTGGCCATAGCTACGGCAGTCTGTCTAAATGGGATGTATAACCTGTTCCAGTGTACGGTTCTGACTTTAATAGATTGTATTTACTGCTCTCATTTAGAGGTTCTTTTCCAGTAAAAGAGAAATAAATGCTTAGTCCAGGTTGCAGGATTAAAATAGCCATAGGCTTTCCCCTGCTGTTGCTGTGTGTCTACCACTGGTCATGACATTCATGCAGTTGTTTTAGATTACATCAGTTTCTCATAGTAGATATTTGACTGCTGACCAACAACAGACCTCCATGTACCTCTACCTGCCTGGAAGACAGAGCTAGCTGGGGCAAGCTGAAGTCTCCAAAATGTTGAGAATGTTCTAGTTAATGCTCTGCCTGTTCAGTAAGATGAATGTGTCCTTCCCTGCCCTGTATCTTGAGTATGCAACATGTTTCCTTACCATGCAGCAGGGTGAGCTAACAGCTTGCAGCTTCAGATTTGCTTTCTGCTCGCATGTGCTATTCATGAGTTCATTCCAATTATGATCACAGAGAGGCCTCCCTCCACAGGACTAGGAGAACTCAAATATATGCAGAAACCTATTGCATGCTCCCATTTCTTTTCCCTTTACATCAAGTGAGATGTCTCCACCACAACAATTCTCATGGTTATCTCAATGACTTTCACCCTCCTGTACTGGATGGGCAGAGTGCTGCACTCCATCTTCCTTTATCTTTGGGATGCAGGCAGCTCCAGAGGAGCCACCTCCTCTTTAATTTTTTTCTTTGAGCACAGTACTTGACTATCAGGTCTCAGAGAAGAACAGCTCAAAAATAAGCCTTTTCATGGACTTGAATGCACTTCTCATTTTCACTTGAGGCATCTGCAAAAAGATGATTAATGTCCACCTTATTTTCCTTCCTTATGCTGCAAGCTGTCCTTATGCCTGCACTTGTCAGTTCTCCAGTTAGTCCTGATGGGGCTAAAATGCCTTTTGACTAAAACACCTGCAGCAGCTCCTGTGGAAGCAGTGGGGTATTGTGGACTGAGCCAGGGCTTGGGACTCTGCACTCTGACACCTTGTATGTTGGCTCTGTTTCATTTTTGGAGCTGTGAAGCACTGCAGGTCCCATAAGATTTGAGTAGCTCAGTTGTGGGCAACTGTAATGTAGGGAAATCACAACGGTTCATGAATTTGTGATGCATTCCCTGTCACTATGTGCTGTGTGACCTTCTCAGCACCTTATAAATAAGGTAGGGCAAAAGAGACCCCCATGGAAACTCTGCAATGGCTCTCCAGATCTTCCTTTTCTCTATTTTCCCCTAGAAATATTTTCACTTGCACTGCAGCCCCATGAACTGAAAACCTGAACTCTGTCCATTGCTCCTGTCAAATGTGATTCACGTTAGACCGTGTTCAGAGTTCCAAACTCCTTATGCACTAATTGTTTTGTGGGTACCTACAGAGGAACTTCCCATGGGTTTAAATCATACCACACCGGCACCTAACACCAGCTATGCACCAGAGTAAATATCTGCTTGAGGTGCAAAGACAATCATGGAGATTGGGGATGTTAGCTAGGAGGATAGAAAGGATCAACCTCACACATGCAATTATCAGCCACCTGCTCGTTCTCCCAGAATGGGAGATTAGGAGGGGGATCTCTCCTTCCCGTCATTGCAGGATAACGATCAGATCCATGGCGTAGCACAGAAGGAGCAGCCCTTTGCAAACTGCTTTTAATTCTTTACTTCAGACAATCCTACTGAACCTGACTCAATGCTTTGTTTTAGTTCTTCATTTCCATACAATTCAGACAACCTGGCAGGCCGGAAAGCTCTGAGATGCTGCATCGTTTTTCTTTCCATCTTCTTCACAACGCATCCAAAAATCCCAGCCTGCTGTCATTGTTATCCCAGCCTAAGCTTAGAGATTGAAGATTCCAATAAAGTCCACAAAAGCCAGTGAGATTCTAGGTGCAAAAAAGAACCCAAATTCCAAAGCTTTTTAAGTTTCTTCACCACTAATGATGTCCCCAGCGATAGTTAATCTTCAAGTAGTGCCCTGCTACTGCCTGACAAGCTTTGTTGCCATGGTGTCTGTCTCTCTCGATATAACTGGCACGTAGAGCAGATAGAGCAAATTACTTCACTTGTTACTGTTGGCCACTCGTTAACTCCTTCCTCAGTCCTTGAAATCCTTGATATCTTTGATGCAGCTCTCACCTGAAGTGCAGCCCCCCATCCAGTGTGGCATCAGCTGCCTGTGTGGGTGGGAGGGCTTGGCCAGTGTGGTTCTTAGGGAGGGTTGTGTTGGAAGAGAAAGGGAATGAAGCAGAAAATAATTGGTAGGAACGAATCTGGGAACTGGACTACAGAATCACTGGGGTAACAACCAGGAAGAAAGTGAATAAATAGCCAACCATATTCTGGGCCACATCAAAAGAAGTGTGACCAGCAGGATGAGCGAGGTGATTCTGCTCTTCAGCTCTGCTCTTGAGACCCCACCTGGAGTATTGGACGTAAGATTTCTCCTTTGACTCGGTGCTTTCAGGGAGATAGGTGTGTGCACTCCCTTCATAATACACAGGACTGACTTGGGAAAACAAATACTCTTTTCCTCTTTGGAAAACTCTTTAAATTGTTGCTGGTTGAAATAGAATGATAGAATTGTTTTGGCTGGAAAAGACCTCTATCATCGAGTTCAACCATTAAGATGGAGTAGCTTGATCTTTTATACAGAAGTGAACACTGAGAGACTTCTTCCAATGTCTTAAAGCATTTCAGGGTTCCCTACATTCCCACATCCTTTCTGATGTTCTCTCTCATTCTCCTAACTGCACAGACAGTCATATTTTTATCTTTGCTGTATGCTCTTTGTCATCTGATGTGGTAAAACGTCTCAGGTTTCCTCTGTTATATGTGAAAAAACCCAAAACACTGAAGTTGGTTTTCAAGGGAAATTTCCATTGACCTCAGTTGTTCACTACAAGCCATATGCAGATAACAAAGTCCATACCTGTGCTCCTAGTACATCGCCACAGTATCATAGAATTGTTTTGGTTGGAAAAGATGCCTAAGATCATCGAGCCCAACTATCACCCTAACACCACCATGGCTATTAAGCCATGCCCTGAAATGGGCATTGGTGAGATGGAGCAGCAGGAATAGGTACAATTGGTGTCAAAAGGAACATCACCCAAGTGCAGTGCTGAGGCCACATACAAGTAGCTCACACAACACAAGCATGTGCTGGACAGCGTCCCCAAGAAAACTGCTACCCATGTAGAAAGCACCACAAATCTTTCCAAACACATACCTTCATTGTGTCTAAAAACACATAAGTACATTCAGCACATTTCAGTGTAAGTGGGTGTTTTCTATGTGTAGCTCCATGGGGACAGTACTGAACTTCCCACCACAAATATCTCTGCTCTGGCAGTGGTATTGCAGACTGTGAAGAGTAAACAAGCAACTGACCTTCACACAAGTGAGAGTCTGTATTTAGACACCAAAGCAAAGAATCTGGTTTGTTACTAGGTACCCTTAGCTCTCCTTGTCTTTCACATCTCTGAAAGAAGTCAGGCTACTGCTAGGTCTGCTGAAGCTTTTAAGGCAAAAAGAGTAGACAGAGTAGTGTGACATTGCTTTGATTACAAAATTATCAGTGCTGCTTTTAATAATGAATGGAATCCTTTTGCCACAGTTTAGCTACAGAAAGCACAGGATCTGGGCTTTCCAGAGATTTTCCATTCCTGTGTCTTGTTTTCTCTGCACTCCTTAACTCCTTAACTACCTAATTAGCCAGCACTCTCAGGCCAGTTCTTGGGTGCAGCTCTCCAGATACCTGAGCTTTAATGTGGTGTGTCATGGAACAGAATCATGGAATCATAGAACCATGTTGGTTGGAAAAGACCTCTAAGATTGAGTCCAACCACTATCTACCTCTACCAACTCTGGTGCTAAACAATGTCCCTCAGCACCACCAGGGACACTTCCAGGGATGGGGATCCAACCACCTCCCTGGGGACTCTATTTCAGTGTTTGAGAACCCATTCAGTGAAGAAGTTTCTTCTAATATCTGACCTAAACCTCCCCTGCTGCAACTGGAGGCCATTTCCTCTTGTCCTGCCGTTTGTTACTACAGAGAAGAAACAGACCCCCACCTCACTGCAATATCCTTTGAGGTAGAGAATGAGAAGGTCATCCCTGTAGGCTTGAGTGGAAAAGAATAACTTTCCCTTTATTTAAAGAGGCTTATGTGATAATTGATATCAGTAAGATACCTGGCACAAGCACTAAGCCAGCTTAGCTCTATGTGTTTGTAAAACTGTGTGTGTATTCTCAGGTGCTAATCACACTCTTAGGCTGCTGTGTAAATTTACCCAGCACACATGCTGAAGCAGGTACAGTCTCTTGGGACTTTAAAGGGACTTTGTGACCAACACAGTTTATGGCAAGTTGTGTCTTGCTTTGGCTTAAAAGCTCATCACACTTGCTCATTAATTTGCAGGCAGTTTGAGCTCAGGAAATGCAGTCCTTGTCAAACACAGGACTGATTGATGGTGGTGACCAGTGTTTTGGCATCCCACGGGACATCCCTTGGGCCCTTAACTATAAGAAAGATATCGAGTTGCTGTAGAGTGTCCAGAGAAGGGCAACAAAGCTGGTGAACGAAGGTCTGGAGAACAGGCCTTATGAGAATAAGCTGAGTGAACTCAGATTGTTTAGTCTGGAGAAGAGGAGGCTGAAGTAAGACCTCATTGCTCTCTACAGCTCCCTGAAAGGAGGTGGGATTGAGGTGGGTGTTGGGCTCTTCTCTCAAGTATCAGGTGGTAGAATGAAAGGAAATGGCCTGGAGTTGTGCTGGGAGAGATTTATATTGCATATCAGAAAAAAAATCCTTACTGAAAGAGTGGTCAGGCATTGGAATAGGTTCCCCAGGGAAGTGGTGGAGCCACTGTCCCTAGAGCTGCTCAAGACTTGGCACTATGGGACATGGTTTAATGACCATAGTGTTGTTTGTCTGTCAGTCGGACTTGATGATCTTAGAGGTCGTTCCCAAATGAAACAATTCTATCATTCTATGATCCTCCCCTGGGGGCTGTTTCAGCATGAAAGTTTTGTCATGTGAAAGATACTCTGCCTTGGGTGGCATCTTCTGCTGGAGAAGTCTTGCCTGAAAGATGGTCACTCTGAGTACAGAAAACTAGGAAAACCTTTCCCGTTCCAGAAAGAGTCAGCATGGAATTAATCAAACAGAAGGAGACTAAAGGAAAAATGAGAAAATTACAAAGTGCCACCCTGACCTCTAATTTGTAAAGCACCTTAAGACAAAATCCTGAGAGAAGGAGCTGTCTGAAGCAGCAGATGTGAACGTAATAACAATGAAGTTGATTCCAGCAGAGAGTGCCAGCCTTCAACTTGTTAATTTAATTTGAACTCATCTCAGTTTGGGGTTGGGATTTTTGTGTGTCTGTGCTGTTATACATGCTGATAATGCTTGTACTTCGGGTGTGCTGGTCTGTTGCACGAAAGCTTCCCACAAGACATTATCTAACCAAATTTTACTCCAGTCCAAGCTGACTGGAGCACAAACAATGAACGAGCTTCATGGGGAGAGAAAAGAAAATGAATTTCACAGTTCATGCCTTACATTGTCTGGTGGCACCAGTAACATGATTAATCAGAACAATGTTATGGCTTTACAAATGATATGGGTCACACCAGGGATTTCCTGCACAATCTGTCAAGCTAGCAGAAAGGTTAAGTGCAGCCTTCTCAGTTAGGAGGTTGAAGTTCAGTTTTCTTCATTAGCTACTTCTAGGGTTTCCTTGGGGCATTCATTTAAGCTGTGCCTCAACTGCATTTAGACCCTGACTCCAAAGCTACACTGGCTCAGACTTGCTTATGTCCAGTTGCTGGCTACCTCCACCCAGAAGTGCTGCAGGTTTTGTACCGGAGCTGCTGAGGTCCCTGAAAACTGTGTGCAGAAATATTTAAGTTTTGCCAGTTTCCAGGTTTTATCATCCAGCTCAGACTGAAGGCTAGCCAGATTCCAAATACCAGATGATTGTCTAGAAAAGAATCCCCTGAGAGACTCAGTCTAAGAGGCATGTCGAGAATGCCTAAAGCGCCTCAGGAGGACCCAGTTCATTTTGAAACACAGTGACAGCACTGCTTTAGTCTGAAATATGTCTATGGAAGAGTTGTTTTCCTGTACTTTCACTGTTCCCCATCCCCCATAGATGGTGGTGTAATGGCTTAAGCACTTCTCTAAGATAGATGTGAGAAGCATTGCTTCAAGCTCTCTTCTCTTTAGATGCTGTAAGTCAGGAGAGGCTCTACCGCCTAGGCCAGAGGTGGTATGAAAGAGAAGGTGCCTCCCTGTTCCCCCTCTGGAAGTTATGGCACTATACAAAATAAATTCAAATGTTTACATGCCAGAAATACAGAAAGTCTGGCTGAGATGGAGCACTCTAAGGGGTAGATCTCCATGGTGAAATGTAGCCTGCAGTCCGACCCCCTAAAGAACTGCTGCTTATGTGTAGGAGCTCAATACAGAAGACTCAGTGGCAAATATCTGAGAGTTCTGCATGCTGGGGATCCCAGTGACCCCTTATAATCATAGAATCAATAAGGTTGGAAAAGACCTCAAAGATCATCAAGTCCAACCTGTCACCACAGACCTCATGACTAGTAGACCATGGCACCAAGTGCCACATACATTTCCCTCTTGAACACCTCCAGGAACGGTGACTCCACCACCTCCCTGGGCAGCACATTCCAATGGCTACCAACTCTCTCTGGGAAGAACTTTCTCCTCACCTCCAGCCTAAACTTCCCCTGGTGCAACTTGAGACTGTGTCTTCTTGTTTTTGTTCCTTGAACCAACTCTGTCCAACACTATTCCAGTTATTCTGTCCAATGTTATTTTTCAGTACCTGATAGCCTATCAGCACTCTGTAGAGCTATGTAATAGTGATGTTTTATTGTCAGTAGGGATGTATGATTTTTTGGTTAAGACCAGGAAGGTTTGGGGAACATCTTATACATGAGCATGTCTTGAAAGATCATTACATTTGTCATTCAGGATATTGCCTCCTAAATTCCTACGCACAGAACAGGTGAAATTCAATCAAATCCCAGGAGTATGATTTTTTTGGTTGGTTTGTTTGTTTCAACTTTGTTTTAGCCTGAATGAACACTTCCAGTTTGGGATTCCTATGGGGGAGAAAAAGTGTAAGTAAAATACTGTTGATTAGGGCTCTTTTATGTCATTTAAAATTTGCTGGCAATATAGTGCTAATTGGCTTGGAGGTACTTGATGAAGAAATGCTTCCATTCCTGAATTCAAGACCATGGAATGGGTGGATGGAGACAGCTTAATCACAACTCAGAAGATGAACGGACCTGTCTGAAGCAACGAGGTTCAGTGTCCTGAGCAAAAGGGGATCAGCGACGTTTTGCTGTCGATTTTAGCGGGTTGAGGTATTCTCAGGTACGTAGTAAATAATGCCCCATGCCACTGAAGTGGTCAATAGAGAAGTCTGTGAATGCAACTCATTCAGAGAGACTGTAAAATCAGTTATACCACCAGCAGATCTTTAAAGTACCACAGGGCTAGACAAGACTGAGCTGCAACGCATCTTCAACCTCCGCTCCCTAAACATTTACTTCTAATTAATTTTCTTAATCACATAGCAGTGCACTTCCTAATTACACTGGGGAACCCCTCTTGGATTGTAACAGAGTCTTCATCTATTGCTCAGATTCTTCTGGCTGTCACTCTAGCAGCAGACTCCCTGGCCTCATTTTGTGCTGGCCTGTATGTCTGTGTGCACAGACTGTTTGGGGAACGCTTGACAGATCCTTCGACTGATGCAGCTACATCTCCAAGGACCAGATGGGTACCCTTATTCACACTGAGTTACTACTTGAGTAGTGCCATTGAAATCACCAGGACTACTGTAGAGACACTGCTTGATGTAAGGGTTTGGTTAAGAGCTCCTATAAACACAAGCCAGAGGAAGCTTTTTGCTGTGCTCATCTGCAGTTTTATTAGTCCTACAACACCCAGGAGCTAGACTATGTGTTCTTGAGTGCCATCTAATTGGGTGAGTAACTAAGTCCTTATAAACAGATGGCATGCTCCTAAAACAAGAACCACCATCAACCCCCAAATTAACCACTTTCATAGAATCATAGAATAACAGGGGTTGGAAAGTACCTCTGGAGGTCATAAAGTCCAACTGCCCTGCCAAAGCAGGATCACCTAGGGCAGGTCACAGAGGAACATGTCCAGACAGGCCTTGAAAGTCTCTAGAGATGGAGACTCCACAACCTCTCTGTGCAGCCTGTTCCAGTGCTCTGTCATCCTTACAATAAAGAAGATGTTTCCCATGCTCAGTTGGATCTTCCAGTTTGTATCCATTGCCCTTTGTCCTATCACAGGGCACCCTTCAGAGATTTGTAAACATTAATAAGATCTCTTCTCTTTTCACATGATACTGGCAGAAATGAGGTACCCATACCCTTAGATACTGCCATTGAACCCGCCATTGTAACTGGCATAGATATAGGGAGGTAACTGGAATAGACATAGGGAGGTATGGAATAAAACCATGTTAAGAGTAACTACAGGTGAACCAAAATCTGGTTTTGAAGGAACAGGCATCCCAATGGGGACTGGACGTGGCACTTGGTGCCATGGTTTAGTCATGGTGCCTGTGGTGACAGGTTGGACTTGATGATCTTTGAGGTCTCTTCCAACCTTGGTTATTCTGTCATTCTGTAATGCTGCCCAATACACCTGCCTGGCAGTAGTGTTCTTTTTGTTTCACTCAGCTGCACACAGGATGGAGGTTAAACATCTGAAGAGTGTTTCATGTTTTGCAATGGCACCAACGTGCTATAACACAGTGTTGGTGTCTCTGGGTTTCCACCACTAATGGGCAGTAGCTGCATTTTTCCTCACCCCCATATTTTGCTGAAACCAACCACAAATTTCATAATAATGCTTGGTAGATTTGGTATCTCTTTAGCTCCTTTGTTTTCAAACTCTGTAACACATGACTCTCTAGTTTACCAGCAGCTCTCCCCCAAAAAACCCCACTTGCTTCACTCCAGGAGAAGATGTTCAATATCGTATTGAAGTAATACTTTAAAACCTGATCAAAGGAAATCTATTTTACAAAATGTTAATTAAAATGCAGCGCTCACTGTCACTGGATGCTGTTTGTCTGTGATATTTGGCAAAATGAGAAAAGGGATCAGACATCTGTATGGATAAAACACTGTAATCAGTGGTTTAGCAATTAGGGATAAAACATTTTTTGGAAGAGTCTGAACCACGATTTCAGGCTTTGAGCTGACCTCTAATATTAGAGAGGGAGTGCAAATCTGCTGTGAAGTTTAAAATATCCTTCCACCTGCGTGGCTACTCTGAAACACTTGATCTTGGACACTCTGAGACAGTGTAGTCCACTGGATGGACCACAGATGACTTTCCAGTGTTTGCTTCACTTTATACCAAGTAGACTTGTAGTCATTTGCTGTGCAGTTACCACCGATGTTGTGCTCTTCACCCCTCTGTATAGCCAGGAGCCTGATGTCAGCTTCTGCTTTGCTGAGCAGAGAGGAGCTGACATGCCACAGAGCAGAAGGAACGTGTGGCCTCTCAGGAACATTTCACTTTACCTCCTCCTTCCTCAGCTGCTTTTATTGCATCCTGCAGAAATGCAGCTGAGTGGTAAGTTATATATTTATTCTTACTTACAGATGTATAAGGTAATGGAGACTGTAAAAGGTATTTGCAAAGCACAGTCATTGAATTGGCTGAAATGTTTGACCAGTAACCATTGCACTGAAACAGAGGACACCCTCTTAAAGTGCAGTTGTCTTTTCCTATAAAAAAAACTTACAGTGTGTGGGATTGAGGGGACTAAGACACATATCAAAAATATGTCACATAATCCTGGTCTCTCCCAGTTGTGAAAAACCTCTCTAGATACCTAGGGCTCCCTTGGGAAATGCAGTGTGGGGACAACTCATGTATCTGATTTCAGGATCTGATGGGAATCAGAGAAGGGGGTGTGTGGGGGTGGAAGTGACCTGTGAAAATCAGATATCTAGTCCAACTCCCCTTCTAGAGCAGGATCACCCAGTGTAAACCACACAGGAACACACCCAGGAAGGTTTTGAATGCCTCCAGAGAAGGGCACTCCACAACCTTTCTGGGCAGCCTGTTCCAGTGTTCTGCCACTCTGACAGTAACGGTTTTTCTTTCCTTATGTTTACACAAAACCTCTTGTCTTCTAGTTTGTGTCCATTGCCCCTTGTCCTGTGACTGGGCACCACTGAGAAGAGTCTCCTGTTCTCCAGACATCAACCCTTTAGATGTTGATAAGTATTAAGGAGATGCCCCCTCAGCTTCCTCCAGGCTAAACAGCCCCAGCTCTCTCAGCCTTTCCTCACAAGGAAGATATTCCAGTCCCCTAATCATCATAGTGGCTCTGCACTGGACTTTGTCTTTCATCAAGTGGAGAGCCTGGAACTGGATGCAATACTCCCGATGAGGCCTCACCAGGGCAGAGTAGAGGGGGAAGAAAATCTTCCTCGACCTGGTGATTGCAGTTCCCGGATCACCTGAAAGCATCCCCTCATAATTCCTGTTTTCTAAGAACTCTAGAAAATTCCTTGTGGGGTTGAATAATCACAGAATCATAGCATGCACCGGGTTGGAAGGGGCCTCTAGAGGTCATCCAGTCAAGCCTCCCTGCAGCAAGCTGGGACACTCCCAGCTAGATCAGAACCGACTGGAATTTTAAATAGCTAGTCTGATAGAAATCACCCCCAAAGGGATAGCACCTGGACACCCAGAGGGACATACACTCCTGCCTGCAAATGTGCCCCTTAGTGATGTAGCTCTATACGCTGTAACGCACCTTTCTCATCCAGCCCTTTTCACATCAACACAGGACTCCAGCCTGCTTTTCCCCGTCAGCCATTCCAGCAACCAAGACCTGTGAGACAGATTTGCTTTCAAATTGGATGAGACACGTACCAGGTGCCGCATCCATGAGCACTGCACAAACAATGAAATCCAAAAATTGCCTTTCAGCAGAGCCTGATTAGAACCAGCATAAAAGAGCAGCCAGGGACGCCTGAGCCTCAAGATCCATCTTACTACTTGCCCTCTGCAATGTGCTTCTGCTGGTGGCTTTCCCACCACTGTGCTTTCTAACAGCACAAATGGAGCATGGCAGGCTGTGAAAGCAAAGGGTGGTTATGCAGTTGCTATTATGGGACCTGGGAGGTGTGGGCTGCACTCTCCACTGTGTCATAAATCACCTGTGTGATTAGAGAAGTGAGTGAAGGAGAATCTCATGAGGTTCAGTAAGGTGAAAAGCAAGGTTCTGCACCTGAGTTGTGGCATTCCTCAATATCAGTACAGGCAGGGGAATGATGAGATGGAGAGCAGCCCTGCAAAAATGGACTTGGGGACACTGGTGGACCAGAATCTGGACATGAGACAACAATGTGCACTTGCAGCCCAGAAGGCAAATCACATCCTGGGCTGCATCAAAAGAAGCATGGCCAGCAGATCGAGAGAGGTGATTGTGGCCCTCTACTCTGCTTTGGAGAGACCTCACCTGCAGTACAGTGTCCAGCTCTGGGGCCCTCAACACAAGAAGGACATCGACTTGCTGGATCAGGTCCAGAGGAGGGGCATGAAAATGATCAGAGGACTGGAGCACCTCTCTTACAAGGACAGGCTGTGACAGTTGGGGCTGTGCAGCCTGGAGAAAAGAAGGCTCTGGGGAGACCTTACAGCTGCATTTCAATATCTGAAGGGGACCTACAGGCAGGCTGGGAAGGGACTGTTCAGAAGGGCTTGTAGTGATAGGATGAGGGACAATGATTTTACACTGGAGCTGGGTAGGTTTAGGTTGGATGCTGGGAGGAAGTTCTTTACAATGAGAGTGATGAAATACTGGAACAAGCTGTGCAGAGATGTGGTTGAAGCCCTGTTGCTGGAGACATTCAAGATCAGACTCAATGTGTCCCTGGGCAGCCTGATCTAGTTGGAGGTGTCCCTGCTGACTACAGGGGGTTTGAACAAGATGACCATTGTGGGTGCCTTCCAAGCCAATGCAATCTGTGAATCTCTGAGATGCTCTTGGTCACTGCAGGAAGGTTGGACCTTCAAGGGTCCCTTCCAACCTTTCCAACCAATTCTGTGCTTCTGTGATTCTGAGAAAGTAATTTCATCTCCCTCTCTCCATTTCCCATATTTGCTGCCTTTTCTTCAACAGGTTGGCCCTCCCATCTGCATGAACTGGATATATATTGTTGCTCAGCCATCATTTCTGCACTAGCACTGTGATTCAGTGATCATGTTGGGATCTCTCTCCATGTGTGATGGTCTGCCATACTGGAATGAAGATGTTCCTGAAGGTAATACACAGAGAATTCACCTTTCTCCTTGGACTTCAAGTCTCATAGTTGGTTAAGCCTTCTTTTAAAAGCTCCTAAATTAAGCTCTGCCTTAGGCTACAACTCCTTGAATTCAGGAGCTTAAATCAGAATTGACCAGTTGAATATCCTCTTCAAGAAATTGATGAAATAGCAATACTACAGTGCAAGACCTCAGAAATGACAAAATTTATCTCAGTTTAACAGTGTACTTTCTAAGACATTCCAAACTGTGCAAATCTAGCTGTTGTAGATTACAACACCATGCCAGCTCTGCAAGTCCTCTTCTGAAAATTAAGAGATCCTCTGCATGCAGGCTGGCAGAACCCTATGTCTGCTGCCACCCACAACATCCATATGAAGTTATATGCTCAGTTTCCAAGTAGAAGAGCTGTTAACTTTCTCAGTGACACCCACCAAGCTGAGTAGATGTCCTAGGAAATCAAGAGGCATATGGGTTTCATTGCACAGAAAGAGCTCTGATTTTTGTGGGGTTGGCTTTTTGGTTTGTTTGGGTGGGTGGGGGTTTTGTTGGGGGTTTGTTTGTTTGTTTGGGGGTTTTGTTGGGTTTTTGTTTGTTTGCTTGCTTGTTTTCAGCTTGACTTCTTTGCTTTAAGTGAATTTACAAAGTATTAATGTTTGAACTCAGCACACAATTTGTCTGGTGGTATAGAAGGGAAATAAAATCTGGACTCTCAGGCTTCTCAGGGTTTATAGGAGGAACAGGAATATAAGGCAATAAACCATGGGTTATCACTGAAGTCACAAGTTTGACTCTAATACAAGTAGAGGTCAGATCAGCTAATAAAACAGTTCATTCTTTCCAGTTCAGATTAGGAGGCTGCTTTAATCCTCAAAACATCCTTGTCAAATATACTCACATATGCCAGTGCCTGTGGCTAGCTCTAAAAATAATCACGGTGATTAAGTTTTGGATATGAGTTGAACTATGAGGTTCATGACTCACAACATGGGAAAGAATCAAGGGGATATCACCAGTTCATACTCTGGTGAAGGAGTTAGTATCATCACATCAGTTAGTAACAACTATTGAACTGCAGAGATCCAGCGAGTACTTGTGCATGGTAGGACTACTGAAAGGATAACATGCCAGCTCCTTTTGGCAGGGCCTGGAAATTTTCAAGCAGGGTGTCATGGCTTGAAAATCCCACCTCCCCCCCAGTATTAAATTTGCCAGACCAGCTCAGTTGGAAGCAAATGGAAGCTGTATTTACAAGCAGAACTATAATCTATAATGAAATGCAATGAATACATACAAAACATATAGTATCTAGAGGTATATACAATTGATAAACAGCACAAGTATCCCCCTGGTCAAGACCAGGGGAAGCTAATAGCTTCTCCCTCCCTGCCCCCCTTGCCCCCTTGTACATAAAAGGGACAAGAGAAAGGAGCAGAGATATATTTTGTTAGACTTAGCCAAAAGAATGCAGCCAAGGTCAAGCAGAAGCAGTTACTATCTCCCAGCCTGAGGAAATGAGAAGAGAGAGAAATTATTTACCAAACTAATTCTCATGGTAGATAACTCTCCAGAGGGGTTGTTTAGAACTATCATTCTTTTCCTCTTTACACCCAAGAGAGCTTTATTTACATTTTACTACTTTCTGTTCAAGATCTGTGAAAGGCATAGCCTAAAACTACCACACAGCTTTTATTTTCTCAGCTGCTCACAAGCAGTGGAAAACTTCGGGTCCCCTTGGGCTCTGCTGTAATGTGCTGCTGGGTGCTTTTGACTGCCTGGTGCATAGGGGCACTGGAGAGATATGGGCTTCCTTGGAGTTCAGGACAAGCTCTAATAGGGGAGAATGAAGGTAAAAGACCCTTACAAAAACATCAAGCCCATTTTGAAAGTTCCTTTGCTGAGAAACCTTTCTCTTTTTGTAAAGGTTTTGGTTCATGTTTTTAAGAAACATGAGCAAAAGCTGAGTAAATGATGGAGAGGTTAGGCTGTGCTGCCATCCAATGAGATCTGGACAGGCTGGAGAGCTGGGTGAAGGCAAACCTCATGAAGTTCAACAAGTACAAGTGCAGGGTCCTGCATCTGGGGAGGTATAGTAGCAGGCACCAGTACAGACAAGGGGTTGCCGTTCTGGAAAGCAGCTCCATAGAGAAAGACCTTGGAGTCCTAGTGAACAGCAAGTTCTCCATGGGACAGCAATGTGCCCCTGTGGCAAAGAGAGCCTGGGATGCATCAAGAAGTGTGTCCAGCAGATCTAGGGAGGTTCTTTTCCCCCTCTACTCCGCCCTGGTGAGACCACGCCTGAAATACTGTGTTGAGTTTTGGGATCCCCAATTCCAGAGAGACGGAGACCTGCTGAAGAGAGTCCAACAAAGAGCCATGAGGATGACTGCAGGACTTGAGTATCTCCCCTGTGAAGAGAGACTGAGACCTGGGGCTGTTTAGTCTGGAGAAGAGAAGACCTGAGAGGGGATCTGATCAATGTCTATCTGAGGGGTGGGTGTCAAGTGGAGGGGGCCAATCTCTTTTCAGTGGTGCGCAGTAATAAGACAAGGGACAATGGAGACAAACTTGAACACAGAAGGTTTCACCTCAACATGAGGAGAAACTTCTTTACAGTGAGGGTGGCAGAGCACTGGAACAGATTCCCCAGGGAGGTTGTGGAGTCTCCTTCTCTGGAGACTCATGGCTCAAAACTAGGATAAGTCCTGATGCAAGGACTGAGCTTGCATGTTCTCCTGCTGCCTGCTGTGTGGCCAGTGCCAGACCCCTGGCTGAGTCCTCCAGCTCTACACACTATGGCAGGGAGCCAGAGCCTGAGAGACATGGCAGCCAAGGTCCTTCTTGGAATAACCTGTCATCCTGTGGGGCAAGGTATCATAGGGCAGGGAGACAGATGATCCACTAGAAAATCAGAAATGGAGGGTGAGGGACAAGCCAGGAGCATCGTTCGATGAAACTCTCAGGGTTGAAGTATTGTTTTTTATAAGAGCTGAATGGCACTGTGAAAAATTTTTATATTCTGAAGAATAAACAGAATCTTTTTTATTGCTGATTTGAATCTCTTTCTATGCTTTTGCAACGCCCCAAGGCTGACATTTCATGTTCTTATTATATCCATTCCTTAGTCTGTTTTTATCTTGGGTTGGTTTGGAGCTTTTTCTTTTTTTTTTTTTTTTTTTTTTTTTTCCTCATTTGATAAAGGTTTTCTGTATGTGACCTGAACACTGCAAGATAAAGTTCAGCTGGGTAACTTTAATGAAACCTGGGAGGGCGGGAGGGAAAATCAGGTAGTGCTTGAGAAAAGTGCTTCTATTTCATACTGTGTTTGTCATGGGCTGAGCTGAATCTGCTGCTGATACTCAATACCACACTGAAATGAAATTCTGATTCATCTTGTTCACAACCTGTAGTAAGTGCCCATGTTGACCTTCAATTGTCAGTAGTTTTTTAATACCCATTGGAGGTCAAATAAGTGAAAGACCAAGGAGGGATGGCCAGGGGACATGATGAGGAGCAAACAGGATGTACGAATGTGTTGCAAGTGGCATGTACATGACTGCTATTTAACTACAGTTCAGTCCTACTTCATGCCCTCAGGCAGCCTGAAGCTAATAACCCTGTCATCTGGAGAGATAATACAACAGTGATCATCACAATTTCACTAAATAAGTAATTTAAAATTAATTATACCACATCTTAATAAGACCAGATCTGGTTGACTCCTTGCTTATCTTGCATGGCATTGTCAGTAATGGAATACAAACATTTTAGAGATAAAGCTGTGTATACTTGCACACTAACTGATGCTGAGTGTCCCTCTGTGTTATCTACTCTCTGCACCTCTCTGACCTCCGGGAATCTTGATGAACTAGACTCACTGAGCAGAGAAAGCCAGAGATTTTTTCCCCTTCTCATTTTGCACTGGCACGCTGCCATCCTGCAGCTGTGCACCCTTCCCATTGAGACTGATGTTACACTCACCTCAGCTACGCCAGTTTATCTCAAGGCTTAAAGGACAGCAATCCAAATACAAGCCTGGAGCTTGTGGCTCAGCTCTCCCACAAGCAACTATGCTCCTAAGCAGCTTCCTCAAACATTTTGTGAAGCCCAGAGTCTGCTGGTTGATAAAGTAGCCTGTCAATTTTGATAGCCCAATGATGGGAATGACTCTGACAAGATGCTGAGAGGAGGGCAGGTAGCAGAGCAGAGGGAGATTTTGATTTTGGCCTGCCTCTCTGATAGCTACTTAAGAAACATTTCTTCCAAATGGCTGTTTTTTTTGTCAGCAAGAGCCTCTGTATTGGGCTAGTGCGTTTTCAGACTCAGAGTAGCGCTGAAGCAGGATGGGAATATCAATTAGTTGATTCAGTCTTGGCCTTCAAACCTTGATTTGGAATAAAGGAGAAGCAGGGATATTTAGGTAATTCTCTTGGGCCAGGAAAGAAAATCTCTGCCAGTTTATGGCTACTAACTGGACAATTTTCAGGTTTGGAACTAGTTTCAATAATCTAGTGAAATATTCTCCTTAGAGATCTTTTGGTCCATGAAAGGTATCACAGTATCACAGAATCACCAAGGTTGGAAGAGACCTCAAAGATCATCAAGTCCACCCTGTCACCACAGACCTCATGACTAAACCATGACACCAAGTGCCACCTCCAATCCCCTCTTGAACACCTCCAGGGATGGTGACTCCACCACCTCCCTGGGCAGCACATTCCAATGGCGAATGACTCTTTTGGTGAAGAACTTCTTCCTCACCTCGAGCCTAAACTTCCCCTGGGACAGCTTGAGACTGTGCCCAAGGCTGGACTGAGGTCCAGCCCTCAGAGACTTCCAAGCCAAAGGCATGCAACCTCCTTCATCCTTCCTCATCCTCTGCCCTGTTTTCACAGAATTGTTTCTTTTGGAGAAGATTTCTAAGACCATCCAGTCCAACCATCAACTTAAGACCACCATAGCCATTAAACCATGTCCCAAAGTTCCAGTGCCTGATAATACTGATAACACTGAGAAGAAATTGTGCCAGTATCCAAACTGAACCTCACTTGGCACAACTTGAGGCTGTTTCTTGTCCTGTCACTAGTTGCATGTGAGAAGACACTGACTGCCACCTCCCTCCAAACTCCTAGTAGTTGTAGGGGGCAATGATGTCTCCCCTCAGCCTCCTTTTCTGAAGACTAAACAACCCCTCTTCTGAAGACTATACATTCCCACTTCCCTCAGCCATTTCTCATAATGTGTTCAAAGCCCTTCACCAGCTTAGGTTTAAGAGAATTCCTCTCTTATCAGCTGTTTACTTGATCTTTTCCTTTCCCCCAGTGAAACACTCATCTCTTTGAGGTACCTGAGCCTAATGATCTAATTTGGAACTGCTATTAGATGTTTTAAAAAATTTAATCTGAATTCAAGGTCGATAGTAACAAGACTGAATTATAGACTTAGTTGAAGGAAATAGATTTCATTGTGTCCCCAGAAGGAATCTCGTTATGATTAATGTGAACAGGGCAGTACAACAGTTGATGAGAGCAAAGATTGCATATGGAAGGCAAAATTTACCATCAGAGTTCATTTACTATCTTTTGTTGCCTAGACCAAGTATGAAAGCTCTTTCTTACACAGCCATAATAGAGAGATGCATGATGTCCCATGACAAGGAAGTATTGGCAAAAGGAAGTGTTTGCTTTGGGTTTCTTTTTAACAAGACCAGCTTTCTCCATGCAAGGTCACGTCAAACTTATTTCACCTCTGTGCTGTCACAGCGAAGGGACACATCTACAGAGGCACTGCATGGGTGGCTAAGCCTGCACTGCAGTAAACCCTGCTTTTACTTCAAGGCTGGGGAAAGAGATTGATTTATTTATTTGCCAAAGCCCTGAAGTCACACAAATCAACAAACTTTGCAACACTTGTATCACGTTGATCTTTGAGTTCATGGGAAGCCTGGTGTGGCAGTTTAGGCTGGGTGCCTCCTGTTACTGCCACATAAGCTACACCTCCCGAGTGTCCAACCCAGTAAGGTGAACACAGGAAACAGCTTATTTCTGAATCTTTGGCTCTATTCAGCAAAATGGATTTTCTTTCCCCACTCTGTATCAGACTGTATGTGCAACAGTGATAGCTAGCTCCATGTATTCCCTGGGAAGTGCTCTTATACTAGAGAGAACTGTGGCATGTGGCAGAGCCTCACGTAAGAGACTCATTCAAGCTACCCCTAAGCTAAACATCAGGCAGGTGGAGGAGACTGTCTCTTTTAATGGTTTTGTGCATGCAACCTGTCAGGGTTTGTGAGCTTGTCTGAAAATAGTGAGTGGGCTTGGAACTAGATGATCTTTAATGTCCCTTCCAATCCAAACCATTCTATGATTCTATGGTTGTGTGTGGATCTTCATATAATAAAGAGAGGCTGCCACAGCTACACTAAGGAAGAAATCTGCTTCTAAACCTCAGTGGAATTCACTTTGGGAGTCTTGCTCAGAGGAGATATCCTGGCTGCTCAGAGGTAGGTTGTATCATAAATAAATGGCAGTTAAATTGAGAAGGTGAATGAAGAGATGAGGAAGTATATAGAATATTAACCAGAGTTTAAAATCCCTAGGGAAAATATAAACCATGGTGTATCAGAAGTATGGCACAATATTGAAGGTCAGAGTAATTCTGTTTTCAAGCCACATTGCTGACAATAATAAGAATAAAAAGCAGAGATAACATAAATAGCCTTGACACTGTGTTTTCATTTCAGACTGGTATGAACACCTGCAATATCATTGTCAGTCAAGTCTCTCCTGCTTAGACAAGACCACATTTTCACATTGTTTCTGTACTTCTGCTATTTCCCCCGCACCCACCAACTCTGAAACTATGCAAGGCTCCTCCTGTCTCTCTCTTTCCTTTCTGTAAAATATGGGTGGTACCACAGGAAAAAAACGCTCTGGATGAAGATTATCATAGTGAGTGCTGTGAACATAGCTTCAGGAAATATGTTCTCACAAGCAAGGTGAATTCAGGTTTTAAATGGCTACAAAGGCTAATCTAAGATTTCTGTTGCAGTTGTACTTGCCTCTTTAGGGTGATTCAAGTGAAGGACACTGCAGCAATATGAGGTACAATGTGTCTGAGAGCTCACATTGGCTGGTTCATGTCAGTAACCTTTAGTATGTAGGAAGAGGCTCTGATAATCCAAACTCAGCTTCACTGTGTTCAGCAATGCCTGCTCTTCACGCATCCGCTGCTTCTCCTCTCTTGTTCAGGTTACTGAGGACAGAACCCACGTATGCTGATACATGTTTGCCAGAGTGCTTGCAGTCACATTCTGGGAGAGGCTGGAAAAAATTCTCCCCTATATAAAGGCCAAGCACACCAGCATTCCCTAGCAGTTTAAATATGACCAGGTAGCCTGAACTTGTGATTCTAGTCAAGAAGAAAAAGGGCCCTTATGTTTGTGGAGGTGCTGAATATCCTGTAAACATAAAGGACATGAAGGAATTACAAGTCAGCAGAGATTCACCAAGGCAAGCCCTGCTTTCCATTCTATGGTGAAATGACTGGTCTAGGAGATGAGGGAACTGGAGTGGACTTTGTCCAGCTAGACTATAGGATAGCTTTCTGCACTGTTTGCCAGAATAGTCACATGGAGAAGCTGAAGAAGCTTGGGCTGGCTGAGTAGACAAAGAGGGTGCTGAAAAGTGGCTGAAGAGCTAAGCTGGATTTGCTTTAGGAGGGAAAACAAAGCACAGTATCACACAGGAGGGTGGGTAGAGGGTGGACCTGTGGAGGTCCTTTGGTCCCAAACCCCTGCTCAAGCAGGCTCACCTAAAATAGGTTGCCTAGGATGATACCCTTTTGAGTTTTGGGTGTCTCCCTAAGGGCAGCACCATGACATCACAGCAACAGCAAACCGTGGGCAGGGCAGGGTGGCTAGGAAGGGTTAAGCATCCTTACGCAGCCAACATCATTTGCAGCTTGATGTCCCCTGGAGACAGTAGTCTGCACAGGAATGCATCCAGGTGGGTTTTGAAAGTCTCCAGAGAAGGAGACTCCACAACCTCCCTGGGCAGCCTGTTCCAGTGCTCTGTCACCCTCTCCTCTTGTTGAAATCTTCTATGTTCAAATTTGAACCTGTTGTTCCTTGTCTTATTACTGTGCACCACCAAAAAGAGCTTGGCCCCCTCCACTTGATACCCACCCCTCTGATATTTATACACATTGATGGGATCCCCTCTAAGTCTTCTCAGGACTAAACAGCCCCAGGGATCTCAATCTCTCTTCACAGGAGAGATGCTCAATTCCCCTAATCATCCTCATGGCTCTCTCTTGGGTTCTCTGCAGCAGTTCTCTGTCTTTCTTGAACTGGGGGGCCCAAAATTGGACGCAGTATTCCAGGTGTGGTCTCACCTGGGCAAAGTAGAGAGGTAGAAGAACTTCCCTAGATCTGCTGGACACACCCTTCTTGATGCATCCCAGGATACTATTGTCAAAGTGTGCTTGCCTGTTAATTGTCCCAGACCTTGGACATAAGAAACAAAGCACTGTAAATACCACTCCTTTCTTGCCCTGGAATCATAGATTCATAGAATTGCTTAAGTTGGAAGGGATCTCAGTGATCATCTATGCCAAACCACCTGCCATAGGGAGGGATGCCTCTCGGGTAGGCTTGGTTGCCTCATCCAACCTGGCCTTAAACACCTCCAGGGAGGGGACATCCCCAACCACTCTGGGATTTGAGAATTTACAAATGCAGACATGACAAAGGGGAAAACTATGGAAAAGAGAAATGAAAAAAAAAGCTATCTATGAGGGTGCTGAAAGACACAGGAGGTTCCACTACAGCATGAGGAGGCACTTCTTTAGTGTGAGGGTGACAAAGCACTGGAGCAGGCTGCTCAGAGGCTGTAGATTCTCCTTGTCTGGAGACTTTCAAAACCCCCCTGGATGCGTTCCTGTGTGGCCTGCCTTGCTTTGGCAGTGGGGGTTGCACTCGATGATCTCTGGACGTTCCTTCCAACCTCTATGATTCTGTGATCCTGTGAAAACTGAGGACCTCCAAACTCCAGGCTTGTGCTGTTGCACAGCTGCTCAAGCCACTGCCAGGTGAATACAAAAAACAGGTGCTCTGGTTTTCTGTTATTTCCTACCCACCGTGCATTTCATATGAGGGTCTTCTAAAGCAAGAAGCAAGGGAGAGAGTCTCTGGAATGAAAGTATAGAAATGATGTATGAAGATGGTTTTCCCTTGAGAAATTAAAAATAACTGTTGCCTTTGGCAAGCAATCAGAAGTATGCATCTGGTATGCTATTAGGAGATGAGTACATGGAATAAAATGAGACTAGATATATCCAAGTCTTTGAATAAGATAGAGAAGCCAGCGATGGGTGGAGGAACTGCAAAAGGAGACCTTCATAGGCAATGTTACATTGTAAAGATGCAAGAAAGGGGAGACAGGGTTGTTTTTCCCCTTTCTGTTAGATCCAAGGGGGTTGGGTTCTTTTTGGTCCTCTCATCCAGGGGCCTGCTGAAACTTCTGTGTCTGAACATGGAGAGATTTTAATTGAAATGCTGTAGCTTTTGAAGGCAACCCAAAGCATAGTCTTGTACTTACAGATCTGGTACAAAGCATAGAAATAACAGACTTTGAGAATGGCCATAGTAACCAGACATGCACAAAGAGTTTCTAAATCCCAGTAGCCCAATGGATAATAATGCTGGAGGCAGGTTCATGCTGTAATTTGTATTCAAAGCCTGAACACTACAGAGAGACCATCTTTTGTACCTGGAATTCAGAACAGGCCCACGATAAAGATACAGCTGGAAGTTAACAAATAGATGTGATCTCTTACAACCTTAATTTTTGTGATGACTCATTTCAAGGTTTAATTTTCTCCAGGTAATACACAGCAGTCTGCAGGAGGAAGTGAAAATTGGGAAAAAAAGTTACTAAGGAAAGATTGTTAGCTCTTATAACACAGTAATTAATGGGCAACCCATGAAATTATTAATCACAATAAATGAAAGGAAGAACATCTGCACACAATACATAATTAAATTGTGAGCCTCCTCGCCATGGGATGTTTTGGGTATCACAACTATGAATGGGCTGAAGAAGCAATTAGAATGAGGGGAGAAAGGTCTCTCACAAGCCATTAAGCTTTGGGAAATGGGAGCAGCTTCCAAAAATCCCTGAACTAGTGCCTGTCAGTAGGTAGAGGGTACAGTAGGGGAAGGATCAGGCTATGCTTATCCCATTTCTTATGCTTTTTGCCTGCACATCTTCCACCGTTCAGACTCGGAGACAAGAAACTGAGCTAAACAAACCTTTGGTGTGACCCCGTGTGGCTCATCTCATGCATTATACAAGGCACAGTTCCGTGCATGCTAGGGATGCAATTCACATTCACATGGAGGAGCACCAGCTCACAGCCTTGCAGATTCTGCTGAATATTTACAGTGAGAATTTAAACAGAACCTAAGTGGCTGAGTTCATGCATTCACACGGTGCCATTTCACCCCAGCTGAAATTACCTACTGCCTCTTCTGTGAGTAGTTTTTTGGCTTGGGTGCAATTTGATAGGCAATTAGTCAAACATCCTCTCCTGCAGTATCTGTCCTGTTGTGAACAATTAGCATTGCATGAGGGAATACATACTGAGGCTTGAATGCTGGGGATTCCTGTCAATTTGCATTGGCAGCATGCTTACAAGAAAGGAGCTGACAGGTCCAGCTGGAGTTAGTGTTGGCAGCCACAGAGGCAGCCACACACCAGCCCACAGATGGTCCACTTCTTGCTCATATCCTTAGCTTTGCCTGCCTTGAGCATCTTGTTCATTTTATATAAATGTTATGCAAGCTACTGAATGTGTTTGAATGTCCAGTAATGAACTCCTTGGTGTTTCAGCAATGGGCTAAGACCACCTTTAATACTGGGTTCAGTTTTGGGCCCCTCACTAAAAGAAAGACACTGAGTTGCTGGAGCATGTCCAAAAAAGGTCAACAGAATTGGTGAAGGGTCTAGAGAACAGGTCTTAAGAGGAAGTCGCTGAAGGAACTGGGCTGAGGAGAGACCTCATTGCTCTCTACAACTACCTGAAAGGAGATTGCTTTGAGATGAGTGTCAGTCTCCCAAGTAACGAGTGACAGGAGGAGAGGAAATGGCCTCGAGTTGCACCAGGGAAGGTTTAGGGTGGATATTAGGAAAGACTTCTTTGCTGCAAGGGGCATGGCTTAGCACCAGACTCTGTAGAGTTAGATAATGGTTGGGCTCGATGATCTCAAAGGTCACTTCTGACCAAACAATCCTATAATCCTATGACTCTGTGGCAGTGAATTTTTCTCCATATTAAAGCCCACTCATGAGTTAGCTGGGCATCTTACAAGCCCTTGAAGAGATTATTTATTTTCTTGAAATGCAAAGCCTCAACCAGAACTAAATTTTTCAAGGTGAGTGCAAGAAGAGGTCATTTCTTTAGTGATCAGAGCCCATGTGTTGAAGAAACTATCAGATGCTCTCTTTTCTTAGCTTTGTAAAGCCATTTAGCTATGCTCTGCAAGTAATTGGCTTTTAGTACTCTGGCTAATCAGATTCCTTCTTGGTTTACCCTGAACTAATTAACTCTCATCTCTTCAAATTATTCCCAGTGCAGCTGATCACCTAAAGACCTCCAGTCCCTGTGCCACAGATGCTGTCCATAGCTGATAAAATTAGACATTCTCCATGATGAGGTGTCATCCCAAACAGAACTAGATTAAAATACTAAACAGTGCCAAATTATTGTACCAAGGAACAGCCTTTTCTCCAGCTGCAAATCCTTCCTCTCCACTGGACTCTGCCTAGAGTTCTGGATGCTGTTTTTGTATAATATGGTCTGCAACACATTACCAGGAAACAAGACTCCACGCACGTGAGGCAGTTCAGCTTGATCTTTGCCCTTCAGTAGTTGAAGAGCTGTATGTGCTAAGAGAGGCTATAGACTTAGATGAGTGATAGGATGCAGAATGCAACTTTATTTTCCATGTATGAACAGGATCTCTGGGTTATATGCTGTTGTGCTGCCCTGCAGCTCTTAGGCAATGGCTTGGATGCAAAGAATGGTTACATTAGTTAGAGTTTGTAAGAGGAGGCCAAAGCTACACACCGATACTAAAGCACAGAACTTGTTGTTTCCGAGACCTTTACAAATGCCAGGCACAAGCAAACAGAAATTATGTAATGCTAAAAGATATCATGAAGTGGGATGTTCTTTAAAAAACAGAGAGCTAAGGCCATAAAAGGAGTTTGAGTTAAGCATGCTTGTGAATGCCACCCCAGGGGTTATGTACTTGCAGTGTCATAGCTGTGAGTGTAAGACCAGCATCTTCCCTAAACACTCCAAAGAGAAGTTATAGAAGTTCATTGTTCAGAAAGCTTTTGTTAATATTTCTCTCTCAGATACTAAAAGAGATGCTGTAACCTGCTGCTACCTGTACCTGAATTCAAACCTGAGGCTCAACATCATGTAAGGGAAGATGGTTAACAAATACCAGCTGAAGATGTTTGCGTGCCCAAGCAGCTCCAGGTGGTGTCCATTCAGGAGACTCAGATTCTCTCTCCACCTCTCAGATGGCCATGTTATCCTTTAATGTTACTCTTGGTTATTATTTCCATGCCCAGCATTAGAGCTGTCAACATTAACATCTCCAGCACTGGAATAAGTCCCTGTTAAAGCCTTGACATCGAACCCAGACTTTCAGAAGGTGCCCTTTCTCTGCAAACCATCCCAAAATGCAGATCTGAACAGCTGCTGCAATCAGAAGCATGTGAAATTCATCTTTGGATCCGAGTGTTGCAGCACAGCCTGCAAATCTGTCTGTTATTAACCTTCCAGATGGCAAGCTGAGGAGACATCCTTCAAAAGATGGGTGTAGGATGAAATTTAATTAATGGTCACTGACCTTTAGGATCAAGGCATAGCAATCTATGTATCATGCCAAGCATCACAGGTATCATAGGAAATTGCTGGAATGTTGGAAAACATCTTTTTTTTCCCTTTTTTTCTGAGCTGGGACATTTTTCTAATTAGATTTCAGCAATCTACTTCAGATTTGGAATGCTGTTGATCTGTTTTTCTCTCAATGATCTTAACAGCTTCTCAGACCCCCATCAAACCACATCAGGATAGTCGGATGGTCCCCCAGTGTGAATTGCTCAGAGTCTCCAAAGCTGTTCTCAAACCTTACTTGTTTCAGGATACCCACAGGAAGTTGCTCAACTAATTAACATTAAACAGAGAGAAATTGGAGAGGATAGCTAAGCAGGAGGACATTTTCAATATTTATCTTTGGTTTGTTTTTTTTTCATTCCATTTTGTGTCACTTAAAATTTCAGGCACAAAAAATACTCTTCTGTGCTGAGCTTCATGAAGCCATTCGGTTTCAATGATGATCTTGCTGATATTCTGCTCTTTCCATATGCCTGCCTGTCTTGATTATAAGCATTTTACAGACAAAGTCAGTAAGCCACACCTTCAGCTCCTCTCCTGAAGATATTTATGTTGTTTTATCATGAGCTCTTGTTATTCCATGTCCAAGTGTACATCAGTTCTTGGCTACTTTTTGAGTTAGACTCCTAGTGAAACTCCAGATGCCCAGGAAACTGCCATTAGTTTCTGAGGTAAACAATTGAGTTGGCTCAGTATTCTTGTTCAGAGGGAGGTGGCATTTTCCTGTTGTGGCCAGAATATATCTATTTGTTCTTGTGGGTGTGGGTGTGAGGTAGCTTGTCTGAGGTTCAGACCTGTCTGGAAGCCTGGGTTAAGGAAGCAGGCCTGTGTCATTAAATTTTGCTGATAGATAACACCATGTCTCCATGCTGCATTAGAGCATAAGTAGAGTGGATTCAGCCCTGCCTAAGCAAGACTGCAAAGATGTACTCTACAGAGCTCTCAAAGTACACAGAACATTTTACACAGCTCCTGGTCCTCCACTCCATTCTTTAATGTCATAGAGGCAATATTCAGGCTGCTGAGCTGAGGGATGAGCCCTAAGACTCCCATGTCTTCTTGAGTAGACCAACATAATAAGGAGTGGTTCAGAGGGTAGTTTACTTGATTCTATTCCCAGATTCTATTCCAATCTCCCTCTTAGTCCACATCTTATAGACACATCAACCACAGGGTCTGAATTTTGTCAAGGTCAGAAATTCATTCAGAGTTTTGCTTGCAGAATTGTCCAGACCATAAGGAAACCTTTGCAAGTACATCAGTCCTGCTATAAGTGCCAGGCTGCATGCCAGACCTGATGATGAACACCCACAAGTAGGCATGAGGGTTTACAGTGAACAGCTTCACTGATGTAATTTACCTTGCATGTTAGCTACATGGCTCTTGAAGCTGCAATCACACTAATTTGATAGTTTTAAGAGCATGATTCTTCATGGCTGCAAATTTCTTGGATAAAACAGATGTAATTTGCATAATGCCATAATGCAAAAAGGATACCTGCTCAGTTTGCATCTAGTTACTTTGAAAATGCACAAGGCAAATGTGTGAACTGGAGTTTGGGAGCACAGCTTGGTCCATAAGAGAGTGACTAGCTAGGATGGATGAGATTTATGCCATCATTTTGTCATACTGAACAACCTTTGCCCAGCAAGACTTGATCTCTGGCAAGGGCCAGGGGATAATTAGATTTATTCCTGCTCAACTATTGAATTGTTATGCCTCATCATGGCCAGTTCAGTTCCTCTGCTGTTTAGGGATTCAGTGGCAGAAAACTCAGGCTCATTATATAAAGGCAAAATAAAATTCATTATCAATTGATACACTACAGTTTTCCATGATGAAAAGGAATTAATAAGATGCAAGCTCATCCAGTTATCTTTCTGTGAAACCAGTTGCAACAAACAACATTGCTGTTATAACAACAAATCCATTTCACCATGCCACTGTGGCCTTCCAAGTTTACTTTGCTCGAAGACAAAAAGATTTGTTCTCTGCTATATAACTCATCCATACAGGTTTGGAAAGGAAATAGATGATCTGAGTATTGAGCTGTGCAGATTTACAACACAGTAAAACATCCATGTACAGAGTAAATATCCTCATGGCAGTGGAAGGAGTGATGCACACCACAAGAAAATGGAGACTTATCTCCCAGGCCAGCAAATCTCCAGCATGTTATCTACAGGGAAGAGCAAGGTCTCAGCACTAGGGAGCATGAGATTTACTATAGACAAAACATCTAATGACTCTCTGTGGTTTTACATTTTGGCTGTTCTGTCCAAGATATCTAGAATGTACCTGATTCTCTTCAAGCCCCACTAGATGTGATTGCTGAGATATATATGGAGCAACTTTTTTACCCTTTGTGCTGGGATTCACAGTAGAATGTGGAGTAGATTTTTCAGAAGTTGTTTGAATAAGTGCCAGTGAATAAATGTCAGAGGCATAGTGTCATCCTTTTGTATATGGATGTGAGTTATTTCTTTGTAATGCTTTCTTCTTTAAGCTTTTTAGTGCTACTGCTTGTGACAGCTTGTAAAGTTTTAAACAAATCCGTATTTAAGATAAATGTAGAACTGGAGCTGGAGCATGTCCAGAGAAGGGCCACGAGGATGATCAGAGGGCTGGAGCAACTGAGGGAGCTGGGGTCATTCAGCCTGGAGAAGGGAAGACTCAGGGAAGACCTAATCCATACCTGAAGGAAGTCTGCAAAAAGGCTGGAGAGGGACTGTTTATGAAGGCTTCCTGTGATAGGATGAGGGGCAGCGGTTTGAAATTAGAGAAGAGTACATTTACATTGGCTGTTAGGAAAAAGTTCTTTACAATGAGGGTGGTTGAGCACTGAATCAGGTCATGTATCATGTCTGCATGGCTTTTGAACACCTCCAGAATTGCTAGAAGCAACGTGCGAGTGTGTGAGATCATTCTCCTTCCCATCAGTAGTGTGTAATTAGTGACTATTTCCCATTTCAGGAGTTAGCTGAATGGTAGCTGAAGGGGAGCCACTTATTTGAAGGTTCCTGATCTGTTCTGTTATTAGGAAGATCAGAAGCAACTTTTTATTTCTCCTGCATTAAAGTCATTCATGATATTTCTTGGTAAGAGTTGTAGAGAAACTAGTGCTAATGTTGAATGAGCAGAAGTTTGGATGCTGCTTAGGAAAATGCCAGGGCTCTGAACACATTTTGTCAAAGAACCAAAGTGAAGGCCAAATTCAGCAGCAGCTAAAACCTCACTGTTGTACAGCTGAAATTACAGATCTGTGGGCAGTGTTAAGCAGAGCTTTCATTCCTCAGCACTTTTAAACAGTCTAGCACAAACATGACAATGAAAAAAGGCAGATATGTGTGACAGCTTAGGAACTAAATCTGGTCTAATCTACTTGAGTGTATATCACTTACTTCAGTCACATAGCTTCAGAGAGTGATCCCAGGATGAGAAAACAGAATTTTGCCCCATTCTACTCCCTGTTTTGTTGTCATACCCCTTTGTTTGTGAGGCTGCACCTCAGTTTTGGTCCCCTCACTATAAGAAAGACATTGAGGTGCTGAGATGAGTTCAGAGAAGGAAAATGAAGCTGGTGAAGAGTCTGGAGAACAAGTCTTATAAGAGGAGACAGGGGGAACTGGGACTGTTGAGCCTTGAGAAATGGAGGCTGAGGGGAGAGTGTACTGCTCTCTACAGCTACATGAAAGGGGGTTGTAGTGAGGTGGGGGTCAGTCTCTTCTCCCTAGTTGAAAGAAAAAGGCCTGAAATTGTGCCAGGGTAGTGTTAGATTGGATATTAGGAAAAGGGGGTTGTAGTGAGGTGGGGGATCAGTCTCTTCTCCCTAGTTGAAAGAAAAAGGCCTGAAATTGTGCCAGAGTAGTTTTAGATTGGATATTAGGAAAAAGGTCTTTACTGAAAGAGTGGTCAGGCATTGCAACAGCTTGCTCAGGGAAGTGGTAGAGTCCCTGGAAGTGTTCAAGAAATGTGTGGGCATTGCATTTTGGGACATGGTTTAATGACCATGGTGGTCTTAGACTGATAGTTGGACTCAGAGATCTTGGAGGTTTTTTCTAACTAAAACAATTCTAAGACTTTATGTCTTACCTTGGTAGTCACAGCAGAGCACCTCTAAGGTGACACTGTAAACTGTACATTCTCAGCCAGGACTTTTCTGTATGCGATATAGCTATGTATACTCACCTGTGATCAGGCATAGGAGGTAAAAGCACCAACATGGCCTCTGTGAGAGCAAACAGGAGTAAGCAGAGAGGCTAAAAGTTTAAATAATGGTCACAGATTCATAAAATCATAGGACTGCTTAAGTTGTAAAAATACTTTGCAATCACTGAATCCAACCATTAACTAACTCCACCAGGTCTGGTGCTCAACTGCGTCCCTTAGCACCACATCTCTGTGTCTTTTAAGCACCTCTAGGGATGGGGATTGACAACCTCCCTGGGAGCCTGTACCAGCGTTTGAGAACTCTTTCAGTGAAGATGTTTCTTCTAATATCCACCTTAAAACTCCCCTGGTGCAACTTGAGGTCATTTCTACTGAGGTCAAAAGCAAAATCTCCATGAGTTACAATGGACTTGTGATCTTGGTTTCCAGCAGACACCTAAAACTGCCATAGCAAACCTGCTTTTGCTTGGGTAGCAGTGAGAATAGACAGACTTCTGAAAGTAACAGCAAAAGAAAGCCTCTCCCAACCAGCATAATTAGCCAGTTATTTCTTATTTTATGCTTGCTGTTTTTATGTGCATGAGCCATTGCAGATGTTGTGTGGCATCATCATCAAAGGCTGGAACATTTGCAGCTCTGAAGCCGCTGAAGGAGGCAGAGAGATGAGATGCTTTGGATGAGTGGGGGCTTGAGGCACACAGGTGGATCACCAGTCCCTTCGCTCTCACAACAACTCATCAGATAATTATAATCATTTAGGATACTTTCTGAGTAGCCCATAAATTCTTGTGAATGAAATTGCCCTAGTCAGCACTGCAGCATGTTAGCTACTAAATCACCACGGTACATAATCCAGGAGGCAAAACCCCTAAATCTTCTGAAAGGTTTGTTCTTCTGAGTAGTAATTTAACAATCTTGCAAGAAGCTGAGATAGAAGAGCTTTCTGGCAGAGAGATAAAGAATAGGCAATGAAAAAAGAAAGTGTCATGTACATTTCTGAATCAATTGTTCTGTCTAACTTACATTTCTAATGAATTATGCAAGGTGACTTCTCTCTTTTTTCTTCAAGCTACCCTGGAACCAGACACTGTGATTAAATCTGTACAGAGCCCTGCTCCCTAACATATATTTGTCAGATATGCAAGGGAGTTTGCAGAATAAAATATATATAAACCCAGGATTTTAATGTAATGCACATGTTTAGCTGCATTTGTATTCCATGTCCAGTGCCTGCTTACAGAGACAGATGAATGATTATCAGTATTTGATGAGCAACTTATTTTCAGTGCTCCTTTACATATTTCTCAGGCTTTGCTCAGTTTGGGTCTCTCACTGGTTTTGTAGATAATGAATGAAAATCTTGACCCAAAGCCCAGATAAATAATTGTAATTCACAGAATCAGAATTGGTTTGGTTGGAAAAGACCTCCAAGGTCATCAAGTCCATCTAGCGTCACCTTGTCAATCCAACACCACCTTGGCCATTAAAACTTGTCCCCAGGTGGCATGTCCACACATTTCTTGAACATCTCCAGAGATGGTGACTCCACCACCTCCCTGGGCAGCCTGTTTCCTCTTGTTCTATCACCTGATATTAGGAAGAAAAGACCAACGCCCCACCCTACTCCAACCTCATTTCAGGGCGTTCCAGAGAGCAATGAGGTCTCCCCTCAGTCTCCTCTTCTCCAGGCTAAACAATCCCAGTTCCCGCAGCAGCTCCTCGTAAGACCTGCTCTCTTCACTTCTGTTTATTTGGCCTTGAATAACTAAAAGACTAGACAACAATCTAACTCAGTACAGATGCTGGGTCAGGCAAATTTTAGTTTTCCTTTTCCTGGGCAGATATTTTTCCTCCAGGAATTCAGTAAATGTTGCCTAGAAACACCTGTGCCTCAGAAACATCTGAAGCACAGCAAAACAGCCATAGATTCAGGCAAAAAACCACAGCCCATCTGTTCCCACCACACTGAATATGGGGAGGCAATTCCCATAAATATATTTCTACTAATCAAAATGCTGTTTGATCTGTTTTATCCTTAAAACTTTTATAACTGTGTGTGGTTGGTTAAAAATTTCCCCCCAACATTAACTTTGCCAGCCCAGCCCAGCTGGAAACAAATGAATAGAATAGAATAAACCAGGTTGGAAGAGACCTTCGAGATCACCGTGTCCAACCTATCATCCAACACCACCTAATCAACTAAACCATGCAACCAAGCACCCTATCAAGTCTCCTCCTGAACACCTCCAGTGATGGTGACTCCATCACCTCCCCGGGCAGCGCATTCCAATGGCAAATCACTCTTTCTGTGAAGAACTTCCTCCTAACCTCCAGCCTAATCCTCTCCTGGTGCAGCTTGAGACTGTGTCCTCTTGTTCTGGTGCTGGTTGCCTGGGAGAAGAGACCAACCCCCTCCTGGCTACAACCTCCTTTCAGGTAGTTGTAGAGAGCAGTAAGGTCTGCCCTGAGCCTCCTCTTCTCCAGGCTAAGCAACCCCAGCTTCCTCAGCCTCTCCTCATAGGGCTTGTGCTCCAAACTGCTCACCAGCTTTGTTGCCCTTCCCTGGACACATTCCAGGAACTCAACATCTTTCCAAAACTGAGGGGCCCAAAACTGGACACAGGACTCAAGGTGTGTCCTAACCAGTGCCAAGTACAGGGGCACAATGACTTCCCTGCTTCTGCTAGCCACACTGTTCCTGATACTGGCCAGGTATTGGCCATTGGCCTTCTTGGCCACCTGCGCACACTGCTGGCTCATGTTTAGCCCACTGTCAGCCAGTACCCCCAGGTTCCTTTCTGCCTGGCTGCTCTCCAGCCACTCTGACCCCAGCCTGTAGCGCTGCATGGGGTGTGGTTCACCTAAATAGTTCACAGCAAAATCAAAGCTCAGGGAAGTGCACTCGTATTGTAAGGAGGATTAAACATAATGTATGGCTTTTGAACTCATTCTCCTTTGTGTTTCGTTGATGGTCCTATCACCTAGGCACAGGTAAAATTATCTCACTTTAATAATCTAAGAGGACCAGTTTCTGCTTTCAGTGAAGTCCTTCATTGTGGCACTTCCAGGCTGTGCCTAGGAAAATTTTCCACAGGTCTTGAGCAAAATGTGGAAGAATGTAACTCAATTACCACTGGATGTAAAAGGGAAAATAATGATAAGGTTTAAATAATCCCATTGGTCTGCTATCAACCCACCACATTCACATAACATCTTTGCTGTCACTGGTACAGAATATGTGCCTTGCAGATGAAGGTTTCTGGATGACGCCTTAATTAAAGTGCATCCTCTCTAATCTGGAATGATGTCTGTTTATTTCAAAAGTAATTACTTCATTATGCTTTCCTCTGCTAAAGAATCTTTGGTGCCCAAATGAGGCAGAAAACTCTTTGGGGCAAAGACCACATATAATGAGATAATGTTCTGTTTGCTAAATAATATATTAGGAAGGAAGCTTGTGACTAAAATGCAGGCTGATGGTTTGCCATTCAATTTCCTGTGCAGGTAAAATTTTACAGTTCATCCCATATTTGCAGTCATAAATAATCTTTATCCTCACATTCATAAATAAATCATGAGATGAAATACAGCTTGTTGCCCAAACAGTCTCAGCTGTTAGGAAAATAATTTCTGACCTGGCTGTGATGGACTGAACAGGAACTCCTGGATTCAAATCAGTTCCTCTTTTCTTCACAAGCACTGTCTATGGAAAGAGCAGAAATATCCTGTGAGACTCTTTTTAAGGCATTTTTGCCCCCTAAAAGTTCCAAGCTTCCTAACCTGCATCAAATCTCCTCTGCACCCTTCTGTGACAGGTAAAGCTAAGTGGTCAGCCAGGAACTGATATTTATTGCTTGTTAATATTCAAACTGGGCAAAAAGAGGTCAGACTTTTACACATTTTTAGTGCTTCAGAAGGACTAGTTTCCCAAAGATGAAGAAAAATAGGTGAAACTGATGGGGGGGTGGAATCAGAAAGAGCAAATGTAGTGAAGAACTGTGAGCTCTTTCAAGAAGAGCTCATTAAATAGCCAAAAGGCTGTGATTCCAGCACCAAGAAATATGACAGCATTGCCTGAAAGGCCATCCAGACTCTGGGAAAGAAGTTAAAGCAAAGATTGGGAATAAGCAGTGATGTACAATCAGTAAAAAATGGGTAACGTAACAATCAATTATAAATGAGAATTTGTGATGCATGGGGAATGAGGAAGGGACAAAAAAGACACAACAGTGACTTATTTCAGTTCCTTTCTGGCTGGGCACAAGGCAGTCTGGGCTTTTTGTTAGGAAATTTGTAGAGAGATACTGCTGTGCAGAATGGTGGTACCTCCCTACAAAGCCAGCATTGGGGTTGTAGGCTGCCATCACCCAGCATAGAGTAATCCCTTTGAAAAGGGTTGTAGGCTACTATGAGCTTCTCAACAGTGAAAGCACGACTGAAGTTGGTTGTTCCAAAGAAGAGAAGGACAATTCTCCACGTCTTCTTCTAGCAGGACTGAGGAAAGCCTTTTTGAATGCAGAACAGGCTTCTGTCTTCCTTGCACAGGAACTCAGCAGAGCTGAGCCGATGGCAGTGGCTAGCAAAGATGGGGATTCGAATGCCCCCATCCTCTTGCTGCTTGCAGGACAGCAGCAAGCTCAGCTTAGGCTGTCTCTACCCAGCAGAGTATTTCCCTTACAGCAATGGAAAGCAGCGTGGTGACTTGAGCAGGTCCAGGTCACATGGACTACTGGCACTGGCAGCTAGGACTAGGCAGCCAGGTATGCCTCTGTCATCTGGGAGTCCTGCCCCTCCTCAGGTGGCCCTGGAGGTGCTCAAACAAGCTCATGTTTAATACTCTTGGAGTGAGAAATGTAGAGAGCTTGCTCTGCTGAGCTTACCTTGGAGAATCTCATGAAGTGGTATTGGAGCATTTTCATGGGAAGAAGCACAGTTATATAGGGAATCTGAAGTCCAGACATGAAGAGGCTCTGAGAGGTCATTGTTTGGGAGCTGAAGTTGACAACTCTTAGTTGGATAGTAGGGAATCTTATTTTAACATGGAGAGTAACTGAATGAACAAACTGCCTCAAGAAAACTGGATGTGGTTTTGAAAACTTAGATTGACCAAACACTAATATGCTTCAGCATACAGAATACAGTTGGGCAGCTGAGAGAAATGTAATAGCCAGAGACACATAGAAGGTCTGATCAGGTGAAGATCTAATTAGCATTAGGTTTTGAAAGCCTGTCATCTGAACTTCTCACCATCATCACCACCATACATTGACCCATTCATGTATATAATACCTGATGCTTGATGCACCAAAAATGTGTTGGCAATGCTATACCAGAGAAATCAGTTTATGTTTCAGTTTGTTCTACACTTCAAAGCAAGCAATTGCCTCATATAAATAATATAACCTTAGCACCTAATTACAAAGGAGGGCAAAGCTTTTAAAAGGCATTAAACTTAATAAAAAGGAATAATTAATGTGATGTCAATTAACCTGTTGATGAAGACTAGACCTGAATGGATTTGCCTTTCATTAGCAAGCGTGAAGAACCAGACAACTCCCATAGGGATTCAAACACCTGAAAGTCATCTGACTCAGAAAAAAAGACAGAACACTTTCTTCTTCATAGCTAAGTGGGTTTTCAGATCTTGCTCTGGGGAGCTGCTGTCCCTGGAGGGTGCACTAGATCTTGTGCAGAGGAAGACAGCATGATTTCAGAGGCTTTTCCAGTCCATGCTGTTGCCTAGAGAAGCTAGAGAGGCCTTGCTCTTTCCTGTCTTCCATTCCCAAACAGACTGTTACAGAGAAACTCACCCCAGTTCCAATGCTGCCCTTCTTTCTCACCCTCCTTTCCCACCTTCAGCTGCCCAGTGACCCTTCACCTACAGATTTCATTTCGGGGACTATAGAGGGGGGAGGGACTCCCATCAAGTCACACATGGACTTATCCTGTCGTTCTTGCAATGCCCCCTCCACACTCTTCACCTTGCTTTTAGAACTGCTGATGTTCTTTTTGCTTGGTTTTGTTGAGGATTTGGTTGGGGTTTTTTTCTGAAGGAGAATAGCTAATCCAGCCTAATCTAGTGTAGCCTTCCCTTCCATCCAGGCTAATCCTCTTGTTGCTATGAATTTCAGGGTGGCAACAGTATGCAGTAATGGTGATCCTGTTTTTCCTAGACAGTTTGAGATTTGCTATCATCTCACCTGACAAGAGCTGACAGATATTCAACTACAAAAATGCAGCACCAAAAAGAAAGAAAATAATAATAAAAAAAGAAGCCTCACATGCAAGGAGAAACCTGAATGAACCTGAACTGCCGAGGGAGAAATGAGCAGCTGATACAATTGGCACAACACTGTAGTAATGTTGCTATAGCAAAATCAAGTTATTTTTGTGACTACATGAAAAAAGAAAACAGTAGAAAATGCACATGGAAATTAGAGATGATGTGGTCAGGCTGGGAAATATACAGAGAAGGGTCACAAAAATTATCAAAGAACTGGAAGCCCTGCCATATAAGGAACTGCATTTGTTCAACCTTGAGAAGGGAAGGCTTAGGGGAAACCTTATTACCATGTACCAGTACATAAAGGGTGGCTACTAGGAGGATGGAGACTCCTTTTTACAAGGAGTCACATGGGAAAGACAAGGGGCAGTAGGGGAAGTCATTCCTGGGGAGATTCTGATTGACTCCCAAAAGAAATTTTTTCCCCATGAATCATAGAATCAATAAGATTGGAAAAGACCTCAAGGATCATCAAGTCCAGCCTGTCACCCAACACCTCATGACTACTAAACCATGGCACCAAGTGCCACGTCCAATCCCCTCTTGATCACCTCCAGGGATGGTGACTCCACCACCCCTCTGGGCAGCACATTCCAATGGCTAACAACTCTCTGTGGGAAGAACTTTCTCCTCACCTCTGGCCTAAACTTCCGCTGGTGCAGCTTGAGACTGTGTCCCCTTGTTCTGGTGCTGGTTGCCTGGGAGAAGAGACCAATCCCCTCCTGGCTACAACCTCCCTTCAGGTAGTTGTAGAGAGCAATAAGGGCTCTCCCAAGCCTCCTCTTCTCCAGGCTTCCTCAGCCTCTCCTCACAGGGCTGTGCTTGAGGCCTCTCCCCAGCCTCGTTGCCCTTCTCTGGACACGTTCAAGAGTCTCAATGTCCTTCTTAAACTGAGGGGCCCAGAACTGGACACAGGACTCAAGGTGTGGCCTAACCAGTGCTGAGTACAGGGGCACAATGACTTCCCTGCTCCTGCTGGCCACACTGTTCCTGTTACAGGCCAGGACACCATTGGCCTTCCTGGCTACGTGGGCACACTGCTGGCTCATGTTCAGCCTACTATTGACCAGTACCTCTAGGTCCATTTCTGCCTGGCTGCTCTCCAGCCACTCTGACCCCAGCCTGTAGTGCTGCATGGGGTTGTTGTGGCCAGTGTGCAGAACCCAGCACTTGGATGTGTTCAATCTCATGCCATTGGCCTCCACCCATCTGTCCAGCCTGTCAAGGTCCCTCTGCAGAGCTTTCCTACCCTCTAACAGATCAACTCCTGCCCCCAGCTTGGTGCCATCTGCAAACTTACTGATGAGGGACTCAATGCCCTCATCCAGCTCATCAATAAAGATATTGAACAGGATGGGCCCACCACTGATCCCTGGGGAACATAGCTGCCATCTGGATGTGGCACCATTCAGCACCATTCTCTGGGCTCGGCCCTCCAGCCAGTTCCTAACCCAGCGCAGAGTGCTGCTGTCCAAGCCACGGCATCAAAGGCCTTGCCGAAGTCCAGGCAGACTACATCCACAGCCTTCCCCACATCCACCAGGCAGTCACCTGGTCATAGAAGGAGATCAGGTTGGTCAGGCAGGACCTGCCCTTCCTACATCCATGCTGTGTGGGCCCGATCCCTTGGCCATCCTTCAGGTGCACAGTGATTGCCCTCAAGGTGATCTGCTCCATAATTTTTCCCGGCACTGACGTCAGGCTGACAGGCCTGGAGTTTGACGGTTCCTCCATCCAGCCCTTCTTGTGGATGGGTATCACATTAGACACTGGGAATCATCTCCCAAGGGAAGTACTGGATTCCCCTACACTGAACTGTTTAAGGCTCAGCTTGACAGGGTGCTGGGCCACCTCATTTCACCTATGCTACTAGCTGGAAATGTTGGACCAGATGATCATTGAGGTCCCTTTTCTTTTCTAGCCCCTTTCTTCTGGCTGCACAGTCATGCTGTATGGGTGTTGCTTTACATTGTGGGTTTTCTTGAGGGTTTTGCAGCTTGATGAGGACAGATGTAGAAGAATCCTAGTGTAGCAACAATGACACAACCATACTTTGGTAGCTTTTGCATGGCTTTACTGCAAAATGGATGTAAACTGCTGCATCTCTATCAAGAAAGATTAAAATGTGTAGATATGGATACAGAAGAAGATGCATGGAAATCAATTCCTGCTGAGTTCATATTTGATCATGTGTTATGGAGTTAAGGTTTTGTGTGGCATTTGGTTAGGGCCCAATATTTAAAATCTCAACAATTTACAAAGCTATCACATAGTGCTACAAAATGGTGACATTTTGGCTTTTTTGGTTATTCTGCTTTTAGGATTACAAAGGTACAGGTATGTGCACTGGAAGTGGGCTCAAAAAGCAGCCTTATTCTTGTCATAACCCTTCAAAGAATGTGTGCGAACACATCTTTGGTTTTAGCAGTAGCTGTGGGATTGTGAGCTCTGCACAAGCGCTTGGAGGTGATGCTCTCAAAGGTCTCTTCCAACCTCAACAGTTCTATGATTCTATCTGCTTCAGATCTTTCATTCTTGTCCCCTCTCACGGGAACTCCACTCTGATTCCTCCTTCTTTCTTTGTGTCCTAAAGGAATAGTTAAAGCTGCTCTTTATGCGAGGAAAAAGGTAGCACACATTACTTTTCTACATGGTTAATTAAATGCTTCTAGGCAAACACACTCTGTCTACACTAACCCTTTGGAGTCATGAGACACAAGGACCTGAGTCCCCCGGGCTGTGGAATCAGATTTTTTCTGCACCTGGGTGGAGAGCTCAGCTGCTGTTTGGACAAGGGAGGGCACATCCCTTCTGGTTTGAAAGAGACCCTTCTTATTAAAAGCATCTTGCTAGTTTACACAGGCATATCATTCTGGCACATGGAGGTACAGCACTTGCTAGGCAAGCACAAGATCCATGCTGCTGAGGATGAGCTCATGCCCTGAAACACACCTCCAAACCCTGGGAACTTTTGCTAAGAAATATTGAAGGGACTTCAACTTAAATTACAGCTGTTCAGGGGGCTGGGGCTTGCAGTTGTGAATTCAAGTACCCTTTGGGGGAGCTGCCTGTAGCTCTAAGTTTAGGCAGCAGTAGGAAGGAAAGTGTGTCTTGCTGTCCTTCTGTGGTTTCCTATGTATCACAGAACCGCAGAATACAGTGGGTTGGAAGGGACCCTTGAAGTTGTCCTGGCCAACCCCCCAGCATGCAGTGGGAACATCTCCAACAAGATCAGGTTGCTCAGGGCCCCATCAAGTCTGACCTTGAATGGCTCCAGGGATGGAGCCTCAACCACATTTCTGTCCCAATATGTTCCAGTATTTCACCATTCTCATTGTAAAGAACTTCCTCCTTATGCTTGACCTAAACCTACCCTGCTCCAGCTTAAAACCACTGCCCCTCACCCTATAGCTATAAGCCCTTCTAAACAGCTCCTCTCCAGTCCTCCTGTAGGTTCCCTTCAAAAATGAAATGCAGCTATACGGTCTCCCTGGAGCCTTCTTTTCTTCATGCTGAACAGTCCCAACTCTTGCAGCCTGTCCTCGTGAGGTCCTCCAGCCCTCTGATTTTTTGTAGCACTTCTGTGGACCCACTCCATCAGGTCCCTGCCCTTCCTGTGTTGGGGGCCCCAGAGCTGGCCACAGTACTCCAGGTGAGGTCTCACCAAAGCAGAGTGGCAGAACGACCTCTGCTGGCCACACTTCTTTTGATGCAGCCCAGGATGTGATTTGCCTTCTGGGCTGCAAGTGCACGCTGCTGGCTCATGTCCAGCTCCTGGTCCACCACGTAATGGCTGAGCTGCCCACCCCAAAGGTGTGGTGGCAGTCAGATGTGTGCCTTCCCATTCTGCTCTTGGTTCCCTCTGCCAGACTCCTGAAAAGGGATGGAAAGTGTGATTTGGGAACTTCACCATTGGGAAAATTGATGGGATCAAGGACCTTAATTTACACAGATCAACCTTCAGTGAGCAATGAATTTGTGAGCTGGAAGTGAAAGACACTGGGTCCTCTTATGTATAACTTCACGTATCATAATACAAAGAAAATTGACTGTGTCAAGTGTGCTGTAGGCATAGAAAAATTAATTGTGAGTTTATACTTAAGGGTGATGAGTACCATTCATGCTTAGAACAGTGCTGCAAATAGAACACCGCATATTGTGTTTTGTATTTGCCAGCCTCTTCTTGTCCAGAGGGATGAAAAGAAAAGCACTCATGACGAATTTAAATTGGTCCTGGAATTATTTCTCTTTGCATTCTTCTGCTGGAAATTACTATCTAACGGAAAGTGAGGGGCAAATGGAATCACAGGACTAGTGGAAAGCACAGCTTGGCTAGAATCACAAAAGTGAAAAAACTCTTCATCTGTTCAGCTGAGCCACAGATCCCCCAGTAAGTGTGACATAGGTGAGCTCTCCAGTTATCCAGGTATTTTTCCTCCCCTCTCTGCAATCTCCTCTGAACTATGCTGATGGAAATAAAAATAAAGTATAGTTCTCTGTTAATTAAAACTTTTCATTAGTTATGTAGGTCAGTAGGAAACAAGAAAGTAGTTCAAACTCCACCCTCCCTATGCTTGCCAGTGTTTCTAATGAAATGTAATTAGCACTAATTGGTAAAACTACACTGATGGCTGGTTATTAATGTTTATGTATCGGTCCCAGATGTGGTTTTATGGCTGTCAGTGCTAATGGTTCAGTGAAGGAAAAAGAATTCTCCTTTCATATTGCTGTCATTTTCTTCAGGGTGCTCCTCCTTCCAAAGAGCAGTGATTATGTTTAGTGCAGGGAAAGACTCTTCCTAAATCCCGACATTGTCAGAAACTGAATGCCTTCAACTCCCATTTGAATTCAGTAGGAGCTGAAAGCAGCCAGCACTTAACATCTGCAGAATCAGGACTCAACAATTTTAGGGCTGCTTTTCTTGAGCCATCATAATTGCTAGTGAGTGGTTCAGAATTTATCAAAATAATTATCCTCCTAATTGCATACCTGTTCTTGAAAGCACACTTATGAGGCAAGCCTCTCTTCTAGGCAATCACCTCAAAGTATTCTGTTTAGAATAATTGCTTTTCTGCAATCCCTGCAATTACTGAGTGGATGGCAATCACCCTCTTCTGGCAGTCACAGGTGAGAAAGTTGGCCTCTTTAGACAGGGATGAAGTGATGAAATCCAGGTTTCCCAATACAAATCTACCCAGAATGGTGTTGGGTGTAGCCTTTTGCTGAGCCAAGCAAAGGCAACCTCATGGTGAAGAGGAGGGTCTCCAGGCACGCTCTGGTAAGGTACAGAGCACACTTGATGATTGGAAAGTGTTTAGGAACTCATTCCCTCCTGAATATTAACAGTAAAACCTAACCATAGAATTATAGAATCAACCAGGGTGGGAAAGACCTCAGGGATCATCAAGTCCAACCTCTTACCTAATACCTAACACCTCATGACAACTAAACCATGGCTTCAAGTGCCACATCCAAGCCTTTTTTGAACACCTCCAGGGACAGTGAATCCAACACCTCCCTGGGCAGCACATTCCAATGACCTATTACTCTTTCTGGGAAAAACTTTCTCCTCACCTCAAGCCTAAACTTCCCCTGGTGCAGCTTGTGACTCTGTCTTCTTGTTCTGCCACTGGCTGCCTGGGAGAAGAGACCGAGCCCCACCTGGCCGCAACCTCCTTTCCGGTAGTTGTAGAGAGCAATGAGGTCTCCCCTGAGCATCCTCTTCTCCAGGCTAAACAACCCCAGCTCCCTCAGCCTCTCCTCATAGGGCTGTGCTTGACACCTCTCCCCAGCCTCGTTGCCCTTCTCTGGACACATTCAAGTATCTCAATGTCCTTCTTAAACTGAGGAGCCCAGAACTGGACACAGTACTCAAGGTGTGGCCTAACCAGTGCTGAGTATAGGGGCAGAATGGCTTCCCTGCTCCTGCTGGCCACACTATTCCTAGTGTGAATGAGACTATACCAAGTCTGGCTCCTCTTGTACCTCTTTTGTCCTGGCTCTGCATCCTTGAGCATTCTCAAGCACTTTCCTGTGGTACAGCACCAGCCATGCAACACCAACCATCAGTTTCACACTGCAAGAGCACCACTTGAGCTGGTGATGGCACAGGTTTTCATGTTGCCTTGGGTGCTTGGATGGCACTTCTCACACCTTCACACACAGAGAAAATGATTATATTGTATTAAAGACTCGGGGCCAAATGCTCTGTAAGGTGGGCACAGTCTTCTTGCTCTCCAGTCCAGAGCAGAATCAGCATTATTGCTCTTTCACTTGGCTTGGAGTCTGAGACTACTTTTTGGGTTGGATGCATTTAGCTGCAGTTTTCAATCCAGCCTTTTATCCAGCATGTATCTCAGAACAAGATAATCAAATAAATGTGTGTGGAAAGATAAAAATAAGATAATTAATTAGACATGTTTGTATGGCAAGATAAAAATAAAACTCTGCAACTTCAAATACAGGCAGAATGTTTTACTCATGAAGATTATCAAGCTCCAGGAGGAGACCAGCCAGAATCTAGCTGAGATGCCCACCCTACACTTGCTAGAAGCAGCCAGGAGCCTGGTGTGTGCACCAGCTGGAGGGGAGCTGAAGCCCTCTCCCTCCAATGAGGCTGCAGCCAGCCAGAAATGCCTCTCACCACATGGCAGCACCCATGGTGATCTCCCCCTGCTACCGGCAGCACTGCCTCAATGTTTATTTGCTGAACAACAGGAACCTGTTTCTGGTGGGTAGGGATGAATGCTGGCACTTTTTATCTTCATTCTGGAGGATGGCTGCTCACAAGAGGCATTTTTAGCTGCAGAGGCAGTGCAGGAGATGGTGGCAGTTCCATGAGGATGTACAGAGAGAAAAAGAAAAAAAAGTCACATCATCACTCTGCCTTGTTGCCACCTGCTCTGTGCCAGCACTGGTTAGGGGTTATCCCCACTGGAGACAAGTCGGAGTCAGTCCCTACAGGTTTGAGGCTTAGCTGTAAACAGGCTTAAAATAAATAGTGGAGGGGTGACCAAGTGTGGGAAGGGAAGAAAAAAAAAATAAAATCACAAAATCTGTGCTTGTGAAGCACTGGGGAAGGTTGCTGAGGGACAAATCCTTCTGTAGTTTACAGTCTGTACTGTGTAACAGCGGCTCAGAGCTTCAGGTGCAGCCCATTAAGGCTGCTCTGGCCATACTTCGGCTCAGGAGGATGCACTAAAATTGATTGTGCGTGTCAGGTTTGGTCACTGAGATGCTGTAGCCCTTCAGGTAATCTACCCCTTCCAGAAAAGTCCAAACTGAAGCAGAGTAGCCCCTTCTCCTCTGCCTCTCTGTGGGCAGGCTTGATGCAGGCTCCGTCATAGAATCATAGAAACATGGGATTATTCTGGTTGGAAGAGACCTTTAAGACCACAGAGTCCAACCTTACATCACCATGGATATTAAACCATGTTCCAGAGTGCCATGTCCACACATTTCTTGAACACCTCCAGGGACAGTGACTCCATGCCCTGACTCCGTCCTCCTCCACCTCTTGCAGCTCCTCACTCAGTCTGAGCTTTCCTGGGCTGCAGACCTACTCTGCGTTTGTATCCTACTGTCTATATCATTGATGAAGATGGTCCCAGTACAGATCCCTGAGGGACACCACTTGTCATCAAACTTCATCTGGACATCGAGCCAATACAGAGAGAGATTAGGAATAAGAATCTGCCTTGGCAGGGAAGTTGGAGTCAATGATGTCCAGAGGACCCTTCCAACCCCTATCATTCTGTGATTCTGTGAATTGCTGCATTATTGCTCTGTCCTGCCACTTGTAGTAGCCAGCAGTTTACTGCCTCAGTGGAACCATGCCTATCATGTAATTGTGCCTGTGTGGTATTTGCTCAGTTTAGGAGAGCTGTTACTGACCTGAACTCTCTCTCTAGACTGGCTGAGGAGGTGAAAACTGACCTGGTAAGAAAATGATGCTTGGGTGAAAAGGCTCTGTTATTTTCCAAATTTTCCTCTTTAAAAGGAGCAGCAAAGGTATCTCAGAGGTTGAACACTCTCTTAGCTGAAAATTTGCCACTTGGTTTTCCTTTCTTAATGGAAGACCTGTATTTCACTACAAGATGCCCATTTTCTCCAGGGGAGAGTAAAGAGAGAAAGAACTATATTCCTCACGCTGCTCTTTGAACTGGTATGTGATGTACTGATTTGAGCTGAAGTCCCTCTTCAATAGCCAGCAATTTTAACACAGAGGGGACAGAATCAGCTGTCTGAGACACTTGAAAGCAAACCCAGCTTTGATGCATCCAGATGTTCTGTTTTCACATGCTGCCATTAGCAGTAGCCCATGTATCTTTGGGGTACGAGTTTGCATTGAGTCCAAGTATGTTTTGTTACAAATGCCCCTTCTCTTTTTCCAGTTTCTTCCCCTTGCTGTACCCCAGGAGTGTGCTTCATATCTTAACCATCTTTGCAACCTCCTCAGCAAGAGGACCCCCTGTATGACCTGACCTCTGAGCAAGCGAAGGGTTGCAATGCCCAGCTGAGGGTATTTCACAGTGCAGTACAACTAGGACCAGAAATCATGGAGCTGTGTCACAGTGGCTTAGGCCACCAGACGGTGCCTCCAATTCAGTGGTTCCAGGCAGTGAATTTCACAGATGGATTAAGTCCAGCTGAGTGCTGCTCCTAACAGGCCAACTGCTTCAGCTAGCAGGCCAGAGCATACTGCCTTTCTCCAAAGACAGCTGATGGGACAGAGTGTTCCATAAGATACCTTCTCACTCCCACCACCTGGGGATGATGCAGCACTGGCACCCTGGGGTGTTGGTCTATTCTCCTAAGTAGTGATAGAACAAGAGGGAATGGCCTCAAGCTGCACCAGGGGAGGTTTAGGCTGGACATAAAGAAAAGAATTTTCACTGAAAGGGTTGTCAGGCATTGGCATAGGCCGCCTAGGGAGGTGGTTGAGTCACCATCCCTGGGGGTGTTTAAAAGCCATGTAGTTATGGTGCTTGGCGATATAGCTCGGTGGTCGACTTGGCAGAGAAAGTGGGACTTGATGATTCTGAATGTCTTTTCCAACCTAAATGATTATATGATCAGCACTGACACAACCCACACCTCATACCCACTGTTCTGCCCGTCTGCTGAAGCACAGGGCATCTTCAATATGCTGCCTCAGAGCTGCTCACCCTTTTGAAGTGCGAACTGCCCGAAACTCCCAGGAGTAAAAAAAACCTTAACTTCGCGTTCCTCTGCTTTTGCAAGTGTCTGGGCACCGCTCCAGGGGGCTTCCCGCTCCCTCCGCTCGGGTTTCCTGCCGGGAGCCCCCTCCTTGGGATGCCTACCCGGCGGGACGCCGTGCCGAGCCTTGCCGAGCGCGGCGGGGCGCCGCAGCCTTGCCCGCGGCTGCCATGCGTGTGCGCGGTGGCGGGGCTGCCCGCGCTGCCGCTGGGCGCCGGCGGTCCCGCAGCGCAGGGTTCCCCGCGGCGGCTCTGGGCTCGGCTGCGCGGCCGCGGCCGGGCGGGCGCGGACAGGTGCGCGTTGCGGCTCCCCGCTGCCCCCTCCCCAGGTAAGGGGCCTGCGTGTTCCGCGATGCGTGTGCGCGTCCGCCCGCCCGGCCCCGGCAGCTTGCCGAGCCGCAGCGGCGGAGGCGGCGGTAGCGGCGGCAGCGGCGGCAGCAGCCGCGGAGGTGCCCGTCGGCGCTGGAGGGGGAACCCCGCAGGTAGCGGAGGGGGTTGCGGGGCCGGGAGGGCGGCGGTGCGGGCGGTGCGGTGCGGGGGGAGGGCGGTGCGGGGGCAGCCGCGCCGCGGGTTGCGGGAGCGGCGGGGGCGACCTGCGGAGCCCCGGGCAGCGGCGAGGCGGAGCCGGCTCTCTCGTTACAGGCGGCGACGAACCGGATGCCTTTGGCGGGCAGAAGATGTGTCATGGGAAGCAGGCGAGCGGCGGCGGTGCCCTCCCGGCGGCGCAGCGGCGGGCGCTGGCCGCGGCGCTGTGGCTGCAGCTGGCTCTGAGCCTCGGCCCGGGGCCGGTGGCGGGCGGTGAGTGAGGGGCCCCGGCCCCTGCCCCCTTCCTCCGCCTGAGCCGCCCCTTTCCCTGCCGCCCCCGCAGCTCCGGTCCCGGGAAGGGGTTTGGGGCGGGGTGGGGGGATAGCAGGAAAACTTCCTCCCCTGCGCCCGGCGCCCTCCGAGGGGAGCGAAGAGCCGCTCGATGCTGAGAGTGTCCCTCCCCAGCTCTGTCCACCCCTGTCCGCAGCCTTCGGTACCTCTCACGGGGACCCCTGGCAGAAGGGAGCCTTACCCCGGCCCCTGCTAGGCAGCAGTAGCTCTGTGTTAAGTGCAGCGTGATTTTGAAAGAGCGTCATGTTTTTCATTGGAAAAAAAAAGCAGAAAAAAAAGCAGCCTTCTCCTCCGCCTCCCCCCGCGATCCGCTCGGACACCTCTCAGATGACTGTTAGTGCAAAAGCCCCATGCAGCTGGGGGGCAGCAGGAATTTCGGGGGGACGCAGTCGGGATTTGGGTCTGAAAATGCAACGTCCTTCAGCACTCTCCTCGTGGAGGAGCGACACAGCCAAATTTGGGGTTTTTGTTATTTTTTTTTTCCTTTTAAATTTTAATTGCATTTTCACACTACCATTTTAAATTATTGAGCCTGTGAGATATTTTCAGCAGGTACATTTAATCACAAAACTGCTTTAAATTGATCCCATAATTAGACTTGGATTGCTGGAAAAGTCTTAGAGTAAACTGCTTTGCTGTAAAAATGAACTTAGCTCTGATAATCAGAGCAGCTTCACATTTCTATTCCAGCATAGTATTAGATATTTATGTTGGGGGAATAAGCCATTTTATGATGGAATCGCATCACTAATGGCAGACAGAGTCTAATCTAAAAATTGCCTGGGCTTTTTCTCACACCCAAGATGCCAGAATTTTGTAACTTGAATGCCTAAGTTCAAGCAGCTCCAATCCAGATGTGTTTTCTGTCCGTGAATAGAGACTTACAGAGACACGGCTGAAAAGGACCTCAGAAGATCATCTGGTCCATCCCCCTCTTGATATGATTCAGTCCTAATTTTCTATGTGGAGGTGATAATGCCATTTTCAACAGAAATCCCATGAATGCAAAATTTGATTCCAAGCTTTTAAACTGTTGCAGTCGCTAGGAATCCCTCTTCAGAAATCAATGGGTTTGGGGTTTTTTTTGTATCTACGACTGTGTTGCCCTTGGTTTCCTGCCCAGCTTGCTTTCAGCATGGTGATGCCATTCTGCCTGTCCTGTGCTTTCCTTGCCATTGGACTTGTGTGAGCTCCTGTCCTTCTTTACCCTTCTTCTTACGGCTTGATTCATAAAAATTGAGACTATTCCAAGCCCCCTATCCCCACCACTCCCAGAGGCTGTGTCCTGCAGTTTGATTGTTGGCACTTATTTAGCTGATTAGTGCAAGAGGTACTTCAAAATATGGTTTATTTCTCCCTTGAATGTAGTAGTTTTCATCACAGCCTGCAATAACATCTTCTGTGATGCTGATCGTTATTCATACTGCTGCCTTTCACCTTGGCACTATAACTAATTTTAATTCCATTTGTAAGGCATTTCAGGATCCCTTTATTTTTTTTTCTTTTTAGTCCAGAGTGTAGGAAAAGGCAGCACACCGAGTGCTGCTGCGTGGGTAAAACAATCAGTGAAAAATATTCATTGCTGTTCTTACTTTACTATCACTATTATTTTCCAGTGGGGTTGTGCTTGGAAGTTAGGCACTATATAAATACTGCTTAATGTACAGGTCTTTCATGAGGTAGAATGGATGGTTGTTGTGTTGGGTGTTTTTTTCACCTGGAGTCATTCAAGTAGTAAAAATCATGAGCTCTGTAATTATAGCAGAAGACTGTAAATTAGAATCCCTCCTGTTTTAAGACTCTGGAGTATCTGTGATCAAGCTCGCTTTCTGTGAAGCCTCAGCTCTTGACTCCCCAGCCTGTGACCTAGAGTTTGAGAACTTGTAAGTAGCCATTGTTACTGACCAAAGTTGTGTTTTCCTGGGACTTTTAAACATGTTATTTCTGTAGGACTCTCCTCATTCTCTGGATTCATTTATCCAGACAGAAGGCACCCAGCATTACTGACTGCTTTGGAAAATGTAGCCCAAATCCCTCTCTGTCTTCTCATTATCTGTTAAATAAAGATAATCATACTTCTCTGAGAGATTTGAAAAGAGCTTTGATGGCAGTTAATGAAAATACTATGGAGGTGGAAGGAATTTGTTTCAAAAGCTTTAGAAAAATAGTAGTGACAATATGCTGAAATAAAAACTCTTGCACATACTAGGAAATTAAAATGAATAGTTTAGGGTTGTTTTTTCAATAAAGCAATCCATGGCTTACATTTTGGGTCCCATTTATAGCTTCCTCCTTTCCTGAGCTGATAGCAGGATTTGGCTGCTGTAATAATCCTGTCATGACTTGTGTGACTCCTTCTATTTTATATCTGACTAAGCTGTATTGATTGTCACATTCTACCATTTCACCCCAAATCAATACTACTTATAACTCCTTTTTTTTTTTCTCTCTTGTCAATAACCCTACAGAGAATAACTCTGTTTATTACATTCAGACTTTCCCAAAAGTGGATCTAGCAGAAAATTTGCTGTAGAAGTGAACTCAAATGAACAAACCTTTCAGCTATCAATACACCTCATTCCTCCCTGATGTATTTAACTCTGTTGATACCAGATCTCTCATGCATCAGCTTGTGGCTTTCACATAATCATCTTTGTTTATCTTGCTTTTTGCTCTCATGTCACAGTGTAAGGAAGAAAAAAAAAGAAAGTAGGAGCAGGCTGGGAAAGCTAGCGGGAGGAAAAATGAAATTCACAAGTGGATGAAGCTGATGAGAAGTTATTTGGTCCTTTTAAGGCATTGTAAGTCATCTGTAAGGCATTGTTAGTATGGAGATGATGGCTGTAAGAATATATTTTTATACATATATTTCAAATTCCTGGAATGATATTAGGATGGGGGGAGGGGGAAGGGGGAATCTAAAAGGAGACTGAGAGGAAAAAGAAGTTCAGTAAGCTTCTGGTTTTGAGGTTTGTTATGTGGCCTTAGAATTTTGTCATTGCAGCCAGACATCTGGGTGCATGTCTGCTTTATCGTCCTAGCTCGGTTGTTTGAGCCTTGTTCTTGTACAGTGTCGTCTGCACGGCCCCATGGAGAGGCTCAGGGTTGCAGTGTGCATCTCTGTAGGCTTGGACAGGATCATAGGCTGTCACGTTGTCTTACCTCTTGTTCTCAAGCAGGGTCAGGTGTAATCATGTTCTTCTTGCAGGACGTTTATTTAATCTTCTTCTTAAAAGGTCTCCACCTCTTCTTTAAGCACCCTCTGCGAGTGCTTCATCAGCCTTTACTCTAGCAAGTTTTTCCTAAGGTCTAACCTGAAGCACCCTTGCGGCTGTTTAAGCCTGCTAGTTCTCATCTTGTTCATGGAAGACATTTAGCAGAGCAGCTGCTCCTCAGCTTTCTGGCTGTCTTTCACATTCTGTGCCACCTCTTTGGTCTTTTGCTGCATAAATGAGGATTCCAGTTCCTTCAGACTGTATGGCCACAGTTTCACAGTATCACAGTATCACCAAGGTTGGAAGAGACCTCAAAGATCAAGTTTCTCCAAGCTTTTCCTGAGTCTGGATCACTGGTCATTCAGACCATGAGCTTGCTCCCATGGGGCCATGTCCCTGTGGAATACACTGCCCAGCAGCCTCATGAGTGCTGAACAGACAAGAGGGATAGCTGTCTGTGCTTTAAAACTCTGACCCTCTTCAGACATCCTGAGTACTTTTGCCTTTTTTATATGACATATAGCTTCTGAGTCCCTGTAGCTCCCAGGCTGGCTCATCCAGGGCTGCTACCTGGCCAGGTGTTCCCATCTCATATCCCTCCTTTAATTTATTATTTATTTTTAATTTTTTGGGGGTTGGCATTGCAATCCCTTTATTGACTTTCCCTATCTTCATGTCCTGCAGCCAATGTCCCTTCACGTTGTTGGATGCTTTTAAGATGGGAAGTACTGTACCTCACGCATGATGGTGCAGAAAACTGGCACACTGTGAAGCCTTCAAACATTGTATTGAATATTAGTGATACCATGCAGAATTGTGTGGGGTTTTTAATAGACCAAAGCTGAATTGTTACTGCTCTGTGATTTTACTGCATTTGGCTGAAGTCTTGGTTATGCCTTGGTTATAATATCTAATTTCTGCCTTTGGCTGTGGTGGTTACCAAACCCACATCCTTCAGGTTTCTGAGACTAGTAGACTTGTTTCCTTGTGCCACACAGATTTTTGTGGGTGCTGATGACGCAGACCCACCTGAAGTTGTTTTTGACAAGAGAAGCCAGCCAAAGATTCCCCCTAACTGCCTTGCATACACTTTTGAGATTATAAAAAATGCTGTCTGGAAAAAAACCAACAATCAGAATGTTTTCTGATAGCCTCTCACTAAGTCTGCAGTTAATGTAGTTTACTCACTCCTTCTCAGCGTGTCTGCTTCGAGTCTTCTGTATATTTGATGAAATCATCAGTTGTTTTGAAGGATTGTTTTTAACCTCCATCTTCCTGGAGAAGCTCAGTATTTTGACAGCAGCTGATTTTCCCCACTGTGACACGATCATATTCTCAACCCTCACACAAGCGTCTTGCCTCTCTCTACATCCTTGAATTAGCAGTGAAGTACCATTTTGCAGCCATTCTGCCTGCAAGTGGCAGAAGACAGCTCCTCGTTTGTCTTGGTGGCACATCCTTCTGCCCACAGCCTTGCAAGAGGTGGATCTATTTGACCTATTAATCTTAAATCAGTTTCTTAGCATCCTGAAAGAAGGAGGTTTATCCCTGGTATACCATGGGATTTGGAAACTGAGGTTAACTTTGCTTCTCTGGTTTGTTCCCTTACTCCTGGAATTAGAGTAGACTATCTTTGATCTCTGTATTAGGGATGATTACAGCTTTAGAAGAATGAATTAATTATGCTTTGCTTGATTTTTCTCATCAGTAGATAAGTGATGTAATTCATAGCCATGTTATTAGGTAGTTTGAGAACACCTCAAATGAAATATTACAGGGGTGAGCAATTAGGGGATTTTAACAAAGTGCAAGCTAAAGTTTACTTGAGTAGAAGGTTCTTTAATGACTTTTGCTGCTGCTGTTGTGTGGATTTGTGGATTGTGGATTAATAATTAATTTTTCTTACCAGAATTAGGAATATGTACTCTTTTTAAAAAATTTTTACAGCTTCTTATGGATTTTTTTCTACAGTGGTGCTCAAGTGATCCATTAAAAAAAAAAAAAAAGGAAAGAAAAATCCTTCTACCTCTGATTACATTTTTTTTGTTGTTGTTTTTTTAAACAAAATGCACATTATTAGAAGAAAAAAACCCTTGCACTTGTGCTGTGCATTTCAGTGAGGTTTTCACAGAATGTTAGGACTGGAAGGGACCTTGAAGGATCATCTAGTCCAACCCCCCTGCCAGAGCAGGATCACCTAGACCAGATCACACAGGAACCTATGCCAGATCACACAGGAGCGCAGCCAGGCAGGTTTTAGGCATGAAAAGGACAACGAAGTGTGACCCGAATTAGTATTAGTAGTGCAAATGTGAATGAAAACCTGTGCTGTGCTTAGTGGTGACCATAATTTAGTAAGAGCATGAGCTTGAGTGTGTAGAATTTGATTCACTAAGTGTAAAAATTTGCTTTGCTAACATATTCAAGGGACGGAAGGTGCCTGTATCTTGCCAAATTCAGCAATTTAACTGTGAAACCAACATCTCCTCACTTGGTTTTATGTCTTCTCAGCTACTTGCCTCAACGAGGCACAAGCACGGCATTATGAAACCAATTACAGGCTGTACATCTACTGGATTTCACAGGAGAGCAGTTTATGGCAGCAGCTTTTAATGTCCACGTTCCTTTCTGGCTATTGTAACCCATTGCTTTTTGTCCCCATCAAGTCTGGTCAGTTGTTTTTCAGAGGGGGCTCTGGTGACTTTTCCTGAACAGCTGGGCTGCTGATGGGATTTATCCAAATAGGGGTGTTTCTTTGTCCTTGTACTGAAAACAGCAGAAGTGGTGGTTGGTGCCATCGGTGCGCACTGAGTTCCTACTGGGAATCACAGCATCATAGAATGGTAGGGGTTAGAAGGGACCTCTGCAGGTCATTAAGTCCAACTCCTCTGCCAAAGCAGGATCGCCTAGGGCAGGTCACACAGGAGCACATACAGGCAGGCCTTGAAAGTCTGTAGAGAAGGAGAATCCATGACCTCTTTGAGCAGCCTGTTCCAGTGCTTTGGCACCCTTACAGTAGAGAAGTTTTTCCTCATGTTGAGGTGGAACTTCCTCTGTTTCAGTTTGTACCTATTGCCCCTTGTCCTATCACAGGACACCAGTGAAAGGAGATGAACAACTTCGTCACTCACCCTTCAGGTAATTGTAAATGTGTTGGATGAGTTTTCATGCTCATGATGGGTGACTTTGAAGTCTATCGACTTTTAAATTGGGTAGTGTCCACCCTGGGTTGTTCCTCTGCTTGTCATTAAGGGATTACACCATGTTGTTGTTGTCTAGAGAAGTTACAGAATTCATCAGGAGCATTTCTATATTAAATATGCTTTGTTTGGAACATTTCTCTACTAAAGAAACCTTGGTGTTTTGGTGGGGTTTTTTGTGTGTTGGTTGGTTTTGTTTTGGGGTTTTTTGGTTTGGTTTGGGGTTTTTTTTTTCCCAGTATGATCAACTTTGGAAAGTAATATATGGGGCTTTTCTGCCAGGGCCACTACTTACTTTAGCTAAACATATCACATTAAAAGGAAAAGAAACACCAACCAACATACTATTTGGCAAACATTCTTGCTTGTGCAATAGGAACAATAGGGATAAAAATGTGACTTTTTTTCTTCTAATACAGCCCTTCTTATCCATAGAATTCAAAGCACTTTATAAAGGAGAATAGAATAGAATAGAATAGAATAGAATAGAATAGAATAGAATAGAATAGAATAAACCAGGTTGGAAGAGACCCTCGAGATCATCGTGTCCAACCCATCATCCAACACCATCTAATCAACTAAACCATGGCACCAAGCACAGTTCTATTATGTCCCTTTGTGTATAGGAAAGTTACTATAGAAAGGTTAAATGACTTAAAGGCATGTTTCACGTAAGAAACAGATCTTGCCTTAGACTGGGAAGAGATCTTCTAGGTCTCCGTCCAGCACTTTCTTCTGTCAATAGAACTTTAGGAAATTCCTGATCCATGATACTGCCTTTGTACTAGGATTTTTTTTGGCTGTGATTTCCTTCTAACTAAAATGAGCCCTGGATTTCCTATTGACATCAATTGCTACTTAAGCAAATCACAAAGGGAGTTTTTTTCCAGTGGGGTTTTATTTGCCTGACTCCTTTATGTCTGAGATGGCACACGGCATTTGTCCAGGCGCTAAAAACATCCTCTGACTAATGAAAAATGTTATAAGTAAGGGTTGAGCACCGAACACCAGCACCATGCAGTTTCTCATGCTGCAAAGCACATATTAATAGGAATACTATTTCTGCCTTGCTCAGCTGTAGAATCACAAAATTGTTTCAGTTGGAAAAAGACCAATAAGATCATTAAGTCAAACCTTCAAGCTAAGACCACCATGGGAATTAAACTGTGTCCTGAAGTGCCACGTCTACACATTTCTTGAAAACCTCCAGGGACAGAGACTCCATCACCTCTGGGCAACCCATTGCAATGCTTGTCATGTGGTTGGTGGTTAGAGTTTACAAGAAAAAGCAATTTTAAGAAAGCATAATTTTTAATTAATCCTAACATACTTGAGAAGTTCAAGAGGAGAGCATTGCATGACCAGGTAGCTCCATAAAGACTGTGGCATGAGTGTCGTGGCCCTTATATACTGCCCATGGCAGGTTAGAAGTATCACACTATCACAGTACATTAGAGGCTGGAAGCGACCTCAAGAGATCATCGAGTCCAATTCCCCTGCCAAAGCAGGATCACTTAAGGGTAGTCTGCACAGGAATGCATCCAGGTGGGTTTTGAAAGTCTCCAGAGAAGGAGAGTCCACAGCCTCCCAGGGCAGCCTGTTCCAGTGGTCTGTCACCCTCAGTGTAAAGAAGTTTCTCCTCATGTTGAGGTGAAATCAATCTTCAAGCTTGAACCTGTTGTTTCATGTCTTATTAGCGTGCACCACTGAAAGTCAGTGGATGTGTAATTCTCTAATGTAAAAATGAGTTCTGCTTACAGCTGGTTGCTTGCATTGGAATAGGGAGGTGGTGGAGTCACCATCCTTGGAGGTGTTCAAGAAATGTGTGGACATGGAGCTCTGGGGTGTGGTTTAATGGCCATGGTGGTCTTAGGCTGGCAGTTGGACTTGATGATCTTAGAGTTCTTTCCCAACTGAAAAAATTCTGTGAGGTGTAATGTAAAGGATGGATTAAACAGGTACAGTGCCTTGTCCCTCGCTGTTTCTTTCGCTTACTGCAGGTGGTGAAGCCACGCAGAGCTGGGAAGCGTACAAGGGCTAATGGTGCAGCAGAGTTTCTGTGTGAAGCCAAATTCTGCACTTAGTAAAAATTTATAAAATCTGAAAGAGCAACTTTGCTTGGAGACTGAAAAGAGGAGACAGGGCTTACAATAGACTTAAGAAAATAGGTTAGGTTACTAAGGGTTAGATTATGTAGAAGTTGGGTTATCAAGGGTATCTTGAGAAGGTATCCTAAAAATAAACTCTCTTGTACACTGCTAAAGAAAAAAGCAGGATATGGCATGCACATGAATCAGGGGAATCATTATATCACTGGACTCCCATTCTGGAGATCTAGAGAATAAGCTGAAAAGAAGAGGCTGTCTTTGAAAATGCAAAGCCTTCAGATCTTCTCTTTTGGTACTGCAGAAAGGCAGCAGCATGCATAGTTGTTGATCTGTCAAGAGACTGGAGAGCACCATACACATTCAGGAGAAAAGCTCCCATATGTGCTGGGAGGGAGGAGAAGATGCTCAAAAGTGGAAGCCTGTAAACGTGACATCCTATTCTCATTTCTATCATTAGCACCAGTGAAGGAAGGCATACACTGAAAAAAACCTGGCATGAAAAATTCATCTCCCATCTTCCTGGAGATGGAACAATAGACTTAAGAACAGAGTCCAGAAATAGGACTGGGAAAGGTCTCAGAAGCACCTGTAGTTCATTCTCCTGCTCAGAACAGGATCCCCACACACACTTTAGGGGAGTTATCCTTCAAAATTTTATGCTGGATACTATACAAACTTCCTGAGTATCTATCCCAGTGCTTCACTCTCTTAAGTTTTTTAACTTAAGTATTAACTTCCACCACTGTTCAAATCACAGAATCACAGGATGTTAAGGGTTGGAAGGGACCTTCGAAGATCATCAAGTCCAACCTCCCTGCCCGAGCAGGACCATAGAACCTAGCGCAGATCACACAGAAATGCATCCAGATGGGTCTTGAAAGTCTCCAGAGAAGGAGACTCCACAGCCTCGCTGGGGAGCCTGTTCCAGTGCTCTGTGACCCTCACAGTGAAGAAGTTGCTCTTCATGTTGAGGTGGAGCCTCCTGTGCTGTAGTTTACATCCATTACCCCTTGTCCTATCACAGGGTGCAACTGAGGAGAGCCTGTCTGTTCCCTCTTGACACTCAGCCCTCAGATATTTAGAAACATTTATTAAATCCCCTCTCAGTCTTCTCTGGACTAAAAAGCCCCAGGGCTCTTAGCCTCTCCTCCAATGTCTCCACCAGTGCTGTCTTTAACCATCCCGACTGCTGCTACCGCATCACTGGGTCAGGGTGGGAAGAATCCTGACTGTGTTGGCCCTGCAAGTGTCTCTGGAAAGTTAGATGTTAGTTAACAGTCTGCGAGTTCTAGCTGTCCACCACCTCCCTGGGCAACTTATTCCAATGCCTGACCACTCTTGCAGTAAAGATATTTTTCCTAATTTAAACCTCCCCTGGCACAATTTCAGGCCATTTCCTCTTCTTCTACCACCTGATACTAGGGAGAAGAAACTGACCCCCACGTCACTACCGCCTCCTTTCAGGGACTTCTGATGAAAGCCTCCTCTTCTCCAGTCTAAAGGTTAAGGTCACGGCTAAGTTTGCATATAACACGAGATCAGATATCTTACCAGCAGCTATCGAAAAGGTCAGCTTTGCCTTGCTAGTTTGGAAGGGCTTGCAAGGATTTTCCCTAGTCACAAGTGAAAAGAATCAGGAATAAATTCTCAGAGCCCTCCTATAAAAGATGCTTATTTACAGTCAGGTCTCCTTGGGGATATCAGACCAACTCCTGTACTTGATGGTGATGTAAACAGTATGGTTATTGCCACACTAAATTGCACCCCAGTGAATTTGTATTTTATTTCAGTAGACTGAGTGAAGTTGTGTATACTGAATAGCCCCATGGTAATAGATTAGGTCTACACAAAAGCCTGTCAATAGCTTAAGACTTCCATGTGTGTTTGCACGCACACGACTTGAAGTGCAATTTTTAGAAGCAGCTACTCACAGGTGTTGCTTGAGTTCCCATTCGCAGTAAAAGGAGTGCTGGTGGTGGGTAAGCAGAAAGGTTGTGTCATCCAGGAATCTGGAGTGGCAGAGGGAGAGGTGGGGGGTATTAGAGGGTGTGTGGGGAGGAGGTGCTTTTTCAGGCTAAAATGGAAGTTGGAGAGATTTAAAGCAACGCTAAGAGCTGAATTATCAAGAGGAGGAGTGTGATGGTGTGGGGATTGAAGATGACAGGACTGCTTGCTTGAGTAAATCTTTTAACTGTAAGAACTTGATGGCACGGAGTATGTCTTTTATCTCTGTCTAATTATGGCAGGTTTAGGCTGATGCCTAGGAAATTTCCCACATATCTTCAGTAAAAAGTGGTAGAATGTAAATAAATTGCCATTGGAGGTAAAGGGAATATAATGATAAGGTCTGAATAATCCCATTGGTCTGATATCTAACATAAAGTTAGTTGTATAAACTAACTTTCTCTCTTTCTTGGCTCTTTGTTCTAGCTCATACTAGCTGGCAGCTTTTGCTTGACTGTTGCTGACCTTGGCTGTGTTCTTGTTGTGGCTAAGTACTAACAAGCTACTCTCTGCTTTTCTCTTCTCTTTTCTCATTCCCCTTGTACAGGGAGGAAGGCAGTGGAGAGGGAAACTATTGGTAACCCCTTGTTTTGTCCAAGGGGGTTCTTGTGTTGTGTATGTATTGTAAATACACATAAATATTGTACATTTTGTACACAGTCATTGCATTGCATATTTCTAGATTTTAGCTTGCTTGTAAGTGCAGCTTCATTTGCTTCCATCAGCTGAACTGGTCTGGCAGTTTTATTCTGGGGGTACTTTTCTCCAAATCGGCTGGGGGGTAATTTCAACCCACCGCATTAGGGAGGTGGTGGAGTCACCATCCCTGGAGGTGTTCAAGAGGGGATTGGACGTGGCACTTGGTGCCACGGTTTAGTCAGGAGGTCTGTGGTGACAGGTTGGACTCGATGATCTTTGAGGTCTCTTCCAACCTTGGTGATTCTGTGATTCTGTGAACACCAACAGCCTGTGTAAGCCTACCATGCTATTCCCATGTTTGTGTAATGATGATTTGTGTTCTGAAAGCCACGGGTACTTGACAAGACTGGCAGTCATTTTTCCCCACTGAGTTAACATTTTAAGGGATATTGTGTACACATCATGTTATGCAGAGAAAACACAAATGATCCACTTAGAACTGAAAATAAATAATAAATGATTTGGTCTCCTGTAAATTGGACTTATAAAATAGCTTGATTGCAATTACCAGCTTTGCAGTAATCTTGAAGGAATTAGGATAAAATTGTGTTTATCAACAGCAGTAGTACAAATGAGAAGACACAGACATTTGTCTTGCTCTTGTAAAATGTAGAACATCCTTCTCTCCTCTCCTGGGGGATCATGATTCTCCCTGAAAAGTACAGTCACAGCCATTCTGGGGCAGCACCACATTGCTGCAACTGCATCACTAGCTCCCACTCCACCCCTCCTTAGCTTCAGAGATAATCATCCCAGGCAGTTCTTCCTGTTGCTGACTTGTACAAGGAGATGCTCTCTTTTTTTGCACTCCCTTTTTTTTTTGGCTCACTTCTCTGAGACCTGAGACCAGCACAAGAAAAGTACAGTCCAGGATGGATTTTGTCAACATGAAGCTTGCTTGCAGAAGCTATGATGTTTTAGTCCAAAGGGAATATCCCAGTGAAAATATTCACCAAACAAAATACACAGACTATTGCAAAATGGGTGTAGATGAAGCTAAACTCTATTATACTTGTGGTGTCTTTGAAAGTGAGTTGTGATGGGACACATCACTGCACACTGGCTATAAGAGGTGCACTGGAAGAAACTGCAGAAGGCGGCACGTGGACTATCTGGTTATAAAGGAAGGATGGAAGAGGGTACATAACTGTCTTTGTATGCACCCATGCACTAATGCACTTAAGTAGGCATTATTCTTATGTATAGATTCATGGGTGGGTAGTTGGATGGATGGATAGATAGATAGACAGACAGATAGATATCCAGAGAAGGGTGATAGATAGGCAGGTAGATTAGATAGATAGATAGATAGATAGATAGATAGATAGATAGATAGATAGATAGATAGACAAATAGATATCCAGAGAAGGGTGATAGATAGATAGATAGATAGATAGATAGATAGATAGATAGATAGATAGATAGATAGATAGATGTCCAGAGAATGGCAACAAAGTTGCTGAAGGGTCTAGAGCACAAGTATTATGAAGAGTGGATGAGGGAACTGGGATTGTTCAGTCTGGAGAGCAGAAAGCTGAGGGGAGACCTCATTGCTCTCCACAATTCCCTGAGAGGAGGTTGGAGTGAGGTGGAGCTTGGTCTCTTCTCCCTAATATTGGGTGACAGAACAAGAGGAAATGGGCTGAAATTGTGCCAGGGGAGGTTTAGATTGAATATGAGGAAAAACTTTACCCAAAGAATGGTCAGGCACTGGAACAGGCTGCCCAGGGAGGTGGTGGAGTCACCATCCCTGGGGGTGTTCAAGAAGCATGTGGATGTGGTGCTTTGGGATATCATTTATTGGTTATGGTAGCTGGGTTATGGCTGAACTCGATGATCTTAAAGGTCTTTTCCAGCCTTAATGATTCTATGATTGTATGGTAGAGTTTTCTTGGTTCTTCCAACAGGTAAGCAAATCTATGCAGTTTAGAAACTTCATGTGTCAGCCAGGCCAAGTTTGTGGGGGTCTAACTTGATAAGGCAGGACGAAAAGTACTGAGGCTTCAACTTTTTTTTTTTTTTTTTTAAAGGATGTCAGCATTATTAGAATGTTTTAAAAACCCACAAACATGATTGGGGGCACCCACTTAAAGCAGCTCAGGATTATGTCCAATAAAGAGATTTGTGCACAGTGCATTAGTGTCGTAGGTAAGTGATTCATTACATTTGCCATTCTGACCTGTTGAAAGCTGTGATTTAGAAATGCAGATTTTCAGATTTACAAACCTGATCTCAAAACACTTCCCTGTCGCAGTTGTGTAGACACCTTTGCATTTGCTATTCATGGTCACTTTTAGCCATACTTAATCTCAGTTTAATTCTTTGGTCATTATGATGGAGAGGAAAAAGTCCTTTGATCGTGCATCTAGACATACATTGTTAGGCTAAATTCTTTTCCACATGCAGATTTCTTTCTGTCTTTGCAGTGAAGTGATTATGCTATCATAAGATCTCTGAAGAGCAAAACCAAAGCAGTGTGGGGAGCTGCAGCAGTGTTTCAGGAGCCAATGAGATTGGCAGCTTGCTGTGAATGTTAGCAAAATACTGCTCTTTGTAAGCTTGGAAATACCATTTGCTGTTATTTTCTTGATCCAAATGTCTTTGGGAGTAGGATGATGTAGGGATTTTCCTGTTCATCAGCTGTCCATATCTCCTGTGAATTTTCTCTCTCACTCTGAGGCAGTCCATTATGCCATGGCAGCTCTGATAGCCACAGCTCAGCCGAATTTCCCGCAAGAACAAATTTGGATCCTCTGTTTTGTCTCCTACACTTGACCTTGGGAATGAAGGAGGTGGGGGGAGTACATGTTGTGTGAGATGAAGAGGTTTGGCTTTATGAAACAGTTCCAAAACCATGTCCCACCTCAGTATACATTCAGGAATGAAGAAAATATGATCTTTCTAGAACAGACACTGCTGCTGGTCATTCTGATTAGATATACAGCCTGTCCTTTCAGCATCTGAAGCTCTCTCACACTTGCTGTCTTACAGCTTTGTCAGTCCATACTTATTTTCTCCTCTGACCTATTTTCAAAAGTACTTCCCTGAAAATAAAATGAGCAGGTGGACTGATGCCTTTTCTGAGAGGTACTCTGGCAAGTTACAAGGCACTTAAAAAGTGTTTAATATGTTTATTTAGTAATTTTGCCCCTGTGCAGCCTTCTACAGATCATCTTCTCTATTGATCTAGATCAGATAGCTGTTAAAAAAATTCTTCACAAACAAATGATAACCATTTTACTTGATTTGAAATAACAAATAAAAGGCAGGGGGTAAAAATTTAAAGTACTAGATGGGAGAAAGAGAGATTGAGGGATGTACCATCCAGAGGTTTATGTATAGCTTCTTGTTTTCTTCCTACTTGTAATGGCAATTTCAGTCTTCCTTACCGGACTCAACTGTATCAATTTTGTTTAGTCCTGGACTATCTTACTGAGTTTTGAAACCAAAGAGTGGTCAGTACCCAGTTCCTGAGTGTTGATATCCTTGCTATCATTTCATGGTCTCTGCTAGGAATGGAATAATTCTGTATATATAAGCCTAATGACTTGAATTTGTAAAGCTAAATAGAAACACTGCTATTGGCATGACTCACTATTATTTTTAGCTCTGAAGGGGAGACAGTGGAGCAAAGGTTCATCTTTCCATACCCAGCTGTGTCTTTTGTTGAATAATCTGATATTGCTGAGAGGTTCAGTCTTCATGCTTCTGTTTTCAATCAGACTTCTGCAAGATGGTATGCATCTGTGAGTTTCTTTTCATAATAGGCTGACTTCTGGAGAGAGAATGGCTCTCTGCTCTCCTTGTAAGGTACACATTCTTGCTTAATATTTCTAAGGAGGGAGACTTTGCAACTTGAAGTATTGTTAGAAAAAGCTGAAGCAAAAAGGTGACTGATTTAACTGAAACAGCAGCACAAAAGTATTTGGAT
>CM066577.1:4492500-4627500 GCA_033816785.1 Picus viridis
TTTTCTTTATATTATTCTTAATGCCAATTAAAAAGATTATATTTCTGCTCAACAGGCTTCAGTTGTGGTAGGTTAATGCTTTACAAAGCAAACATTTTCTGTCCTGATCCTGTAACTTCTAAAACTGAGCACGGGAGACCCTTGGTCTCTCTGAAGGCTATATTACGACTGCAGTTTATCTGGATAACTGATGGCATGTGTTTCTTTTAGGTTCCAGAGTTTGTCCTCATTTAAGAATGTATTTTCCCATTTAATGTAAAATCTTTGCCTGAGGACAAGCCCTGACACATGATGTGGCCTCCCAAGATCAAATGTTATTAAAAAATAAAAAAAGTAGTGGAGACCATCAGTTTAATCAAAAGACTTAATATCCAGAGGTGATTTACCCCAAATTTCTAGTAAGAGTCTCTGAAAGTTGTGATTTTGTTTGATCTTTTGAAACTGGATCCTGACCTAAGACAGTCTAGTTGCATGGCACCATTGTGTGTGGGGGAATTCATTCTGGTCACTGTACTGAAATTGCTTTAAAACATGACCATCTGCCCAGTGTTCTGCAAAGGCAGGAAATATTAGTTACAGAATATTCTGACAGCTCTGGATTCATAACACAGCTGAATTTGGCCCCTTGTATTTACAAAATTGATGCTGATCATGGTTTCCATAGATAAAAAACCCTACACAGCTCACTAGTGCTTTGTTTTCTGAACTGTTTTACATTTCTATAAGAATATTAGACAAAAGGAGTGTATTTTAGAAAGACAATCAGTACAAATTTGCATGAAAATGATACTGTCACTACAGGGTCTATTATCACAGAATCACAAAACGTTAGGGGTTGGAAAGGTCCTCTGAAGATCTCTAGTCCAGTCCTCCTGCTAAGACAGGTTCAGACAGGGGAAGTTTAGGCTGCAACAGGGGAAGTTTAGGCTCAAGGTAAGGAGAAAGTTCTTCACCAAGAGAGTCATTCACCATTGGAACGGGCTGCCCAGGGAGGTGGTTGAGTCGCCGTCCCTGGAGGTGTTCAAGAGGGGACTGGATGTGGCACTTGGTGCCGTGGTCTAGTCGTGAGGTCTGTGGTTACGGGTTGGACTCGATGATCTTCGAGGTCTCTTCCAACCTTAGTAATACTGTGATACTGTGATACTGTTCACCTAGACCAGATTGCACAGGAATGTGCCCAGGTGGGTTTTGTAAATCTCCAGAGAAGCAGACTCCACTTCTCTGGGCAGCCTTTTCCAGTGCTCCATCACCCTCCCAGTACAGTTTTTCTTTTTGTTCAAGTGGAACCTTCTGTGTTCTAGTTTGTACCCATTGCTCCTTGTCCTACCCCTGGGCACCACTGAGAAGAGCACAGCCTCATCCTCTTGAACTCCACCTATGGATAAGCATTGATAAGATCCCCTGTGCATTCTCTTCTGCACCCTAAAGAGCCTCAAGGCTCTCAGCCTTTTCCCATAACAGAGAGGCTTCAGCCTCCTAATAGGAATCCCTTAATTACAAACAGTTATTTAAGCATTCTGAGTTTTTAACTGACTCTAATAGCTATTTATGCAATGTAGCAATTAGAAAAGTTAGTATGCATTTAAGGACCGACAGTGGCTTACTGTGTTCAACATCCTGGGTTTGTAAAGCAGAATATTTTTCACTTAGTCACTTATTTTAAAAAAACAACAACAACAAAGTAAATACCAAGAGTCATGCTGTGCACATGCACTGCGTTGGAATATTAAGTTCAGCTTGCATAATGAGTCAACTGCCACCAGGAAAATATTACATCTCACTGTAAGCGTTCTTCACATGACTATATGTTTGTTCTAGGTTGGGCTTCTTCACAAGAAGTTGGGAGAGGCCACCCCCAGCATAGCCAGCTGAATCATCAGGGTCCTGCATCTGGGTCGAGGCAATCCCAGGCACAAATACAGGCTGGGCAGGGACTGGCTGGAAAGCAGCCCTGAGGAGAGAGACTTGGGGGTGCTGGTGGAGGAGAAGCTCAACATGAGCTCTCAATGTGCACTTGCAGCCCAGAAAGCCAATCAGATCCTGGGCTGCATCAGGAGAAGTGTGGCCAGCAGGTCAAGGGAAGTGATTTTCCTGTTATACTCAGCTCTGGTGAGACCCCACCTGGAGTACTGCCTCCAGTTCTGGAGCCCCTATTACAAGAGGGATCTGGAGGTGCTGGAACATGTCCAGAGAAGGGCCACGAGGATGATCAGAGGGCTGGAGCACCTCTCCTGTGAGGACAGACTGAAGGAGTTGGGGCTGTTCAGTCTGGAGAAGAGAAGGCTCTGAGGTGACCTCATTGTGGCCTTCCAGTATCTGAAGGGGGCTACAAGAAGGCTGGAGAGGGACTTTGCAGGCTAACAGGTAGTGCTAGGACTAGGGGGAATGGAATGAAGCTGGAGGTGGGGAGATTCAGGCTGGATGTGAGGAAGAAGTTCTTCACCATGAGAGTGGTGAAGCCCTGGAATGGGTTATCCAGGGAGGTGGTTGAGGCCCCGTCCCTGGAGGTGTTTAAGATCAGGACAGATGAGGCTCTGGCCAGGCTGATCTAGTGTGGGGTGTCCCTGCCCATGGCAGGGGGTTGGAACTAGATGATCCTTGTGGTCCCTTCCAACCCTGACTGATACTATGATACTATGATCAGCTGATCTATATTGCACTGACATCATGGCCTTCATATAAGGGGGTTGCTCATGAGTGTGCTTGTAAGGCTTGGGTTTTGGCATTGGTAGTGAAATGTACCCTGTGGTAAAACTTACCCCAAGGTAAGCTATAGACTTGGGCATGTATGGTTGGAAAACTGCAACTTGGGGTGTTGGTTGACAGTTGAGTGAATGTGATTTAGCAGTGTGCCAGCTGGCTAAGAAAACCAGTGGCATCCTGGCTTGGATTAGAAACACTGTGGCCAGCAGAAACAGGGAGCTGATCATCCCCCTGTACTCAGCACTGGTGAGGACACACTATGTCTATTATGTTCAGTTCTGGGCCCCTCACTACTAAAAGGACGTTGAGGTGCTGGAGCTTGTCCAGAGAAGAACAATGAGGCTGGTGAAGGGCCTGGAACACATGGCCTATGAGGAGCGTCTGAGGGAGCTGGGGTTGTTCAGTCTGGAGAAGAGGAGGCTGAGGGGAGGCCTCATTGCTCTCTACAACTAGCTGAGGAGCAGTTGGAGTGAGGAAGGGCCCATCCTCTTCTCCTTGGTGTCAAGTGACAGAACCAGAGGAAATGATTTCCAGCTGCACCAGGGGAGGTTCAGGCTGGATGCTAGGAAATATTTCTTCACAGAGAGGGTTCCCAAACACTGGAATGGTCTGCCCAGGGCAGTGTGTGGACCTGGCACTTAGGGCCATGGTTTAGTGTTGACCCTTCAGTGCTAGGCTGAAGGTTGGACTGGATGATCTTTGAGGTCTCTTGCAACCATCTATATTCTGTGATTCTGTGTTTTATATTGCTTTTTTAGCGTATTACTTCTTTACTATTGTTGTTATTTCAGTCTTTCTTTTGTTCTTTGTACTGTTCTGTTAAATCCATGTTATCTCAGCCCACACAGTGTTGTATTTTGCTCCCAGTTTCTCCTTCCTATCCTGCTGTGGGGAAGGAGAAGGGGCAGTTGTGTGAGCGGCCACATGGGGTTCAACTGCAGCTGAGCCTGAACCACAACAGCGTTGAAAATGTTGTTTGTCAGTAGATAATGCTCCATATGCTACAAGCTGAATTAATTAAGACACAAAGGCTTCTAAATGGAAAAAATTGAGCTACACATCAGAGCTACACTGATCTCCTTAGCCAAGTCGTCCTCTTCAGCCACACCACTCAGTTCATAGATTCATAGAATGGTTTGGGTTGGAAAGGACCTTAAAGAGCATCTAGTTCCGACTCCCCTGCCATGGGCAGGGACACCTATGGGACACCAACTAGACCAGCTTGCTCAAGGCCTCGTCCAATCTGGCCTTGAACACCTCTAGAGAGGGCATATCCCTGGGCAACCTGTTCCACCCTCACTGTAAAGAATTTCTGCTTACTCTGTCTGAAAAAAATGCTCATAGACATTGGTGTTTGCTAAGTAAGAGCAGTGCCTATGTTGTCTTGATCTTTTAACAGTAATGGTTCTTAATGTTGTCCTCTTGCTTTTGAGCCCAGCTCCTGACTCTCATTTTTGTCCTCTGGGTCCTGACTTTGAATGGAGAACTTCTACCCTCATTTCTGGGAGAGGTCATGTATCCGTTGCTACCAAAACCAAATGCACCATATGCTGGGATTCATCTCTTGGTAGACCATTAGTAAATCTTGTTCCAAGTGTCAAGTTTAACAGCAAAATTGCAGGTTTTTAGCAGGCAGTGAAATAATCTTAACATTGCTCCAGGGTTGATTTTGTGGGGTTTTCATGCAAGTTACTTCTGGAACAGAGTGGGATATTATATTCCACCTACTTGTTCTTCATGTAAATATATACTCAAGCACTTGCTGAAGGCAGTGATTTCTTAAATCAAACAAGTTATATTTATTTAAGCATGGATCTTTTATCCACTCTACCAGAGCAGGTAGCAGTTCCTTAGACTGATTATACAGGATGAACACCTCTCCCTTCCTCTAAGCTTGCATGAGTGTGTCTTCTGTATGTGCAGAGTATTCCTCTCATTCAGAAGTGGTCACCACTTCTGTGCACAGATTCTGTCTCTTCTGTGGCCTTACCACATGGCTTCTTCAGACACTGCTTGTGCTTTCAGGTACCCTTGAATCAGTAGCCATGATCCTGGGTTTGTCTTTTTCTGCAGTTTGTATGACCACATCAAAAAGCTGCTGTTTGAAATAGCCTATCTTACATGAGCTGTCACTGCAATTCCAATGCGTGTTGGACTTGTCATGCAGAAGCAGGCTCTGTCCATCTTATCACTGGGACATAGTGATGAGAACTCCACCTGCATCCCACCTGCAGGATGAGTTTATTTCAAGTGTGGAAAGCTGTGGTTTTGTATTTGAAATCTAGAGGAATAAATAGCTCAAGTAATTGTCACCAAATTGTGTATCTATTCGGTTTCAAAATGGGTATATGATTTTTCAGTGATGTGTTAGCATTGCCAGCTGGGAAGTCTCCTTAGGCAAAAGATCTGACTGTTTCAAATTGATAATGGTACAGAATAGCTATGTAGAAGATGATAGTTCTGTCCTTTGGGCATGTGTCTCTGTAGGCTGAAGAAATTAGTGGAGCTGGTCTCCTGTCTGTTTCCTTAATGCCCTGTATGTATTTTATAAAGTGTTTTGGTTCTATCTTTCACACATCTGGTTTCTTTCTCTTCTGTTTCTGACTCTGGAATGTTGTGCTTTGTATTTCTGGTCTGGAGTTTATGAGACATTACAGATTTAAATTGTGAAATATCCAAAATGAAGCATATTCTTCTTCAGAAACATCCTCTAAACTTATGACTTCAGCTATTCTTTGTTTTGAGTGCTTCTTGAAGTCTAACCTCTATATCACCATGTTCTGAATCTCCTAGAAGGAGGATCTGATCACTTGTAGATTCTAATTTGTCCTTATTTGAGGTACAGTCCTTAGAGATGCATTGAGGCCACTGGTAATCACTCCTGTATTCATTTTCCAACCAAAGAATAATCTGACTGATTTTCAGTAGAATTTTGCATTAAGATAGAACTGCAGAAGTAGAGTGAACCATGCACTTTGCCTTTCATATTTTTAACCTCAGTTTGCCCTTGTGCATCTGTCTTGTCTGTAAACATATCCAATGCTAGAGCTTTCTGTGCAAAATAAGTCAAAAAAGCAATCACTAGCCATATACATTCCCCCTTTCCTCTGCACCAAATTAAGCAATAGTGCAGCTTAGCTCAGCTTTTTCTTGTAGCCTTTCCCACTTGTGCTTATGGAGAATAATTCTCAACATGACTTAAGTCTTTTGTTTCATTCAGTAACAATACTTTTTGAGATCACAGTCATATTCCATACAGGGTAGTTGTAGTAGGTAGTGAATTTCTGTCCCCCTTTGTCACCCATGTGTGTTGCAGTTGCCAGTCTTGTCTTTTTGCTTCTCAGTCCTAGGCACACTGAGAGATGTGGTCATAAAGGGGTGGTTGCAGGAGAGGGTGGAACTTCCTCACTTTGAGATGTGGAAGAACAGTTTGATTTGGGGCCCTGAAATAAATGTGGCACAGTGAGTCACTGGAAATGTGTTTTTCTTTCCCTTAGTTATAAACTCTGTAGCTTCCTTTTCTGCCCCCATCTATAGAGTGATATGATAGTTGAGCCAGAAGATGAGAAAGACGTCATGTGCTTTATGACTTCAAGTCATAAGTGACTTAACAGTGGAAGAAGTATTTGTAATTGCAGAAGCCATAGGGATATCAAGTAAAGAACCCAGAAGACACATAGACTGTAACAGACTACCTGCCACTGGCCTTTGATTGAAAGCAATCTTCAGAATATAGCAAATTCTTTAAATGAGTCAGAGTCAGCTGTTAAAAATGCCACTACCTGGCCTAGTCCAAAGTACCTTTTTTTGCTGTTGTTTGTGCATGTGCATCCAAGTTGGGTGTAATGCACGCACATATCTTAAAGGAGAGTTCTTTTTCAGGTACTTTAAAATCCTAATAATAGGGGCTGACATTTGGGACTGGCTGATGGAAAGCAGCTCTGCAGAGTCCTGTTAGGCAACAAGCTGACCAGGAGCCAGCAATGTGCCCTTGCAGCAAAGGTGGCCAACAGCATCCTGAGCCCCATTAAGAAGAGACTGAGACTGGGGCATGCTGCATGTGAAAAGAAGCGGAAGCTGTTTGGCCTAGAAAAGAGAAGGCTCAGTGGAGGCCCTACTGATGTATAAAAATAACCTTATAAAGATGCAGCAAAGAAGACAGAGTCAGGCTCTTTTCAGTGGCACCCAGTGGCAGCACAAGAGTCAGTGGGCACAAATGGAATCACAGGAGGTTCCCTCTGAACATCAGGAAACACTCACTTTGGATAACCAAGCACTAGTTGCCCAGAGAGGTGGCAGAAACTCCATCTGTGGAGATATTCAAAACCCGACTGCATACGATACTGGGCAAGTATCTCTGCTATAGCCAAGTCTTCTTGAGCTGTGATGTTGGACTAGATGATCAGAAGGTCCCTTTCAAACTTAGCAGTTCTTTTATTCTGTGATGTATGACACATCAACATACATTAGAGGAAGCCTCTCTGTGAGACTTGCCTTTCAGTCCTGTTGAGGATGTGGGAAGTGTGTGTGACATACTCCATTATATAGCTGTGAAATAGGATGCACAGCTCATGTCCAAAGCACATGGACTTGTGTCAAGCTGGGTGGAAGGTTGAGGTGTGTTCCTAATATAAAGAAGCAGCTGAAGATCTGAGACCTGCTACTTAAATTTTTAAATGTATCCACCAAGATTTATATGTGTATGCATGTGGACGTTTTTGTTCATGTTCAAGAGCCTGAACGATTCCAGGCTGATAATATGGCCTAAGAAACAAGTGATTCTGGTGGCCTGTGATCATCCTTCCCTCCCTTTTCTTTCATATCTTTTCTAACTTTAGGTCAGAATGAATCAAAGTATTGCAGAATCGTGGAACCACAGAATGGTAGGGGTCAGAAGTGACCTCTGGAGATCATCAAGTCCAACCCCCTGCCAAGGCAGGTTCCTCTAGAGAATATATAACAGGAACATGTCCAGGCAGGTTTTGAATGTTTCCAGAGATGGAGACTCCACCACCTGTCTGGGCATCCTGTTTCTTTGCTCCATCACCCTTACATTAAAGAGATTCCTCCTCATGTTTAGATGAAACTTCTTATGTTCAAGAGTGTTCAAGAATGTAATGCTTGATCACTGTGAAACAATTTAGCAACTCTTTCAAAACAGAGTTAAAGTTCTACAGTGCAATGTAAGCAAAGGGAATGACCATTAGAACATAAAAGTCTATAGAGACATTATGTACGGCAGTGCTGCTGCAGTCTGCTATTGCTATTGTCATCACTGGTATTGTTATTATGACTGACATAGTTGTTTTTAACAGTTTAGCTACTGTCCTCAGATGATAATAGGAAGAGTTGGTGGCACTGGTGTCTTTATGAGCACACAACATGACCGTATGCCGCCTTGGCTCAAGCAGGCCCAAACTGCTAAGGCACAGCTCACATTCTTCAATGTCCTTGTGTTGCTGTTTTCATTACAGGAACAGATGGCTTCACAGGAGTGTTCCCAGCTTGGTTAAAACAAAGATGCAGAAGGTCAAAGGAACTGGCTTTTATTGGAATATGCTGCCTATTATAGTTAGGTGTTGCTTAACAGTCGGTGCTAGATGTATTTTTCCTACAGCTTACAGATGGGATCAAAGATCTCACACATGTGGAAAGAATATGAAACACAGAAATTAATTGAATGGTTTTAAGAAGTAAGATGCAAAATCACTAATTTTGTGGAGATACACCTATCAATTTTGAGACATTTCTTCCCACATCTGATTGTGAATGTGCAATAAAATGGGTGCTCTGTTGGCAGCATTTTATGTTTGCTTGCATAAAAGCTGTGGATGGCCTTGAAACCTTGAATCTGAAGAGAGGGACAAAGAAACAGCTGTATTTTAAGCTCCTGATTCAGTGACCTTAGTTCAACAGTGACAAAAGAATGCTGCCATTTAAATAGACATCAAGAGACCTCACAAGAGCGAAATGGATTTTTCAGTTGCGCAGGTGTCTGCCCCCATGATCTCCTCGTGACCTTTCACAATTGCAGCGGAGACGCCAGTTTTGGATGAGATGATGGAAGCTGAAATGTACTTGCTTGTAGAAGTTAACTACTTGGGGGTGGAGTGGTGCTGCTGGGGCCACAGAAGAAATTTACAATCCTCCTCTAGTAAATGTAACTGTTTTACCTGCCCTGGATGATCCTCTTTGTCAGGGGGTGGGACTTGGTGATCTCAAAGTCCCTTCCAAACTCTACCATTCTGTGATTCTATGATTCATTCTGTCACTCTACATCCATGCCAAAAGGAAAATCCTTGTACTGTTTTTCAGACTATTTTCACTGATATTTGCTTACTGTATTTTGACCTCATGTGTTTGCTACTAGATGGAGACTAATTGCTTGCTGTACTTGTTCCTGAAACTGAGGAGGGGTGAAATGCTAGGATGAATCTGCAAAGTGATTTTATCTCATTTTCTCCTCTATTGCTTTTGTGTTAGATTGCTCTACATTGTTTTCTTTGTTCTGACATGTATCTCTTGGTCTCTTAATTTTCAGCATAAAAAAATAGTTACTCGTTGATCCATATATGTATCAAAAGGTGGAAGAGGTCAGGAAGGGAAACTAATGATAAGAGGGAGAGGAAAGGTGGTTTTGCAAATATGTTTCTAGTTTGATTAGATTGTGCTCCAGGTTCTAAATATAAAACCTTTGTAAATTTTTAGCTCCTGCAACCTTGTTAGGTTATGTTGCCAATCAATTGAATCTTCTGGCCAGTGTGCCATTAAATGGACATTTCCTAATTTATAACTGTAGTAGAAGCAATACAGTGGACTTCAGGAGGAAGGCCTTTTGTGACTTTAAAAGGTTCCAATTTTTATGATTATCTTAATTGATCCAGCAAAATAATATTTGCTTTCCTTACAAATGTTGTCTTGGTGAAGACAATCACAGCTACAGCAGTATCACTCCTGCTCTGAAAGTCACAGCTGAGTATGTTCAGTGGGAGTGAAAGCAAAAGGTGCAATAGAAATGTTATGAATTATTATTAAGATACATGAGAAAGCTCTGCAGGGAGGAACTGGAACATCTTGGGAAATAGTCTGCAGTCAGCCAGCTGGGAAAGCCAGAGACAGAATGTTAATAGAAATGTTGTTTTTAAAAATCACCATGACATCAACACTTCTATCAAGTGCCTTGTGCTGGAGCTGGTTATATAACTGTGATTATATTAGGTGTGATGAGCAGCTGCGTAGCTGAGAGTGGCTGTGCTGTTGTGGAGAAAGTGGAGTTGGTAGGGATTCTTGTAGCTAAAGTTGCTTCAGTAGGAATCCTTGGGTTTGGTGCCTTATAACTTTGTAACTGTTTAGCTGTATTAATTGTTTTTTGGTTTGGTTGTGGGTTTTCTTTGTTTGTTTGGGGGCTTATGGGTTTTGTTTGGTTTTGTTTTGTTTTCAGTCTCTGGCTTTATTGTTTTGGATTTCAGGAAATATCAGAACAAGAGTTTTGAAATACCTCATAGTGGCCAATGTGTTAATTCTGGCTCTAATTAATTATTAGAGCTTGCAAATGCTCAAAAGGCATTTGGGTGTTTGTGAAAGCATCTCAGCGTTCCTATGCTACCTGTCATCCTGCTTAGCCTACACATTTGGAGCTTCAGGTTGCAGGAGAGAGGTGTAGCCTCCCTTTTGCAATCTAAGGAAAGAAGTAGCTGCAGTTGAGTCTGAGGCAGGAGCTACTCTTTTATCCAGAGGAATATTGGTTGGAATGGAACCACACGAAGTAAAACATGAGTTTGCCTTCTTAAAGTCATCCTCAGTTAAAGACTTGGGGCTGCAAATACCCTTGGGTTACAAAAAACTGAAGTTAGGCTTGCTCATGTGGGTGTTCTTCTGGTCCTCTTATATGTGAGCCCATTAATTGTGATCTTTCTTAAGATTGTCACTTACTTTAGCCCAGGCTGACTGTGTAGAGTTATTTCAGATATGTGAACAAAAGATAGCTCCAAATGATCAGTGCAACCAGTATGGGTTCCAGTGGGACATTTACTTCAGTTATGGAAAAGAAAAATCCAAAGTCCCCTAGCATACAAGAGAAGCATCTTGAGAGACTATGGTAAGTACCATATGTCATCTAGCAATTGGTCTGATATTTGATTGGCAACATTTTCCTCCATTAGTAGGAAGAGAAATGTCCCAGTTCCAACCTAAGTAAACTGAAACATAGGCTGTTGCCATTGGAAAGCAAAGCCCCCATGGCAAAATCTCTCAGTTAAAAGGATGATACTTAAGAATAACAACATTCAAGGGCTTTGTGTTGTAGGCATCTTCTCTAAAGCAGCCTAAGCCATTCAGAAGTAGTTCAGGGACTAGAACAAGTGATGAATATTTCAATAAATGTGCTCTTGCAGATACCAGATACAAACATAATGTATGGTTTTTCATCCTTTCACAAATATATGCTTTAAGGCAGATTTCTTCTGAAAAGCCACAGAAGGAATAGGATATAAAACACAGATGCTTCTCTGTCTCAGCAATTTATAATATTTCATATTTTTAATGACATTTTGAAGGTCAGCTGTCTAGGGAACATAAGAGGGATTGTGCAGGATGTTGAGAGGCCTGTGAAAGCTCTGCTGCCTTTTCTGGAGAACTCTCATTCATCCACGAGGCACGGCAGATGTGATGCATATAAAATCGATATTCACGCAGGCTTCGTGCCTAGGATACAAGGTATATGTTTTCTTTTGCAAAATTCATTTAAAAGCTTATGTCTAGAAAATCTGATACTGTTCTACTACCTTAGTGTAGTTATAAGTTAATATCTGGTTGAAAAATAGGAGCTCTCTTGGGTAATCTGAATTGCTTCTAGCTACTCACTGACACTGAAGAGTTGCAGCAATTTTAGATGAGGCAACTCTTAATCAAAGTTGTTCTCATCCTAAGTCTGATTCTTGTCCTTCCCCTGCATGCTTTCTATATTGAAAGGAGCCAGTTATGCCATAAAGTGCATATAAAAACCTTACACCAAATAGAATTTACTCTTAAAATCAAAGCTTCTCCTTCTCAGAACTCAATTTCTCAACTATAATTATTTTCATTAATTTTTCTGTCAGTTTCAGTATCTTTTTCTTCTCTATCAGGATATCAGAGACTCCCTCTGGTGGCTACATTAACTTAATTTTGCTCTTGCTTTTCTCAAAAAGAGATGAAAATTGCAGAGTACCCTGTAAGACTGAAATCCCTAACTGCAAGAAAAAATAATATTAATAATAACAATTACAGAAATGGGAACACCACAGGTGTTGTAGAGGAGCAGCAATGTAGATCCCACTGAGGAGGGAAAAGGTGATTTCTTGCAAGGAGAGCTGAAGGATTTGCAGCACAACATGAGCTTTAAATTAACACATTTGTACACTGTTGCTGTTGAGCAGTGTGCTCAAATAGGAACAGGATATGAAATCTACAAATCTACTGTGTGAAAACACAGCCTCTCATTTTATTATCTAAATAATTAGACCTGCTATCTCACTTAGCACGGTAAAATACTTTGAATTTTGACTTTCCTTTTATTTTCTTGTTATTTTCTTTATTTTCTTCTTTTTTTTTGTTTGTTGTTTTTTTTTTTTTTTTTACCACTAGAATTGTTATGCACAGAGGATTTTAGAAATAATGATGGAGTCTGTTGCACTCAAAACCCACATCACTGAATTCCCATTAATTACTTTTTTTATGTTAATTTCCCCCAGACTTTCCAAGCATATGTAAAATAATTCATCAGCACAGTTCTGCTGTTTGTTAGGAATCCATCTGGCAAATAGTCTGGATGCAAGAAGTTGCAGCTAATGCATTCATCTCATGGGCAAAGAGTGTGAGAGCCTGTTGGCTCAGCTCAGCTGCCACACACAACCTAGGTAAGCCACAATAGCTTAACATGAGCTTAAAGAAGGCTCCAGGCAGCCTCTGCCAGCCTAAGAAATAGGATTGACATCTCCCTCAGTTGGCAAAACAAGGACTAGTTTTAAGCTGTGCCACTCCTGGTTGTATACAGAGAGCTTATACTGTCCAGTTCTCCATTTTCTCTGGCTCATGAACAAATACTTGAAAGGTTTCAGGCTGAAAGTTGCAGTCCCCATTCTTCACATTCTGTCTCTCTGGAATTGAAAGATGCCCATGAATGCAGCAGTCATCATTTACAGCAAAATCCCTTTAAGTGACCCACTGGGTTATTTATTTGGCAAACTTCCACTGGTTGGTGGAAGTTTGAAGAAGCTTACTGTCTACAGTGTAAGTCAAAATGAGGAGAAGATTGTGCTTTGTTACTGGGTTTATAGACAGTCCTGATTCTTGTGGGGTGTCCTGGTTTGAGCTTCCAGCTCTGGACAGAATATAGATTTGCCCCAAAGGAGTAAATAAAAACACTTGCACAGAAATGGAAATTAATTTGCAAAAGTAAACAAAGTGCAAAAGGTATTAAGGTAAAAGGAATATATATACAAAACCAGAATCGGCAATGGACTAGGCCCCACCACATGGCCCACAGCTCCTGGCCAGCAAGAAGCCTCCCTCCCAACCAGCTGAAAGCAAAAGCAGGAGGCAAGAGAGCACTGACCAGAAGGTCTGCCTCTTAAATAGAGAATATGCAGGAAAAGGAATATGCAGGAGCAGGGAAGTCATTGTGCCCCTGTACTTGGCACTGGTAAGGCCACACCTTGAGTCCTGTGTCCAGTTCTGGGTCCCTCAGTTTAAGAAGGACATTGAGACTCTTGAACCTGTTCAGAGAAGGGCAACGAGGCTGGGGAGAGGCCTCGAGCACAGCCCTGTGAGGAGAGGCTGAGGGAGCTGGGGCTCTTTAGCCTGGAGAAGAGGAGGCTCAGGGGAGACCTTCTTGCTGTCTACAACTACCTGAAGGGAGGTTGTAGCCAGGTGGGGGTTGGTCTCTTCTCCCAGGCAATCAGCACCAGAACAAGAGGACACAGTCTCAAAGTGCACCAGGGGAGGTTTAGGCTGGAGGTGAGGAGAAAGTTCTTCACTGAGAGAGTTGTTAGCCATTGGAATGTGCTGCCCAGGGAGCTGGTGGAGTCACCATCCCTGGAGGTGTTCAAGAGGGGATTGGATGTGGCACTTGGTGCCATGGTTTAGTCATGAGGTCTGTGGTGACAGGTTGGACTTGATAATCTTTGAGGACTCTTCCAACCTTGGTGATTCTCTGATTCTGTGAATAATATGTTACCATATCCAGTGCCTCCCCCTTTGGGATGGACTTTCCACCACTCCAGGAGGAGCTCCACTCTATGCTACAATGGTTAGCCCTTAACCTACAATATGAGGATGTCACAGTTTGCTGAAGTCTGTAGTCTGAGACAGATTAAAATACCTCACAAACTTACTCCCCGTAGGGAAAATGTATTGTGCAATGTCATTACCAAAAAGCATATAACTTCTCATTACTGGTATAAATCACACTAAAGCAATTTCCTCCCTCGTTTGGGTATGGTGTATTTCAGAAATAAGTGTCCTAAACATGGGGCTTTTGGCATCAGGTTATGTTTACCTGATTACTCATAACATAAATATAGAAAAAATGCTGAATTCATCCTGGTTTGGAGTATCTCCCCTTGTACTTGCAACAGGATGTGTAGAACAGCTGATAACGTTGTAAGTGAATTAGGTAGTCTGGAAACAGGGTGAAGTCATAGAATGGTTTAGGTTGGAATGACCACCAAAGGTCATCTAGTCCAACTCCCTCTGCATAAGCAGGTGCATCCTCAACTAGATCAGATTGCCCAGAGCCATGTTGAGCATCACCTTGAATATCTCTAGGGATGGAGCCTCAACTACTTCCATGGGCAACCTGTTCCAGTGTTCCACTACCCTCATGGTAAAGAACTTGTTCCTAACATCCAGTCTAAATCTACTCTTCTCTTTAAAACATTGCCCCTCATCCTATCATTAAAGGTCTTTGTAAACAGTCTCATTATTAGATCACACCAGAGTCTTGTCTTCTCCAGGCTGAACAACCCCAGTTCCTTCAGTCTGTCCTCGCAGCAGAGGACAGACTGAAGGACATTTTTTGTGGCCCTCCTCTGGACCCTCTCCATCAGGTCTGTGTCCTTCCTGTATTGAGGACTCCAGAGGTGGATGCGGTACTCCAGGTGAGGTCTCACCAAAGCAGAGCAAAAGGCAGAATCACCTCTCTGGATCTGCTGGCCATGCTTCTTTTGGTGCAGCCCAGGATGCGATTTGCCTTCTGGGCTGCAAGCACACACTGTCTGTCCCTAGAAGAAGCCTTCAACCTTCTGTTTCAGTTGAAGCAGAAGCCCAGGGTATGTGTAAGTTCTGCCCTTCATAACAGCTCCTTTTGAGTGGCACACGGGGTACAAAGCGTTGTGTTTACTGAGTCAAGCCTAATCCTGGCATAGCAAAGCATTCAAGGTGCTCCACTGAGAGACTGCTTTGACAAGGGATAATAAATGACACTGGTCCTTCTTTAATGGCTGAGTAATATCCTGTCTAAAGGGGAACTTACCTGTGTCGCATGTTAAGACAGCTACTAAACGTGAGGTTGGCATTTATCCCTTTACACTATTGTACATATGTCTTTTAGCCTTTGATTTAATTTTAACAAAACAATATAAAGTTATCACTCCTACATCCAGGGCTAGTGTCAGATGATGCTGATAAGAGGCACAAAGTGCTGAATTTTATGAGAGCAATATGTCTAAAGACATGGAGGACAGGTGTGCTTTGTGAGCGGGAAAGATCTTTAGGTCAAGCCACACACTTTGCACCACGTAGCGATATCTCAGTGTGGGAACTTGTAACTACCTGTGGAGGTCAGTCCTGCCTGATGTGTAATGATTGATGCATCTTTGTTGAGCAGCATGTGAGCTATGAAATTACTTGAATCAGGAATCAGGAGCAGAGATGCTTCCTTTTATACTGGGAACAAGTATTTCTTCACAATAAGATCAGATCAATGGCAGTCTCTCTGATTTCAGGTACGACAACATAGTTGCAGGGAATTAATCACAGGAGAAGAAATTCCAGAAGGTTCCTATGGGATTTACCCAGGAATGCAAGAAAAATCAACTAAAAGATGAAATATTTCAGGCCACAGTTAGGGCACACTCTGTAAGAGACCACCAAGTGTGGCAAGACGCTTTCTTACCTTTGGGTTTCATAGCCTAAACTCAAAGGCCTCATGGAGAACAACCCTCAAAGTAGAAAGCAGCTGTGCCTGGCAAAAGATAAATGAAATAAGTGGGAGGCTGAGTAAGGGGTATAAAAGACAACTGGACAAAAAAAATGGGGAGATAGAGAAGTTTCACAGAAGATAAATTAAAGCCTGAGGAAGAACAATACATCCAAAAGCATATCCTGAGAAGAATGTAGAGAAAAGGCAGGGCACAGAAAGAACCAAGAATAGGGATGTATGGTGAGGAAAAACAGGATGAGGGGCTTGAATGTCACAAGGAAAGGGAAAGGGAGGGAAAGGAGTGCAGGGAAATGGGGCTGTGCCCTCACTGGCCAGGGCACAGTCTCAGTGTCTCAGCAGAGATGGATGCTGCTATTTGGCTCCATCCGAAGCCTTGGGCACAGTCAGAGGATGAACCAAGTCAAGGGCCCACCCAGACAGAGCAGCAGGAGACAGGGCTACAACACGGACCCAAGGTCCACCCAGAAGACCAGGCCAGAGACAAGCACACCTACAGCATAGCCAAGGCTATGGGAGCTTAGGGCTGAGCTACTTGGAGCTCCTGGGTCATAGGCAGAGGGTGTAAGTGGGGTTTCCGGGCAAGGCCAATCAGTGCCAATCAATCCTATCAGTGCTCCCTGGTTCCTGGCAGAGACTTACATGTGAGCAGAGATGTTACTGGGGTTAATGAGGAAACATTGCATTCAAGGCAGTTCTGGAAAGGCAGATTTATCACCAAACATGAGATGCCAAGCCATGGTGGCTGACTCCCATGAGGCAAAATGGGAAGGAAGAAAAGACAAGACTTCAAGTGAGATGGGTTTTTTAAGTGGCACCCAAGAGAGCCACTGAAGAAAGTTAGGTAAGGGTAGAGAACATAAGGAAAGAAAGGGTTGGGTTTGCTCTCAGAATGACATGAACAGGTTTTATGAGGAGTGGCTGAGGGAGCTGGGGTTGTTCAGTCTGGAGAACAGAAGGCTGACTTCATTGCTCTCTACAAATCCCTGACAGGGAATTGTACTTCCAAGTAACTAGTGATAGGATAAAAGAAAATGTCTTCAAGCTGTGCCAGGGGAGGTTGAGATTGGATATCAGGAAAAATTTCTTTACTGGAAGAGTGGTCAGGAATTGGAACAGGAGTCACCACCCCTGCAGGTAGACATGGTATCTCAGGACATGGTTTAGTGGACGTGGAGGTGTTGGGTTGATGGTTGGACTTGATGATATTAGAGGTCTTTTCCAACCTCAACGACTCTGTGATTCTATGATTCTAAAACTGGTAATGCTGAAGAGCAAAGGACAAGACAGTGTAATGGTCAGGAACTGGGAAAAGGACCCTATCAATGCCATTCTTCCACCAACATTATCAACAGCCAGGTTCAGAGTTTTATTACAAAACTCCTTCTGAGTTATTGAGAGCAAAACATACCCATGAATTCCGTGCACAACCAAACAAGGCTATTAGTCTTACCTGATCTAGCAAGGCCTTGCTAAAGCAGTTCATCTCTAGTGTCAAAAGAGTTTCAAGGTGGTGTCAGATTATGACAAAAAAATCTTTCTAAGGTGGTCAGAAACTGCAAGTGACAGTATATCCAAGCATCTGCTCAGTTTTAGCCTCGGTGTATCAAGGCATAGTGGGCAACATGGTAGCTGACTGGGGGTTGACTTTCTGCTCACCCCTAAGCCATTAGCTTGTGCTCTTTATGTCCTGCTTCTGTTTGTCTCAGTGCTCCTTGTGTAAACAAGTAATATATCTGCCTGTCTTCATTACAGGGTAATCTGTAGTCTGGTTATAGGAGCAAAAAATAATTTACATTCATAAGATTAGCACTGGCATGCTGCAGTCACAATAGCTACTGAAAGGCCATGTCTATTTACTAAGCTGCTGAGCTATCTCAGTATTTTGGGCTATATTTATAGAGAGAGGCTGTAGATGTAAAGTGTAGATATAATAATCAGGAAGAACATAATTGTCTAAATAACCCAACTGCTCTTGCAAGTCAGGCAGCTTGATGTGTCTCTTGTATCAGTGGAGACTGCAGCTCACTAGAAGGCAGGCTCCAAAATCTCTGCAGTTATAAAAAAGAAATGGCTGAGCCAATTTTGGTAGAAACCAAGTAAGACTTGAAAAGAGAGACCCTGAATTAAATCAGGCAACCCATTACGTGCGTGGCTGGAGTCTATGGTGCAAGGAGGGAGCCAGACTCCTGCATTTATTTAAGTCTGCTTTCTACATAATTCAGGGTACTGAGGTGAACTAAGGATGAAGCATTAGCTTTAAGCATAGCAGTTTTATTCTGATCACTGGAGCCTAAAGTTATTATAAGAACAAACACAATTATGACATCCTAGGGGACTGGCACACGTATAAATGTGGATATGCTGCCTGTTTCTCACAAAGCATATGTATGGATCTCTCTACTGCCTACTTTTTATTTTAACTAGGTTTGCTGCAACTGTTGTGCTGAAAAGAATCATTTAACACTCAGGGAACAGAGAATCTGCAGAAATCCTCATATTAGTATCTCTTAAGAAAAATAAGCTTGAAATAAATTGCTTGTTTATGTGGTTAAAGCCCTTGTCCCTTGAACAAGAACAAAGAACTATCACTTTGCTAGTTCTAGACCTTTCCTAGCTTCCAGCTAATCAACTTACAGCACCATAAAAATTTAATAGCAGTTCATTCTTCCTCTAGTCCTCCAAAATTATGGGAATCTATTTTCATGATAGGTAGGGATGTGAATCCTTTCTGAAGAACAAAAGCTCACAGTCTTTAAATTTAACCAATACATGTGAATTTCAGATTGGCTTTTATGAAAATATTTTGAGCATCAGGTAGCTCAGCATTACCCATTGTCTGTGCACATGAATGCCATAACTCTCAATCTTTCAGCTCACTAATAGTGATGTGTATGTATTGTATGAAGTGCATTAGATTTCATCTGACAGTCTCAACTTCAGTGTTGTCAATGCAGAGTGCATTATGAAGTCTGTATTTTTTAGAGGTGTCAGCAGAAAAAACCCCAAAACGCAGAAGGATAGACCATTAACCCTTGGGAAGGCTCTAATAATGTACTGCCAGCCCCTAGAACTGTCCTGTCAAGCGTCTTCCTGGCATTGATTCCCTGTTCTTGTTTCAAACACCGCCCATCCTCTTAGCTCTGCTTCCTGTGACTGAAGATTTTTCCCCTCTCTTTCCTTTTGTCCCTCTCCAGCTCCCTGGTTTAGCCTACTGGGAACCCTGCTGAGCTGCTGCTTCTCTTCCCGCCTCCTTCTCTCTTCTAGTGGTATCACCATCCAAACAGCTGTCAGTCAACTGCCAGGGTAGCATATTTCTGGATGTTCACTATAACATATTTCTGTGTGTCACCATCGCTGTACCTTTGCCAAATCACTTCTGCTGTTTCCTGTTTCCAGAAAGGAAAAAATATGCTTCAGCATCATCTTAACCTACTACTGATTTTTCCAGTCTGAGCAGAGTAACTCACAAGACAGAGCATTTTAAAGTAGCAATTTCAGTAGAAGGGATTTTGGTGTGATGGCTCTGCTTCATTATCAGTGCCCATCTGGATTCCTACTTTTGTATACAATTTTATGGGTTTATCTCATTCTTTGAAAATAACATCTAACTTTGTTTCACTTTTCTTCAGTAAATGCATTCCCATTAAAAGAAACAACATACCGAAAGCTGTGAGGGTGCTAACAGGACTAGCAGAATACAGGGATGTGAAAGCAGAATACAGGGACGTGAAGTCACTTTTCTGTACAGAAGGAAACCAGAAGTTCTCTTTGAGTTGAGAACAGGACCATAATCAGTCAGGGTGGTGAGTTTTTTTTTCAGTGAGTATTATCTGCTTGCTTCCTGACATCTTTGCTTGAGTGGAAGTGCTTTGCAGTTGCAGGGTGACCCGAAAGAAATGTGCAAAGCACAGTGGCAGTCATCGTGTGGTAAATGAACAGTGAACCAGCAAGACCACCTCATCTTCCTTGACATAGTCTAGACCTGTAGGTAAATAATTTCCCAGCTTAGCAAGACTAACCCAGTAAGTACCAGCGAGCAAAACATATGCAGAGAAATGGGGAATGAAAAATGGATGTCTGTGATGAGGTGCTCCTCTAAGAGGAAAGGTCACATGGGTAGGTGCACAGATTGAAAAATCACTGTGGGGCATAAGAGCTGTCAAGAGTATCCGGAAGCATCAGAGGATTTGTGGTAAGGTTTCAAGTGCAAAAGCTGGAAACTCTTGTCTGCCTGCTTTCCTGCTTTAAGTATGTACCAGCTTTTTAAATCCCTTGTTCCTCAATCTTCTCTAGTGTGCACTTTGTTTAAAAGTTTAATGTTGTAATATTCACACATTAATCCTGATTGTCCTGATATCCAGTTCTGCCTGTTCTTGGCAAGCTATAAAATCAATTTCTATAGCACAGCTGAAAAGCAGAAAGAAAAATTTTGGATTACCGTGCCGTGGTGTGCAATAAAAATACAGCCTCATCTGGGGAAGGCTGTAGTTGATTAGAGCATAAATATCAACCCCCAACTCATACCTCTGAGTATTTGATTCCTGCATCTTATAAAAATGAGGATCTTTGCTGAGCAGTGTGACATTTCATTACTTTGGATTTGCTATGATGAATAATGTTACATGCCATTGGCCTAGAAGAAATATTACTATAGTAACTAGCTCATGATTCATTTTTTATGCCTTTTTTTCCCCCCTGTATTTCCTAAGGGATGCCTGTCTGGACTAAAAATGTTTAAATTAACTCATGGCAACAGTAATTAATTTCTTCCCCCCGAGTGTTAAAAACACAAGACAGATAAACAATACTTGGATACTGTGTTTAAAACACACAGCAGGCCCGTAACATTCTTGAAATGATGGGAGTAGAGTTTCGTTTATTTTGTTTGACACTTTTGTGTCACTTTTGCCACAGTGTGCCCTGCTGGCCATGAAGGCCAATGGGATCCTGGGGTGTATTAAGAAGAGTGTGTCCAGCAGTGTGTCCTCCCCCTCTACTCTGTCCTCATCTTGAGTACTGCGTTCAGTTTGGGGCTCCCCAGTTCAAGAGGGACAGGGATCTGCTGGAGAGGGTCCAGCAGAGGGCAGTGATTAGGGACGGGAGCACTGCCTGGTGAGGAGAGGCTGAGGCACCTGGGGCTCTTTAGTCTGCAAAAGAGAAGACTGAGAGGGGATTTAATAAATGTTTATAAATATCTGAGGGCTGGGGGTCAGGAGGGAGGGGTCAGGCTCTGCTCACTTGCTCCCTGTGATAGGACAAGGAGCAATGGATGTAAGCTGCAGCACAGGAGGTTCCACCTCAATACAAGGGGGAACTTCTTTACTGTAAGGGCCACAGAGCACTGGAACAGGCTGCCCAGAGAGGTTGTGGAGTTTTCTTCTCTGGAGACTTTCAAGGCCCATCTGGATAGGCTCCTCTATGACCTGAGCTAGATTGTATGGTCCTGCTCTAGCAGGGGAAGTGGCCTTGATGATCTCTTTGGATCTCTTCCAACCCCTGACATCGTGTGATCCTGTGATTCATAGCTTTCTGCATTGTTATTAATCCTGTTTAGTGACCTAAGGCACTAAGTAGTGTTGGGTGATAGGTTGGATTCAATTATCTCAAAGCTCTCTTCCAACCTTCTTAATTCAATTCAATTCAATTCAATTCAATTCTATTCTATTCTATTCTATTCTATTCTATTCTATTCTATTCTATTCTATTCTATTCTATTCTATTCTATTCTACTCTACTTCTATTCTACTGAAAACTAGATGAATAAATGGAAGTGAAGAAAATATTCACTTTATATTTGCAGAAAGCAGAACAGTCTTTGGCTTCAGGCCTTTAGATATTTCTGCCTGATGCTGAACTGGCCTGTTTAGTGTTCAGCATGCAAAGGCATTTTCTATGTCTGTCTTTGACCACTAAATATCAAGTTAAAATGTTTGGGAACTGGGAGGAGGTTGTGGAATTTTCTCGTGTGATAAATTAGCTTCCATTCCCCTTGAATCGTACCCCAGGATAGCCATGGTAACTTTCTGCAATGAAAACACAGAAGAAAGGAGCTCTGTCAGCAGAGCCACCAGCAGATTTACTTTCTGCCTTTTGTTTTCCTTTTTAAGTGCTGGCAGGTTCAGGGGATCACGCAGTAGCATATGACATTTCATAAGGCTCATAAATTATGCAGCCAGACTTGTTGGGTTACCAAAGGCTGGAAGCAACAAGTGCTTCCTGCACTAGAAATTAAATGGCTTATTTACAGAGATGACATAGCTGTATTAATTGTGAGAAGTTATGATTAAAGGGACAGGCCTGTGCTGTTTAAGATGTTAATTAGGAGGAAATCATTTTTGAGAAGGAACTAATGCATCTTTCTGGTTTGCTGTGTGTTTACTGGAGTGCTCTGCTGATTGTGGTCTAAACCATCTTCCTTTTCCAGCAATTTTTAAGTGGTTTTTCCTCATGCATCAGCTCAATGTCAAGGGAATGAAAGAATCCCGTGTCAAAGATCACATTCAGAATTAAAAATGGTGACTGCTTCCATGGGTAGAAAATTCAGCTTGTTCCCTGCTGTGTGACATTGGTCAGGCACCAGCTGAGGTGGTCATCCCTGAGTGCTGAACAGTAATTGGAGTAACTAATTGGAGGCACGACCCCTGAAATAAAGATGCTGTTATTACATCTGCAATCTTCTATGCAGGGCCCTTGAACCTGCCCTGCTGATGCTACAGCATTTCCTCCTTTCTCCCTGGTGATGTTCCCAGGCAGAAGCAGCCTCAGCATAGCTGCTGGAAGGCCCATTTTTTCCTCCATGGGCACTTTGTCCTGCCCACGGCTCCTCATGTTCCCTGTATCCCTTCTGGGGGGAGCATCAATCCTTCGGCTTTCTAGGGAGATGTCAGTTTGATTTAGTACAAAAGTGCTCAGGGACTTGTCACCCTTGAGTAAGGATTTTAAGGCTGAACTGGCCATTGCTCTTAGGAGCTTCTCTGAGTGACAGCTCTTTTCTAAGAGCACTGAGAAGAGGAGAAAGCAAGGTGGTGAATGTGGTGGTGGGCAACATTTGGGAGCATGAAGGTCTTAACAGAGGGTGCATGGGTAGGTGTTGATTTAGTTGGGGGTGGAGGGGGAGTAAGAACTGGGGTGAAGGAGGATGGAGAACACATGTGGGAGGTGAGGGTTGGGGAAGAAAGGGACATGAAGTGGAATGGAAAGACAAGAAAACTAGGGAATTGCAAATGAGGCAGTGTTTCAGCCTTTTGAATGATCACTGCCTCTCTTGGAGCCTGTTGCCCTTTATGCAGGGCTTGCATTTTCATTTTTTATTGCAGATGGGTGGTTTTAGTGCTCATGAACTGTACTGCACAGTGATTTCCCTACTTTTCTGCTATGACACTCTTGGGTTATATGAAGAAGAATGAAGCTTAATGGTGTTCTTGATTTTATAGATCAGCTTGTGGCTTAAGCAAAGTACCCACCCCCTGGAGGTCTTACTTGCTGTTCTGTTTCTTCTACAAAGTAATTTGAACTTCTTCCTTTCTTTCAGTGGCTTGTTAGGCTGCCCTGGAAAAGGCTTAGCTGAGAGAGGAGGGATATTCAGCAGCGCTGGGAGCTGAGAGTATGTTCTGCAAGGATAGCAAGGAGGTTGTGATTCACATCTTAAACAGGGCAGGGTTTTTACAAAGCTGCTGAAGTCTCAGGGAAGCTTAAGCATTAGTGACCCTTAAGGGATTAAAGAGAGTTTAGATTTTAGCAGGCATTTCACTAATGAAATCACAGGTTTATAATTTCATTTCACTGCCAAGGCTAGATACTAATTGAAGCACATCCTTCCTTTTCTTGTTACAGGGCTATGTGGGTAGTTCAATTAACATCATCAACAGCAAGAAGGTATAAACAGCCAGTGGCACAAAATGCCGTGCCTGTGTGGCTTTCACAGAAAAAAAAGGGCAGAAACTCTTCAAGGAAGAAAATGACTTTTCCTTTGTATGAGACAAGCAAGCCCTCAGCGCGCTTGCACTTCTGGCCCTTCTGCTTTATATTCTGCCTAATATGACTCTTTTACGGAGAGCTGGCCTAAGATAACCTGCTCCTGCAGTGTTTGCAGACTCCTCCTGAAATGTGCATGCTGGCAGTTTGGTCCTGCCACGAGCTGCAAAGCCTCCACTCCCGACTGGGATAGAAAGGACTTGCTGATTTAATGACCCCAGATGCAGGTGTTGCTGTAGAAGCCCATTCTCCATCGTACTGAAGACAACTACTGAAAATGCTCTGTATCTTTAATATCAGTACATATTATAGGCCACTCTTCCCTCACTGTGAGCATGTAACAAATTGGAACGTGATGCCTGTGTTCAAGAATGAGTGCAGCCATTTCTGAGTAGCATGCATCAGCAGTGTGTCAGTCAAATGCTATATAGCAGCTTTAGAGGCAAAGAAGTCCATCAAGTCTAGATTAGAAATCACCTTGCCAGCACCACAAATTTATGGGGAGCTGTAAGATATGGAGGTAATAGAAGAGGGAAACCAGGAAAACAAAAGAGGAAACTGAGAAAAAGATGTGGAGAAACTGAGAGTAAGAGGAAGAGCTGAGAGATTCTTCCTCCAGCTTTTTTTTTCCAAGGCATGTCTGAAGTTTAGCCATGGCTATCATGATTTCTTGTCATCACCAATGTAATTTCCCCCTGGCTTCCAGTATTTCAAGCTTTTCCTTGGGGATGAGATGAATCACTCTGTATTAGAGTACATATAACACAGGATTCTAGAAATACAGTCCAGTTAAAAGAAATGCAGTGGTTTATTTTACACCCCAGAGAGGCCATTGCTTATTTTTCAGTCTTCTGATGAATTTGTCATCATGTTTATCTGACTGACAATCCCAAGTAGTTTAGGTAAAATAGGAACCCATATAAACTGTTTAGATTTTATCCAGGCTAAGAGCATTTCTATTTTCTGATTGTCTGCCATTGTTTCTACAAAAGAAATATCTTAAATACCACAACCAAAAGATATTCTTTATCAGCTGCATGTTTTACTGCTGAGGATGGCCTCACCAACCTTAACAGAAGGTCTTATTGTTCATTATATTTCTAAACAACATCCCTTAAAGGTGCCATGATGCAGAAAGCCTGCAACCAAAGGCTGAACATTAAAGTCCTTCAGTTATTGAACTGTCAGTTTCAGCAGTAATTGTGTGGTCTTTATTTGAGAGATTTAAAGCCATACAATAGCATGCCATAAAGTTGTTGCTAGTGATGCAGTATTGATCATGATGATGGCTGGTGGCTCTGCTGATTTTTTTATTATGTAGGTAACATGAAAATTGACTGCTTTCACAAGTGTGTTGTGTAGTCTTTACTAGCTGATGATTCCCCCATCCCTCTTTGTAAGAGAGAAAATCCAGTAGTCAAAGGGAGGTTTCTTTCTTTTCCCCCAAAGACTCCTTGATAGTTTTACAAAGGAACAGAATCTGGTTTAGTTCTAAGTTATTATTTTTTTTATCTTATCTGACACACTCTTTTCCTGCAGGATAACACCTTTCTGTTAGAACCTTTCTGTTATTTGCTTTCCTATTTATGTAACTTCTGTGGCACTTTCCAAAGTCTTATCTTATGGCTTTGACTGAGAAATGTTTTGATTGGTTCCATCTCGTTCTAAAGGGACCAAAGCAAAAGATGTCCTATCTCTAATGTGAGACTACTCCTGCCATTATAAAAATGCTTTGAGGAGCTGCTTTTAAATGCCTGGCTTCAAAAGGGAAAGAAACTAAAGATTGAATGAGAAAAAAGAAATAACCTAACTTACCAAGCTGCATTTACTCATTTTTGATAGGGTGAAGCTTAACTAGATGAGATCACATGGAAAAAGCGTACTATGCAAATGGACCTGGCCTGCTATCATTAAGGACAAGAGGAGAATGCCAGTTCTCAGAGGGGTTTCAGCATTGTTATTCTTGAATACTGTTACCAGACATTTTATACTGGTAGACTTAGCTCTTGACTACATAAGTTGTTGAAATACTCAGCACACCTCTTGTGCAAGAGAGAAGCAACTGTTGTGAAGAAAATCAGAGCAATTCCTGGCTTCTCTAGACAGTAAAGACCACGTAGAAACACCTGCAGTGCCCTCTCAGTGCTGTGGGCAGCTTCACTATACCTCCCTTGAAAGTGTCCTTGCCTCTGTCTCACAGGAAGAGATGGCAGAACACTGTCTTCACTGCTTTGGGCCTGGACCACACACATCTATCTTCTAAAAGGAGCTTGCTGTACGAGTGGCTTCTACTTATCTTAGTAGGACTATAATTTGGGCCATAGTTACTGTTGATATCTGTGGAGAAAAGATGGAGCTGAGATTTTGTTTGCTTTGCCTTCATGATCATACCATGAGAAGCTACCATGCTGCACGTGTAATCCTCCTAACTGGCTATTCCCTGGGGCTTTTCCTTCTTCCTAGCTTCAGGAACAAGCAGTGATCCTGTGCTGATTCCTTGTGTCATCTCTTGCTCAGTAGCTGAATAACAGCTGGCTGCTGGCTTTGTAGAAACTAGAGGATACATAATTAAATTTCTCCATTTGTGTTCCAGTTCCTTCTTGGGAATTTCCCTTGAGGACAGATTTGTCTGCTCACAAACTGTGCTCAAGAAAAAGAACCTAAGAGACCAACTTACTGCAAAAAAAAACCCCAAACCCTAAGAGGAATGAAAATCTTTGTTTGTGAAAGGTCACCAGAAAAGTGGCAGTAGGGTCACCAGTGAAAAAACTACGAAAATGCTTTGCCTTCTGTGTTGGGTTTTGTGCTGACAACCCCAAAATCTCTAACTTTGCATACTTGACATAATGAAAACTGAGAAATGAGCTTGGCTTACTTTTTTGTTGTTGTTCTTTTTCTTACCAGGCAAATTGTATGTGACCTCAGCACCTTTCAATTTTTTTTTCTGCAGAGGCACACTAGTAGGCAGTTGTGTACTTTTCCCTCATGCAGCTAGTAAGAAAGGACACATATTCCAAGGTGGGTTATAATATTCCTTGCCTGACTGCAAATTCTGAGATTATCAAAGTAACACAATTGAACTAAATGTCATGTTATCCCTTGGCTTAATGGAAAATAAATAAGATCATCACTGACTTCGCTGAAGGATATGGATTTGCTGCCTGAAGCATAAAGAAGCTTCTTTTGAATCTCCAGCAAAAATGGTCAGCCCTTCTTTATTACTGAGTATGGCCTACGATATGTAATCCAATGAACACAATGATTGCACTACTCCTTGTTCATCGTGTTGGCAGATGCTACAGCATCTTGGCCAATTTGCACTGGACATCTTGAGATGAGTGAGCAGAGATGAGCAGGGGTGGAATACAGAGATTTGTTGGACTTGAAGCACTGACACTTCAGTTCTCAAAACAGACTTCCTTGGGTGGAGGGGTAGATGATAAGAGTGGATGCCCTGCTGCTCTTGTGCCAAGAGAGGACACTCAGCAGTGCAAAGAGAGGGGACACTAGTGCTATTGCTTTAGGTCAGTGGCCTGGGTATTGGAGCACTGCAGAGAGGCAGAGGCTGGGTGCAGGTGATGGCTCTCTCTGGCATGCACAGCACGTAGCTGTTTGGCTGGGGTCTGGCCATCAGGTCAGCTTCTGGAAGTTGTAGCTTGGAGGAACAGTTCAGAGCAGTGACCTGGACCCACATAAAATCAGTGGTGTATGGAGTCAGGAAAATGCAGTCCTCTCTGGTGACCCCCACGGTGTTTCCTATTCTGCTAGCAGGGGCAGGCAGCTGGGCATGCAGCACAGTGGTTTGGTGTGTGCTGCTTTTCTCCACTGGCAAGCCTTCAGACAGGGCACTGAAGGGAGAAATGCATTGTTCAAATGCAAGAGCCTTTCACCACCCCCGGTTCTCCCCATTTGGCTGCCACAGCGTCACTTTGAGCCCTTTGGTGGAGGGAACGATTTGGCCTCAGGAAATGGAGATTTATTTTGAGAAGTCTTCTACTGTAGTATTTCCCTCCTCTCCGACTGTACCACAGAAGCACTTCATCCTTCTCAGGCAGAAAGTAGCTGGGTCTCCCTGATACCAGTCTTTAAAAATCAAACATTAAAGCTACAATACGATGATTTGCACATTTTCCAGGCATCCCTCCCACTGGCATTAATTGCCCCCCTGCTGTTCCTGTTGCAAAGCTGTTTGCTCTTTCAGTATGCAGTACTTGTTCAGTGCTGCACTAAACCTCTGTTGCTTTGCAGGGGGAAAAAAAAGGAAAAAAGCTTCAGTTTATGCAAATGACATTGAAATTATCTTGATGAAGTGATAAACAGTTCCATTTTATGATTGCAGCTATTGGGGGTTTGTTTGTTGTTTTACAGTTTATTTTGTGGAAGTAAAGGCCTGTACAAAGTCCTTTCTGGCATCACTGCAGTCATACAGCACTCTCATATCAGTTTTTTAGGAATTTGGTAGAGCTACCAAGGCAGTGTGGGAAGGGATTGACATACAGCCCACATCACAGTGCCCCTTTTCCCTGTGGTACGGATTCCTCCCAGCTTGAAATCTCCTGGCACCTAATAGAACTGCAGAGTCTCAACTTCTGGTTTAGTTATTATGTCTTTGGATGGCAGATAGGTTTCATGTCCTTTTATTTCCTCTTCCTCTCTGCTTCTCACACATTATTTTTTCCAGTGACTGCACCAGACCTCCAAAATCCCATAGTCCCCAAGAGTAATTACAGATACATTACTGCACAATCCCCACTGGAAGGTTGGGTCAAGTGCTTTATTTTTATCCAGGTCAGCTGCTGAGGAGTGTGGTTGACTTCCTCAGCAGCTGTGCAACAAGATAGGAGTATTTCTGTCACCTGAGTATCTCTGCTGTATCTGAGGGTTGGTCCCGTCCCATCTCTGGCATACCTGGTACCCAAGTAGTGTTGCTAGTGGTGTATTAATGGAAGGTAAGAGGCCCCCATGGAGATTAAACAACTCAAAGAAGTACAAATGCAGCTGCATGAGAAGTAAGTGAACAAACTTTGATTGTATCTTTGTCTGGTATAGGGTTTGATGACTTGCATGCTTGTGCTGATCCCGGAGCTCCTGAACATGGATACAAGACACCCAGTGCAGGTGTTTTCTTTGAAAGTGTGGTAGTCCGCTTTCACTGCCAAGAAGGATACAGGCTTAATGGTACTTCAAAAAAACTCTGTGTGAGACACTTTAATGGCTCCCTGAGCTGGAAACCAAGTGATAAACCTGTGTGCCTACAAGAAGGTAAGTCAGTTTTCTTAAAGCACTTCACCAGTGTCAGCTTTTCTCACTTGTCTGTGTGCCATATCTGTGTTTCTCAGCACAAAAGCCTGGAGCCCATTTCACCGTGTCTTTTTTGACACATGCTTTATTTCCCATCCATAACTCCCATTTGTCAGTTAAATGTATATTGTGAGAGGTTGTGTGTATGCATGGAAGCTTGTGTTGGAAGGGACATAAATCTGAAGGAAAAAAAGATAATGCATTTCTCCTTTCGACTAGTTACAAATTGATGGAGAGAGAAAAAACCCCAACTCCTAGTACATGTAAACTATTTGTAACTATGTATTAAAATTGCCTTCTTAATACTCCTTTCTGCAGGATTTTACTAGGAAAAATATAATGAAACTCCAAGGCTTCTGTTTCTGTTAAATGGTAGTTTTAAATGATTACATTTGATGACATGTGCGTGGTTCAAGTAGGAAAATCAAATATGCATGGACCTGCACGGGTTTAAAGTCACAGCAGAAGTTTGCTTTGGGATAATTCAGTCTGTGATGGCACAAAGCAATTTATTTCTATTATATTTAAAAATTGTATTGGGTTTTAAATAATCAGGACATCAAATGACTCTCATCTTCTAGGAGGTTAGATAGAGGCAAGGTTAATCTGAATAGCATAGAATCAGACAGAATCACAGAATGGCATGTGTTGGAAGAGACCTCCAGAGACCATCCAGTTCAACCCCCCTGCTGAAGCAAGTTCACCTAGATCAGGTTGCCCATACCCTAAGTGCAAATTTTGGTCAAAATACATCTAGGCAGCACAAACAATTTATTTCATCAAGCACATTAAAGACGTCCCTTGTTCTTTTTGTTGAGAGCTACTAAAATCAACAGACATGAGAGGTGTTAGCTAAACCAAGCATGTACATTTTAGTCTTGTCACTTCTCCACTGAAGTCATTCACCACTGCATTATTGTCTTCAAGGCAGAGCAATAGAAATTCTTTCAGGACACCTTCCATCATTTAAAATCAGATAAATATATCATCTTCATTCAAAAGTAGCTGAAGACTTATGTGGGTCTTAACCACATAGGATCATGCATCACTCAGCATGTGTAAAAACTGCAGGTACTTATTTGAGCTGGTGAGTGGGTGGACATTAGAATCCTGTGCCAAGACAGGGTGTGTGAAGTTAACAAGAGCAAGCAAGGACCGGGAAGACCACACTCAGGGACATGCATGTGAGGGAAGAACCCTAAACAGTGGTCTGTGTAAAAGCGTGGCATGAAATATTGGAGAGAATAGCCAGAAGCAACTGGTAAATAGCCTGTAGTCTTCCAGGTAGCTACCCTGGTGGCAGGAGAGGTCTTTGTAAAATATGGACTCCTGGACATGTGAGGCCACAGGCTACAGAGCTGTGAGGGGCGCAGTTGTGAGCTGTCTCATGGTATGCCCTGAAATGACAGCTGATGCATACAATGTAAAGGCAATGGGGGCCAATGACACCTGGCCATAATTGTGGCATGGGTCAGCCTTGAAGAAGCAACCTGCCTTTAAAAATAAAGTATGTTTGCAAATCAGGCCCTCTCCTGTTCCAGCCACCTCTAATAAATGCCCCTTGTCTCTCACCTCATGCTTGTTTAAGAGAAAAACACTTGCAGAGTGACAGCAGCATGTGTCTGACCTGGGCATTTGCACTGCCAGAAAAAGCTATCATGCTTGGGAAAACTCTTTTCTTGGTTTGAACTGAAACAGCTCTGGACTGAGAACAGAGAAGGGCAGTGAGGCTGGGGAGAGGCCTCGAGCACAAGCCCTAGAAGGAGAGGCTGAGGGAGCTGGGGATGTTTAGCCTGGAGAAGAGAAGGCTCAGAGGAGACCTTATTGCTGTCTACAGCAATACCTGAAGGGAGGTTGTAGCCAGGAGGGAGTTGGTCTCTTCTCCCAGGCAACCAGCATCAGAACAAGAGGACACAGTCTCAAGCTCAAGTTTAGGCTTGAGGTGAGGAGAAAGTTCTTCACAGAAAGAATAATTGGCCATTGGAATGTGCTGCCCAGGGAGGTGGTGGAGTCATCATCCCTGGAGGTGTTCAAGAGGGAATTGGATGTGGCACTTGAAGCCATGGCTTAGTAGTCATGAGGTATTGGGTGACAGGTTGGACTTGATGATCTTTGAGGTCTTTTCCAACCTTATTGATTCTATGAATGTATTTTACACCAAAGGAGTAAATAAAACCACTCACACAGAAATACTATTTACAAAAGCAAACAAAATACAAAGGGCACCAAAGTAAAGGGACATATGTACATTCAGAATCGGCCCTGGCTTAGCCTTCCCCATGCTAGGCCCCAGTTAGGCTTCTGCTAAGCCTCTGCTAGGTCTCAGGTTTGCCTCAATTAAGCCCTGAGATAGGCCTCAATGATGCAGAAATATTCTCCAGGCAGCCAAACCTCCCTCATGCTGCAGGTGAAAGCCAAAGCCACAAAGTCTGAGAGAGAGTGAGCTGGAACAGACTGCCCAGGGAAGTGGTGGAGTCGCTGTCACTGAAGGTCTTTAAGAATGTATTGGATGTGGCACTTGGTGGCATGGTTTAGCTGATGTCCTCGTGTTAGGTTATAGGCTGGACTTGATGATCTCAGAGGTCTTTTCCAGCCTCAATAACTCTGTGATTGTGACCCCATCAATGTTTATAAATATGTGAAGGGTGAGTCCTGAGAGGATGGAGCCAGGCTCTGCTCGGTGGTGCCCAGTGACAGGACAAGGGGCAATGGGTGGAAGTTGAGGCATAGGAAGTTTCACATAAATGTGTGAGAATTTTTTCTCCCTGTGAGTGTGACAGAGCCCTGAACAGGCTGCCCAGGGAGGTTGTGGAGTCTCCCTCTCAGGAGATATTCAAAACTCGCCTGGATGTGTTCCTGTGTGATCTGGTGTAGGTGATCCTGCTCTGGCAGAGGGTTGGTCTGGAAGACCTTTCAAGGTCCCTTCCAGCCCCTGAAATTCTGTGATTCTGTGTGTGTGAGAGAGCGAGCTGACTGGAAAGTCTGCTCCTTATATAGAGAGATACAGGAAAAGGGAATAGAATAACAAATTACCTATGTGTGCCTCCCTCTTGGGATTTTCTAGTCATCTGGAGGACTTTTATCTCTGTGGTTTTACAATTAATCCTTAACCTACAACACTTGACTGCTGCAGGTAGCTTCTAGGAATTTTGATGAGCATCTTTGAAAGAGTGCCTATATCATCCACTGCAGTTGTCAAAACAAGCATTGCCATGTTTTGCCAAATAATACAAACCCTTTCCCAGGCCCCCCACTCCAGTGGAAATCAGTAGGTCACAATGCCATCAACAAACAACCTGCTGCTGATGTCAGTGTCATCAACTTTCGAGCCAGGTGTTTTCAAAAGAGAAAGAAACTGGAAGATGAGAATGTGATGGATGGTGTGATAACAGTGGCTTAAGAGATAATCATTACTTTACAGCACAGAACACTTAAAAAAAGGATTGCTAGCCAGTGCTCTGATCAAGTAAAGCACTTAAGCTCCAGCATAACTGTAATTATGTGATTAGTCTTGTTAAAGTTCTGTTCTCAAAATCAGGCGTACACCAAGAAATGCTTTTTATTATTAGGACTGAAGGGTAGGGCTCTGATTTAGTGAAGCAAGTGCTGAAGTCTTTTCCTGGATAACTGTTAATAAAACCTCAGGTATTATTAAAACCCTCCTAGGGCTTAGCAATAGGTAACCAAAAAAAACCCCAAAAAAGATGACAGAACCTTCTTTCAAACATACAATACAACCACTGATTCTGAAGAAGCACTAGGCAAAGGTTCAGTGGCAATCCATGAGAACCAAGTATTTGTCCAGGTGCTTTTTAGAGGCACCATTTTGTGTATTGGGAGTGGAATCACAGAATCATAGAATGGTTTGGGTTGGAAAGGACCCTAAAGATCATCTAGCCCCACCCACCCCTGCCATGGCCAGAGACACCTTCCACTAGACCAGGTTGCTCATGGCCCTGTCCAGCCTGGCCTTGAACACCTCCAGGGAAGGGGCATCCACAACCTCCCTGGGCACCTGTTCCAGCATCTCAGAACCCTTACTGTAAATATTTTTTCCTAATATCCAGTCTAAATTTGGCCTTTTCCAGCTTCAGTCCATTCCCTTTACCCTATCACTACAAGCCCTTGTAAAAGGTCCCTCCCCAGCTTTCCTGAAGTTCCCCTTCAAGTACTGGAAGGCCGCTGAAAGGTCTCCCTGGAGCCTTCTCATCTCCAGGCTGAACAGCCACAAATCTTGCACCATAGGGCAGGTGCTCCAGTCCTCTGGTCATCTTTGTGGCCTTTATGAGAGCAACATGACAGGGAGGTGGGCTGTGTAGGAACCTGGCACATCTGGAGAACAGCTAAGGAGGAATTATAACAGAATTTGCCATTCTCAGCTGTCTAATGACAGACATAAAACTCCTCATTGCAGAAATTCTGTAATTATATATAAAAAGACATTTTAAATTTGTAGCAGCTACTGGAGGAGTGCCAAGTTATGTTTAGCCACCCATCATTAGCCATCACATGGCCAAATAAAATTTATGTTGCTTTTACCCACTGAAGGCAGGGGCAGACTGCCAAGTGTGCTATGTATGCTGTACACACCTCTCATCCTGGGCTGTGCAGGTGTCAGGTAGAGCCAGCTTGAAGAGTAAAAACACTCAGCACTTTGAAGTTCATTTTAAGTTAATCTCAGGAGCTTGGATTCAACTAAGGATGATGAAATACAATTTCATGTCTGTGTGTTATGCATGTTTAATTGTCATTATGTGTTTACTGGAAAGATCTCTAATTACAAACGAATGCCATTTACCTAAGGAAGTAAAGCAACCTGCTTCAGAATGTAATTGATCTCAAAACTAATACGTTTGCCTGGAGCTCTTCATCCAATCAATTTGATTTTATAGGTCTGTCATCTCTTGTTAAGAGGCAGGAGATGTTAAGTGTCAGTATGAGAACGAAGTTGCATGACTAGGTGCCCAATGAATGCCCTGTCAAAAATCTGTGTGCTTGGAGTTGTAGTCTCAGGTTGATCTACAGCATGTCGTGACTGGAACTTACATCAATTTTAATACATTCATGCACAAAAATACCAAAGCTCTAAGGCTGAATCTTGTATTTACTCTTTAAGGGCAATATGTCATGTTGTTCACACTTTGATTTAATCTTCTCCCACTGTGATAATGTGGCTGCTGAGTCTGTTGCCCTACTTGGAACAAATGCTACCTCTTTCCTATGAGATTGAATCTAAATTTACAGCCTGCATGGAGATAGCAACCAAGTGAAGAACTGTGCCCTTCTCTCCCAGTGCTTCTACAGACAGACAACTTCTTGATGTCTTTAGTGCCTCATTCTGCCACTGACAGGGATGATGAGCCTACAGTGAACGTAGTGGACCAGTACAAAGTTTGGCTACAAGTTTCCTGTAGGACATTTAGCCCTCATTTCTCTTTATCTTTGTCCCTGGATCTGAAATGACTGAAATATTTTTATTTCTTCATCTTTTACCTCTCTTGCCCTTTGTTTGCTGATTCTTAAGCTTGGGTAAAAGCACATCACCCATGATGTTTTTAATCTGTGCTCAGCACAATGGCCACAGATCTTGGGCAAAGTCTCCATGCACTGTTGTAATACAAGCAAGGACAATAAAGAAAGAGTTATTTAATATGCACTGAAATAGTGTTTGTCATCCACAGAACTATCCTACTAACACAGTGCTATGAATTTAGCTCTGGTAAAAGAACCCAGACAATACTGATCTTAAATGTTTGCTTTTAAGAGGGCAAGGTCTAGGTGAGCTGTCCTTTCATTCTTAGAATCATAGAATCAACAAAGTTGGAAAAGACCTATTCCTAATACCTAACACCTCCTGACAACTAAACCATGGATCCAAGTGCCACATTCAGTCCTTTCTTGAACACCTCCAGGGACAGTGACTCCACCACCTCCCTGGGCAGCACATTCCAATGGCCAATTACTCTTTCTGTGAAGAACTTTCTCCTCACCTCAAGCCTAAACTTCCGCTGGCGCAGCTTGAGACTGTGTCCTCTTGTTCTGGTGCTGGTTGCCTGGGAGAAGAGACCAACCCCCTCCTGGCTACAACCTCCTTTCAACCCATTCTTTATGATGTTCCTTTCATCCTTCATTCCTGTTCCTCTCTGATCCAGGCTGCCAGCATTGTGGCTAGATGTGGTTGAGGCTATCTCACAGTTTGCTACACAGGAAGTTACATAAAGAGCACTGGACCTCTGCATTTGAGTTTACATACAGATTAGCAAACAAAACTGACAGAGCACAGGCCAGGGCACTGCTCTGCAACTGCCCATACTATTGCAATGTTAGGAAGGTCCCTGCCAGTTTTGGTCAATGTCAAGTAGTGACCCCCAAGCAATTCCTACAAGCACCTTCTGCATTAGTGTGGACCAGGGACAATTTTTAGAGCATAAAAGTTCCCCTGCGTAGACATCAGCCATGACAAGGCAGCTGCTATCCATGGCTGGTGTAGCTATGCCCATAGTGTCCAGGTCATGCCTGCCTTCTGAGTTGCTTTTATGGTCCAGGTACTCTTGTGAGCAGAGACAGTGATCCTCCTTCCCCATGGGCTGGAAAAAAACAGTTTTGAGAGATGATGTGTACTTTGCCCATAAAGCCCTATAACTGTAGTGTTTAACAGATTTTCAGATCAGTCTACTTGTGATAGGGAGCACCCCTGGTTTGCTAAAGCCAAGAGCTCCTAATGTACAGAAGCTGCATCGTCATGAGAGTCAGAATCATAAAATCACTAAGGATGGAAAACACTTTAAGATCATCGAATCCAACCATACCCAACTGCCATGGCCACTAAACCATGTCCTGAAGTACCACACCTACACACTTCTTGAACACCTCCAAGGACAGTGACTCCACCACCTCCCTGGGCAGCCTGCTCCAATGCCTGACCACTCTTTTCACTGTTATCCAACCTAAGCTTCCCCGGGCACAGCTTGAGGCCATTACTTCTTGTCCTGTCATTAGTTACTTGAGGGAAGAGGCAAACACCTTCCTTCAGCTAGTTGTAGAGAGCAAGAGTTGTAGAGGTCAAGATGAGCCCTTGCACGTGGGAGGCTGTTGGGCCTGCTGGCTGCACCCCATCTCTTTGTGTATTTGTAAGATAAGAAATGTATTCCTAACGAGAGCATTCTTTGGGCTGTCCCATTTTAATCTTCACAAGGTGGACAGAAGGAGATCACATAAAACTGCCAGGAAGGAGTGTAAGTCATACCCACTGCTGTTCAGGGCTGGTTAAAGATCCTATATTCCCTTAAACAGTTTAGCAGCTTGCCTGGATTTGCTGCAAAATACTTAGAATAAAGCGGTTTATTTTCTAGGACAGGACATTTTAAATCCAGTCGCTCACAGCTTTTCCAAGTGGAATTCATGCCAGCTAATCCAGTTGTCTGCAGCAAGGTGGCTGCTGCACTTTATGCCTAAGTGCTAAACAATACAAATTCAGCCGGTGGGGAAGTGTTTCCTTGCAAGGCATCTGGAAAAAAGAGATGTAATATTGTGGTCTATTGGTCTCACATTTATCTGGGGCTTGTAATAGACCCTGTTATCAAAGTCAGCTAGGATGTCTCCGGCGAAGGATGATACAGTGAGCAACTTATCACCGTTCTCTGCCACCATCTAGATGATTAGAATGATTCAATCTGTAGCTATTACTTGGAATAAGGGGGATGAAGTTGCTGAAATAGGTCATTGTTACAGAATCAATCTCCCTTGCTTTGAAAGTGAAATTTCATCTTTCACTGCTGTGTATGTACACACACCTCTCTCATTTGTATAGCAACAGACAGCTGTTATGCCAAGAGAGTGAGCTGTTCATTGACATTATCTTCTGACATCCATCTCTGACCTCCTCGTGTATGGCCCCGGAGAAGGATCCCCATCTATCTCATCCCATCCTCCAGGATGCCCAGGGCAATCTCTTCAAGACAGCATTCAGGGCTTAATGTCAGACATTTCTTATGGGGTATCCTCTCCTGTCTCCTGCACTGATTAACTTGCCAAAGAGAGAAAACTGCAGTCTTTGAAGGTGATGTCTGCAGCCTCAGCCCAGAGCATTTTACAGCCTTCTGTTAGAGTACACACCCTTGCAGAGTCAGGCATTTATAAATGAATACATTCTGGTAGAATGTCTTGCTGCAGGTTCTGAGTGCCTGACTAATAATGTGTTCAGAACCCACACTAAAAGTACCACAGCCAAGTACCATGTCTTTTAGAAAACATCTCTATAATAGGAAAGTACAAAGGAAAGTACATTTCCACTGGGGAAGCAACACTCTTCATGTTAATAAGATTTAGTGATGGAGTCTTGGAATAATAGATCCTCTAGTTTGCCTAAATAAATAAATACATTATGAAATGCACTTGCTCCGAGTAGTTTGCGTGTGCTATGCTGAATGGCAGTTTATCTTCCTCCTAGTTGTACTTCTATGCAAACAAGCAAGCTGTCGCTACCACTTTACTCTGTGCATGCTGTCAGTTAATTGCTAACCACAAATTCAGCGCTGCTGCTTCCTCTTTAGAGAGAATTACCCATGAAAATGGCAGAAGTCTCCAGGGGCTTCTGAAGCTTCTCTTTTTTCTTTTTTTTTTTTTTTTTGATAAATACTGCATTTTAAAATGCAGATAATTGTCTCTTGTGTTGGAAAAAAACCCAAAACCCCAAGCAAGCAACAAACAGCATAAACCAGCCTTGCATTTTTACTGTATTGGGTTTTTTGGTTTTGTTTTTTGTTAACACTTTGTAGGTTTTGATGCCTGGAAACTTTTATTATCATCTCTGTCTTGGATTGACTGCTGGCAGACAAAGAGATTTTTTTTTATTATATTTTCCCAATATTTAATCTTTTCCTCTCTCCTGTTTAATCTCACTTTGCATTATGAGGAGGACGAACTTTTTGAGTCACCTGACCTATTCCTTCATATATTCTTGGCTGGGTTCTTAATTATTCAGTATTAGCAGAGGGATTTTTACCCTGCCTCACCCTTTCCTCTCACTTTCCCACATCTTTCATTTTTCAGTCTTCTGGGCTTTGTTTTACATTTTGGTGTCTTTGGCACTGGTTTATACAGTGAAATATAAGCCTAATACATCTGTCGCAGACAGGTAACAGAGCCTATGCCTGTATATCACCAGAGGTTTGAAGTCATTTCCCTTGCTGAGAGTCTTCTACAAGCATTCAGGGCCTTAAAAATCACACCCTCTACAGGCATGTGGATTCAGGCACATAATTTTCTCTTGATTTAAAACAGAATCGATGAGATTAAAGTGAAGAAATTCTCAATTAAAGACGTTATCATGACAAACTCTGTGGAAAAGAGCTGGGTAAACCCTTGTAAATGTACCTGATTTTCATCTGTCTCTCTGCTAAAATTGCAGGGTTATTTCTGTGTTCCTCATGTCATATCTGTACTTTATCTTTTCTTTTGTCCTGTCCTTAGTGCTGTCAAAGAGTCTGCCTTCAGACGGGACTTGGGGAGAGCCAGACTGCGTGGTGTAATTTGACTGGAAGGACAAAATTAAACCTGGTCTTCCTAAACACCCTTAATTTTGTTTGTTTATAAAAGTCTGGGGGAATGCTCCATTACTGTAGAACATCAGCTTCTATTAAAGTGCTACAAACTTTGTTACTGATGGTTAGCTAGAGGAAGGAAGGGCATGCTTACTGAAATGCATGTATTGTCCAAATGGTTTAAGGAGAGCACGTACATTAGCTGATAATTTTTGCTTAAGAGCTCGATTATTGAACATCTAGCCATGTTTGGGTTTGGTTTCTTAATTAAGTTACTTTTGTTGTTTTGTTTTCATGAAGTCACAGATTGCCTTGTTCCACATGTTGAAGATGCAGAGATTCATAACAAGACATACAGGACTGGCGATAAATTAATAATCAGCTGTCATGAAGGATTCCAGATCCGTTACCCTGACTTAGACAACATGGTTTCAATATGTCAAGACGATGGAACATGGGATAATCTGCCCATTTGTCAAGGTTTAGTACACCAGCACGTCCTGTTTTTATAGCTCATGCACCTCGTGGTAGTTTGCCAATCTTTTTCCAGCATTGTCAGGATGTTAGTCATCTGTACAGTATTTGAATAGTGCTGCTGTTAAGATTGTCTTTGATTTCTCTTCCCAGTTGCTCACTGCAGGAGAGAAGATGCCACTTTCTGAACATACCCATACTTAAAATGCTACTTTAAACATTGAATATTGCTTTTTTTTTTTGTTTGATAGTCTAAAACCTGACACAAATTAATTAAATCTTTAAAAAAAAACAGGGTTAAATCAGCCAGAAGTTCAGCAAAAGATCTGATGAGCAACTGGCATTTCTGCACCAGTTAATTTCTGGAAGGATTAAAACTTCTAACTGCAATTGACCTTTCTTTGCCTTGTGCAGTGGGCAGTGGGAGAGGAGAGAAGCTAGTCTCTCTCAGAGTTTCCAGCAGAGCTGTTGATCAGGTTCACAGTCCATTAAACCCATAGTTATTGACTGAATGTTCAGGGTGTGCACAGGAATGATTTCAGCCAGAAAAGCCACTAGTTGTAGAACTAATAGTAGTAGCAGCATGTTTCACCCAGACTGTGAGAAATGTCTTGAGGGTAAGCTAGCTTTAGTGAAGTGAAACTCAATAACCCTGGCCTGCTGTTACCTCTGCATTTCTAACATGCCTGTGTTAGTACCATTGGATTGGTTTTAACCAGTTTATGTCTTGGTAACAAACTTGACCAGCTGAACAGCATCAAGAGGTTTTAACTGTCTGTGCTAAGGAGAAGACTGGGTTAGTATCAACTTTCCTTAGATGCATCTGTCATCTCCTAAAGCTGAAAGTTCTCTGTAGGCACTTAACTGTGCTGTCAGCATTGGGACAGGCTGTCAGGGGAGCTAGGACACTCTCGGGAGTGACAGTGGCAGGGTGTTTCTGCTGCACACTGATGAGATTGATAGGCACCAGACCCAGAAATGACTGGAGTTTAGTTTGTATGGGTCCTCATAGTTAAGACCCTCAGTCTGGAGCACATCAGACTGTCCCTCAAGGTCTTGTCTTAGACTATGGTACAGATGTGTAGAAATTTAGGCACGTTAGAAGGGCTAGCTCAGTGTTCGAGACACACACATTGTATCAGAGTAGTCCAAACAGAAGAGGGGAATTCTCAGAAGCCCATTAAAAAGTGGGCACTAGTTCTGGGGTATTTTATCAGCAATGACATCATGTATGGCAGTTTGAAGTATACAGCCCATTTTTGAGAGTGGGTGCACCTCACAAGTAATTAAGGTATCACAGAGTGCATGGGGTTGGAAGGGACCCTCTAAGGTCATTATATCCAACCCCCTGCAGCAAACAGGGACATCTCCAACTAGAGCAGGTTGCTCAGGGCCCCATCAAGTTTGATCTAAGACTTCTGCAGTTAGGTGAGATGAACACTTAAAAGATTCACTTGCAGGCACTGCATTTGCTACAGATCCAGATGGACATTTTATGACAGCCAGTATTAACTGGGGAAGCAGAAGTACCCCAAGTACCCCTTGGTTTGCCACTTTCTTCTCTTGCTGCAGCCTGTTACTTTCTTCTCTTGCTGTATTTATACTAGGAAACACAATCTATAGCTGCAGCTCAATGTTTAACTGCTTTCCAAGAGAAAAGCAATACTAATAAAAGATAAGAAATCAATTGCACAAGAGCCAAGTGCTGCAACTATCACACAGGTAGAGAATAGACAATTCAGATTCAAATATCTGCCACATTTTGCCCAATTCTACAAACCCATTCAAAAATTTCCTTCAGAATTTTATTTTTGCTGTGCCAAGGACTAATAACATCAAAGGCAGTTGTCTACTTGCATTAGGTTGGCTGTCAATTACATTTCTATGACCCTTTGATTACAACAGGCAGGGGAGTCTTATGACGCTAAGATGCCTTTTTGCCTGTCAGAACAGTGGGAAAGGATTGTAGAGCGTAGAAGAATCCAACCTCGAACTAGTTTTGCCATGAGATAATAATGATAATTACCGATCTGAAATTATCTGAATTACTTCGCAAAAAAAATCATCAAAATGAAGTGTTTGAGAGGCTTGAGATGTTTGGAGGTCTTGGGGTTTTCACAGATACTTGGCTGTCACGCAAATACAAGTGAATCTCTGTCCTGCATTATAAGGAACCCAATGAAGGAACCCATTAAAAGTTTGAGCTAGCAGACAAAATTTTCCCTGATACAGTTCAGGGAAGTATAAGCTTGGTCTTGCTTGGGCATTCTGTGCTCTTTCTGTCCCACTGGAGGCTGCTTATTTTGTGCTGCTCAGCAGGCTGCTTAGTTTGCAGGAACTGGCGTGTTATGTGTGGGGTATATATGACCAGGGGTACGCCTCGTACGGGCAGATAGGATGCTTGGAGCTTTATTTGAGCAGGGAGGTAACCAGTTAGCCAAACAGCTATCAACACCATTGATTTGATAGGCAGCACAGCATGCTGGAAAAAGCTTTTTCTGTTGTTTTCTTTTGGTTTTGCCCCTCTCCTCCAAAAGACCACTGCAAGGAAATAACCACCTGAAGAGCTGCAAGACTTTTTCTTTAGATGCCAGTATCTTACAAGAAGTTCTCAAACTGGTATTAGTTTCCCCCTTAGGCTTAAAATTATAACACTTTTGTGAACATCCTTCACAAATTCCTAGTAGTGGCAAGAGACCTATTTATGGATTGCCATGATGCAGCTCATATTAGACTCATAACTTAAAAACATTATTTTTAATTCCCTGATACTAATCATCTTTCCTCCACATTACTGCAGATTTAAAAATCAACAGTATTATTACCCAGAGAGTAATTTCTAAAGCCATGAGGATTTGTCTTTTTTCTCTAGCATAAACTCCTGCCTAAATACCAGCTCAAAACAGCCTCTGAATGTATGTGAATGACATGTTATAGAGTCATGTCATCTACTAAATTCACTGTTCTTTCATGAACAGATACGGTTGGTGACCATTTCACTGTCACCACTCAGTGCCTTCCATGGTATAAATCCCTCAGAAGTAATTCCAGGCACAGAACAGAGTCTCTTGACTACATTTACAATTTCTGGTGATAAAAGGAACAGTAACTTTCTGATAACCTAATCTCAAACCTTGTTCAGTGTTTATCATGGGACTGCTTATAGGAAGTCATGTCCCTTTGGACTTTCTCAATTTGGAATCTCAAAATCATTAATTTTGTCTGCAAATCTTTTACAGTTATGTGCACCTGGTCACCAGAGCACTTTGAATATTAAAAGGTGGCTTATATGCCTGTCAATTTTAAGAACAAAACTCATGGTTTGTATAAATGATAATCTGTATTTATTGGAGATTCCACCCCAAAATAAATTGCCATCTGCTAAGCCAGTCAATGTTTGTGAAACAAAATACTGTCATTTTCAGTAAACCTTTCCTGCATTTGCTGAGAGGGAATCCCACGCTGGCAAAGTGTGTGGGCTGAACAATAGCAGGGTTTGAAACAGGATAATGAGGCATTACATATGTGAGGGAGATCACGCAGACATGCCATTCATAGTAGAGAAGATAAAAAACCATTGTACTCCTCAAGCTAGGAATGATAACTGAGATGTGTGAAGATGGCTGAGATAAGCACTTTATAGTAAAAGATACCTTCCTCTTCTTAATTTGCAGGTTGCCTGAGGCCATTGATTCTTCCTCATAGTTATATTAACATATCTGAGTTCGAGTCCTCCTTCCCTGTAGGAACAGTGGTGTATTATCAATGCTTTCCTGGATATAAACTAGAAGGGGCAGAGTTCCTTGAGTGCATGTATAACCTTATCTGGTCAGATAGCCCACCTAGGTGCCTTGATGTGGAAGGTAAATGTCTTATTGTTTATTTATCTTTTAATGATGCTATATATGATTTTAACTCAGGGCCACAACCACGGTTCCACTATTTGTAATGTTTCTGTAGGCCACTCAGAGCCTATCCATGTGTTCCCTAACTAATGTTTGCTCTCTCAAGATCCAGAGTGCAAGTAGGGAAGATCTTAACAATGATTGCTTTGCCCTTAAAATGTAAATTCTATGCAGACTTTCCAATAAGAATGCTGAGGAAGTAATGGAATTCATATTTGTGTGCTGGTGGCCAGAGTTTCTATAGATACAGATAGCTTTCTGTAGCTATGGACAGATCGCCATGATAAACTGAAAAATGCTCTGTAAAACTCTTAATTTGGGCTGTGCCAGCTGCAAACATTATTCAGTGCCACACAATGCTGCATGCTTGAATATTTGTTGTCTCTTGTAGTAGTTCACCTTAAAGAAAGATTTGCAGCTACAATGACTGAGCTAATTTATTGATGAGGAACATAAAACCCATTCAGTGTGAAGCAGGTAAATCACACGGAGCTGAAAGGGATAATCTGTGACTGTAGCTGCAGTACTGGAATGGAGGACATTGTAGTGCATTTATAGTCACATCCCACATATATAAAACAGACTGAGTAGATTGCTCCATGCACTGTCAAAACCTTATGAATTGCCTTCCTCCATCTTCATACTGCATCTTGGAAGTGATCAGAATCCAACTACAGCCTCTGTGTTCCATTCCCTTAAGAGAAGTATATTGTTGCTCTATTTCAAGCCTGTGAGGAAGCTATCTATCTGTAGAATTTAGCTAAAAGCAATTATAGGAATTCATATGTGAGACTTACGTCACTGAGCTAAATGCTAAGCATTCTGGAAGTGCAAAAATTTGCCAACAGCATCAACAAAGTGATATACTGCCCAAAACTAAGAAAATTATCCTTATTTATAACTGACAATTTAAATTCCAAAATTAAAAAGTGCCTTTGCAAGTTCAGAATGACATAACAAGATTATTTATATGCATATATATATATATATTATCAGTTAATACACATAAAAGATTAATCCCAAACCAACTCTGTTTAAGCCATTTTTGGAAGGGGTTTGTGTGTTGTTTATAGCTCGGCAAACAACATTAAATACATTAAAAATCAGAAGAGCTATGTTAGGAGTAACTTAAACAGTACAACTGCTTTGATAATAAATGTCAGGTCTCCATTTAGGAAGATAAAAACATTAACATACAGAAGCCCCAGTGGGAAAAGTTGTGTTTTACCCTCACTTAACACCGGTGAGCATTCCAGCTCCAATCAAAATCCCCCCCCAAAACACGTGCTCATTGTGAATTGCTTGCATTACAAAGCCATGGAGAGGATCTTTCAGGTGTTTTTTTCCCCTTTGATAATTTAGAACTTGAGAGAAGAACTGCTGCCCTGACAGTTCTACATGTCAAATACCATGCCAAAATTTATCATCCCCCACCAACTATGATGATCTGTGATCTACCAGATGCTGGGTCAAGGCCATCTAGGAGGCCTGAGTTTTGATTTAGATCCATCCACCCTTTTAATTGCTTTCTGATTACTCTCCTTAAGTGGTGATTTCATGTTGGTGGACATCCATGCATGTGTTGAGTGAACCAACGGAGCCTGAACTCTAAGAGCATAACCCTTGAAAGAGCAGATTCTCCTCAGCTTTGTGGCTGTCCCTGCTTCTGCTGGGGCAGAAGAGAGAGCAGCATCACTAAAAAAGTCACTCCAAAAACTCTGTTGCAGTGTTGCTTCAGCTGGTATTCAGTGAACTTCAAAATTAAATCCAGACAGGGTAAATCAACCTGAGATGTCCTCCTTTGAAGGTGTTTGTTCAAGTGATTTATGCAAGGCGTGTTAATCTCCAGGAATCTTGTTACAATCCACTACTCTTAATTAGCAGACAAAACTCCCTCCCTGCATATTTTTTATTCTGCACCTTGCATACCAATGTCAAGCTCATTTTTCAGCATTCCTTCTAGGTGTGAGGTATAATCTCACCAAGCAGTATTTTTTTCACAGAGGAAATCTGTCAATAACAAACTCATTCCATTTATTTATTTCCATGATTAGTTCAAAATTTATTCTAATGGCATTTCCTGCTCGGCATTTTAGATGTGGTAATGATTAAAAGCAAATGGTTTCTTAGGAAGCTACCACAAACCATTTCAGAGCTTTTCTTCTGCAATAAACAACTCTGCTTACAGCTTTCTTGGTTTCATAGATGGTCTTGAAGCCATCACAGAAGGAGTTTCTTAAATGTGTGTGTGATCACACAAATGAATCACAGAATGCCAGGTTGGAAGGGACCCCAAGGATCATCTGGCCCAACTGCTACATGTCATTCTCATGAATTCTTCCCTTTTTGTTAGGCCAAATAAATTCTAAATGAAGGGTTTGTAGCTCCATCTAAATAAAGAGCTACATGGGGGACCACTCAGTTCCCCCCATTGCAGAATGCTTTGTAATGCTCAGTCCAATCTTATTCCCAACAGCCCCAAGCACAGTGCTGTAACCAGCTCTGGTAAGAGGCTAATTTTTGCTGAGAGGGAAGAAGATTTTTCTGATAATTATAATCACTGTTGCTGCTTTATCACAGCACTGCATAAAAATTGTGTTATCTGGTACTGAAGTGCAGCCAAAACTGCAGTTACGCAGTGGCTTCTCAGAAACAGCTGTTTGCGTCTGATCAGGAAAGTTGTTAGAGCTTGGACAAACGAGGGTGCTTCTAGCTTAGATCACTGAGTATTTACTGGTATGAGATCTTCTTAAATGCTTGTACCTTTGCCAAATTTAAAACACTTGGATTTATTTTTGAGTGTCTGCCTCAAGCTGAATCGCTTGGGAAGCTTCAGCTGAAATGGTTCAGCTATATCTGGGAACCATGTTAGAGGAAATTGTGTTGTTTTACCAGTGCTGGAAAATTTTACACTCACTTAGAGGACAAGATGAAGCATCTTAACACTGAATTTTCTTCTCCTTTGAGTCCTAAATTTGAATCTCTGACTTCCTTAATATCCTTGGGTTTTTTCCTAGTGGGATTCCATAATTATGCAGAAGCCTTAAACACTTTCTTTTCTACTGGAACTCACTAGATGCTTCCAAGGATACATAAAGGTTTAAGGAATCTAATTTTTATTGCTGTTTATAATAATAATAATATGATTTTTAAATGATTGGTTTGGGGTTAATCATCCATCTGTAGAAATTAATGGGAGTGAGTGATTGCCTTCTGCAAAATTAGATATGCAAATGATGGGTGGAAACCCCTTAAAATGAAGATTACCACATGAGTGATAAACATTAATTGTAAAATCAGAAGGCTTCCAAGAAGACTGGAGGAGAACAAACACTTGAAAACCTACTGGTGTGGAACTCTGTGAAATTAAATGTATAGAACTAGGAAGTGTTTATGATATGATACTTTAAGGTGAATAAAGACACAGGATCTGGAGAAATTAAACCCAACCAAACAACAAAAAAGCCTGTACTTTGGGAATGTCATCTGCATATGATTACACACTTTACCATCTGGACTTTGTGTTTTAATCTTTCATGTCCTTTTGGAAGACTTCCAAGAAGATGTAAGGAATAGCTCTTCTAAAGGACTGGGGGAAAGCAGGCAAAGAGAGGAATTTGATTATAGTGTTAATGCTCAAGTAAAAGCAGTTGTATGGATAGTGTAATTAGGAATTCCCAGTTTTGTGTTTAAAAGGGAAAGCAGGTTGATTGAATTTACAAACAACAGACATGGTCCTCTTACCTGGAATATCTGGTTTCAGCGTCAACCCAGCTGAACAGAAAAGCTGCTCCCTCAGGAAATCAGATATATTGCAGTATCAAAACCTCATTCTGCATGCCTCTTCCAGGTGAAGCTCGAGGTGAAGCCTGAAGGAATGTAAAATAGAAAATACTTCACATTTTTGTAGGTAGAATCAAAATGAAATGAAGCAAACATGAGGAATAGACTTCAAAGGGGAGAATCAATGAGTAGAAAGGAAGAAAAAACAGAAGAAAACTGAAGGCATTTCCAGACTGTGGTATATAAACCTACCTCACTGTGAGAATAGGTGAAAAAAATAAAATAATAAGCAAAAAGATCATGAAAATTATAGAAACAGTGGAATTAAGATAGGAAAATGAAGGAGTTAAAAGAATTGCACAACGAAGCCACAAGAAGTGCAAAGGAACCCCCTCCCGAAAAGAATACAGGACAGAGCTTGAAAACCATTCTCATAAACCTGAGAACAGGCCCACAGGGTCTGGTAATTCTGACATGGAACCCAGAAAAAGAGCATGAAAGAGCACTGGAGGAGGGCAATACTGCACATGAAATGCCACAGCTGCTTAACATTCCCCAACAAAGTAGCTTTAACTTTCTAACCAACATCACTTAGGATATTTCGAAGGAAAGCTTCAAAGATCTTCATTCTTATATAACAATTGCTAATGCCAGAGACAGGGATTGACACTGAGACACTTTATAACCTATGTCCTTAAAACATTTTTAATTCCTGATGGAGCATAGAGCCACATACTGAGAAAAAAAAGGTACAGGTTGGCCTATAATCAGTTTATGTTCAGGTGTCAAAATAAAGTAAGCAACCCTAAGCCTGAGATATTGTACGCTGGTACAAATGGATTTCTCCCTGTGTGTCTCTGTTGACATTGAGAAGGCTTTACATAAATTCCAACATGACAGACTGATTTGTATCCTCAGGGAGGTTAGTGTTGATGCAGCAGATCTCCAACAGATACAAATCCTGTAGAGGGAACCAAGGGCAGCAACACAAGGTGGTTGTGAAACACTGTGGTATTAAGAAATTAAGAGAGGCAGATACCAGGGTTCTGGTCTATGTTTACACCTACTCAGCTTGCAGGAAGGGGAGAGAATAAATGAAATACTGCTCGACTGTCAAAGAGTTCATCCAAGTTAACTGAGTTAAAAACTCAGGACATATTGATAGCCTTGGTTTTAACAGCTCTGACTTAGAGTGGCCTTTCAGGGTATATTCACTGCCTACAGCAATGCTTTTTGCAGCTCAAAACCAACAGCCAGCAGTAAATACTCAAACTGCAGCAGCCAGCAACGCTTTAAGCACCTTTACTTGGGCTGTGACACCTTTAGCTTGATGACCAAAGGATGAAACAGCTGACAGCACTTCCCCCTGGAAGTGATTAAGTCATAGAAAGCAAGTCAGATGAAGAAGTTTAGAAGGATAACTTTCCTTTTGCAAAACAGTCATTCAGCAATGCTATGTGTTTCTGCAGTGTACACAGCTAATCTGTTCACCACCTAGGAGTGCAGAAATTATTATGTATCCTGCCACCTTGTAGGAGTGTGGAACTGAACATTCAAAGGAGCTGCTCGTAGTGATTTGGAATACCTGAATTTTTGTGCTGTTGGAGAATGCTGAAATTCATCTGCATCCCTTTGCCCACATGGCTGAAGAGACATGCAAAAGAACTGAATTCAGAGAGAGCACAGTGACATGAAATAAATAGGCAGACAGATCATGTTCTTCTGTGGACGTTCTGACTAATGATCATCCAGCCTCTTAGCTCCAGCAGGTGTATTGCAAAGTGAAACAGAGGGGGAGAAAAAAGAAGAGACCACATTTTTGAGACAGAATGATACCCAAAAGTGGCTTTCTACAGCTCTTGTTATGAGAGATGGGGGATTTAGAGAACACTCTCCAAGATGAAGACAGTGTTTGAAGAAGATAAATACTGTTGTATTTCTAAGAGCCTGCTCCTTCCTTACATTGCAGAAATCTTCTTTGATCTTGGCTGTGATTGAAATAGATGCCTTCTCCACTGTTCATAATATTTCCAGAAAGCAGAACAACAACTTGTAATCTGTTTCTTTTGTGTCTTCTGTCTCTGCTTGATACACAGGCCTGTCACAGTAAATCATTGTTTTACACCTGCTCTATCACCTGGGTGCCTTTCAGGAACTCCTTAGTGTTTCCAAAATCAGCCAGACATCCCAGCTTCTTTATGGAGCTGTAATTTCTGCTCTGAAGTTCTGTGTTATCTGGCAGATGCATGCAGTGTTTTATCCAGGGTGCTTTAAATATGCCAAGGATTAGGTGGAAGAAAGCAGACAAAACTTCTCTCTAAAGCCTGTCTTATAATATTAATTTTTAGCTTTATCTGGCAAGGACTCCTCAAAAGGAAATGCACACTGCTTTGTCTACCTTGAAATCAGCTATCCCTGTGCTTTATGGACCTGCTCATTAAATTTGGCTACACAGCACAATCACAGAACATCCAGAAATGGAGGGAACTGTAGCTACAGACTGTATGAGGAAGTCTACTCACTATGTAGGTTTGTTCCATGCCAGGGATAAACCCCGATATTTAACAGGTGGCAATTTCACCAGTTAGGCAGACACTTACTAGCTAAACATAAACAACCAGTGCTCTTCCACACTTTCCTGGTCTTGTAAGCTGATTTGCTGTATGACAGTGCTAAGACCACATGCTGTCTTTCCTCAGCTCCAGTAGGAATGGAACCTTGTGCATTTCTTTTCCCCAGATAGTACAGCTCAACTTCCTCAGCATTCACCTAGGCCCTGGAATACAGCTTGTCTATTCCAGCATTCCTTCTCTCCCATCACCCCCTGATGACTGGTGTTGTTGAAACCTTGCCTATAAACAAAGAGGGAAAAGCTATTAAGGAAAGGAGGATTGAAATAACATGAAAGCACTGATATGTCCAGCTCACAGTGAGCACTGCCTTCTTCAGGCATCCCTGTCAGGTGCTTTTATATATGTTTTCCTCAACCAGCTCCTCCACCTCCATTCTACTTGTAATCAGTACTTGCAAGCATTCTACTTGTACTTGACCTTTCCCAGGTCTTAGGTTATCCTGTGACACCTGTCAAATACCCAGGCCTTGACTTATTTTGAACCTCTTTGATTCCTTCCTGTTTGGTGCCTATGCAGTCCTCAGCATCTGCTTCTCAGTGTCCTGAAAAGACTTTGATCACTAAGTCAACCACTCGTGAGAAACAGAAGCAGCAAAATTAGAAGGAAGTAATGAAGAAAGCTAAAATGATCTACCTGAAATGAAACCACAGTGCTCCAAGCACTCCCATGTGAATAATGATTATAAATATCTCCTTAAAGAGAATTATGGGCCTCTTGCTAAAAGAACTCATAGCTCTCTGTTGCTGCAAACTCACCATCAGGTTCTTGCAGTTTAAATGAAAATCACGCTTTTGAACTTACAATTTATAGGAGAAAGGTCACTCAGGGTTTGCTTCATCCCATATCTGTTGTGAAACTAAAGATCTTGGCATTAAGATCAATGTTTCACAGGTTGCTGTGCTGGTAACAGCCGGGTTGTTGAGGATGAGTGTTGAAATGTGGTGTGATGCTCCTGTAGGAGCTCAGCAGACTGGAACTGCAAAACAGGCTCTGTAATTTGTAACTCCAGTATCAGGGAAACTCTGTGCACAAGCAATGATTGTAAATCACCTTCGCTTTCCATTTTGGAGTCAGCTAACGTTAAACTAGTACTGAAACAGGCTGAAACTAGTTTCATACTGTTTCATTCAGGCTCAAACAGCTGGTGTCAGTGATAGAAATTTTCAGCAGGGCAGTGTTTGTCAAAGGTAGCCCAGGAAAGTAGCTTTTCATTAAAAACTTAATTTTTCATTCATTTCACACATCATAGGAGGTGAAAAGTACTTCTCACTGTGTGCACATGGAATGGCTTACCTTGCTATTGTAGCTGATAGAGAATTACCCACAGGTGACTGTCTAGGGGTAGAGCAAAGAGCATGGAGGTGTGAGACCTGCAATGTATGTTCCTAGCTGCATGAGTTCTGACTTGCTGAATGGTCCAGAAGTTGGTTAGCTGTTGGCTGCCTTCAGAAGAAAACATGTAAGTGGCATTGTGGAGGCTAAGTAACTGGGAAAGGCTAAGACTGAAAAGAAACAGGAGATGATTGGCTTAAGAAATCAGTATTTTTAGTAATTCTTGCTGTAGGCTTTGAAGAAATAAATTTGCAGGCAAATTCAGAGTTCAAAGTAAGCATCCTGTAACTTCATTAAGTTATGTCTGCTTTCAGGCTTAATAGGAATGACTTCATATATTACTGCTCAAAGAGTTGTTTCCGCTAAATTTTCTATTCTGGTATTACTGTTGGTGCAGTTGTTTTGCTGTTGGAATGTGGAATCAGAAAAGCTCCTGAAAGCATGCCTTCACTTTCAAGACACAAATTCAGTGGCCTCAAAAGACTTTCTTGCTTGTTCCAGTGCACTTATGGTATGCACTACATCTTTCTTCATAATACCAGCATTGATTGTTATAGGAAAATATCACTAGGATATTGTTAAGCTGATAGTCAGGATAAATGAAAAGTTACTGTGGTAATGCTTCCTGTTCTGCTCACATTTTTGAAGGGTGTCATTAGGATGAAATTCTCATTAAGCAGCTGCTCTAGGTGGAGATGTTTTAACAGGACTGACTTTAAAGCAAATTGGTTTGATACTTCCTTCCTTTTACAAACTTCTTAATTCCTTCTTCAAGGTGGATAGGAGTGGTTGAGTCCAACAGGTGTGTTTTCTATCCTGCTTACAGTACTGAAAATGTAGTGACAATTTTTGTTTGGAATTGCACTACTATTTTTTTAGTATTGCTATACATTGACAACTAAGTACAGAGTAGAAAATTATATATATACACACACACATATATATAAAAACATGTGAAGTGTAGAAGTAATTTCCTATGCCTCTTCTTTTTCCTTTGAAAGCTCTGTACCCAAGCATGTGTTTGTATGAAGGCAATATATGGAGAAGGATCCTTACTGAGGCCCCAGAAGCCAGGCAGTAAAGAGTCAGGTTAGGACCAGGCTGCCCTAGATGGAGAGAGTCAGATCTGCTGGGATGTGTATTGCTGCAGTCTCACGGAGTGGATCGTGGCTCACATTTTAACATTTGGGTGGAATGCAGTAGCCAGAAGACAGGTGTGTGTTAATTCGTATCCTGGTATCATAGAATCATAGAATCAATAAGGTCGGAAGAGACCTCAAAGATAGATGTAGAAGAACGACAAGTGAGGGTATGAGAAGCTCTTGTTCTGTTTGCGCTCAATGCAGACAGTATGTCCACCTCTGATCACTACCTCATGAGGTACATTAGCATTTTTTATCTGTGTCTTTCTCATCATGAAGCTTCATCTCGATCTTTTGTCATCTTTTGCATAATGAACAGACATTCATGGTGTGTTTGGAAGGAGCATCCTTTTTTGATCGGGTGCAGATACCACTAACTCTGTCCACCCCTGTGTCAAACAGGAAATGGCTGGCCTTCCACTGGGTCTTTCTGCTGACCCACCTAAGTGAGCAACTAATGTCCTAAATGAAAGGCAGGCTAGTAGCTAGAGAAAACACCAAAAAACACAAAACCAAAACAAAACCAGAAACATACTATTCAAAAAATCAAAGATAGAAAATAAGCTTCTTGCTTATTTCCACCCCATTTTTAAAGTGAGTGCCCTGTGTTTCAAGATATTTTTGCTCTTGTTTTTTTGGCTCATGCACAAAAGCTTGGTAAAACCTGAATAAATTACCTCCCACCTACTCTAAGCAAAGTCTGAACTGACTAGCCACTGTACTGACTGACTAACAAGAAAATTTTGAGCATTATAAATAGCTGTAACTCCACTGTTCTCTCTCAACCAGTGGGTATTAAAAAGTGATGTGACATCTCTGTTCTGTGCCACCATGTTAATTGTGAATATGCTAATGCCAAAAGTCCCCTGTTTCTCCCTCCTAGAGTTCCTGTGTCAACAGTGCAGAATTACTGCAGCATCCTCTGAGCAGAGTTTAAAAAGCTTCTTGATCATAATTGGTAGGAAAAATTACTGGGTGAACCACATTTATTCCTCCAGTGTCTGAGCAGTCCAAGAGATGCAGTTGTAGCACTGCAGAGGCTGTGTTGGAGGGGACACACTGTGGAGCAGACCTGCCTTTGCTTTTTCTCCAAGCCATTATGTGACAGGGTTTGTAGCAAAAGGCTTGGTTCCCCAGTTTTTAAGCTCTTCCTGAAAGTGTTAATCTTTCATTACAATTAGTTAGAGCAGAAAGCCCATAGCTGATCTCAGAGGAGAGCCCTTAGGTCCAGCAGCTCCTACAAGCAGGCAGGGAAGTCCATCAGCTCAAATCAAGAATTCCTCCCATACAGCTTCCTTGAGTAACAGGCTTCTTGAGCATCCTGGAAGGGATTTGATCACCATATAAACACATTGTTCTTTCTTTATGATGAATGATTCAGCTTTTCAGCTGAGAATGCTGAGCTGTAACATTCCTGTAACTCCCCTGAGACTGTAACAGTCTGCAGCCAGTTGCTCTACAAAGATAAATCTTGAGACCCAGGATCATGTGCTGCAGAACCGCCAGCAGACACTGCCTCAATTATGCCCATCCATCTGACAAGCTCCAAACTTAAGGACACACACATGTGGTCTTTTAATGTTGGTTGTCAGAAAGCACTACTGCATGCTGTAATTAGTGTGTTCAAGTCTCAAAAGACTTATAAAACAAAGATACTGAAAGCTACTGGTAGGAAAGATTTGGTGTCATATTTAAGAATAACACCATTTCAAGCTGTGAGAACTTCCTGAAGGAGAATTCATTTGTTTCTATGATTATGTAGTGTTCATATTGCTGTTGACTTTGACAGTGAAAATGCACTTGTCAGACACACTTATTTTAATCAGTTTGTGGTTCTTTCTGTTCTCTGAGTTTTATGCATTTGCCTGAAGCCCATGACCTGTCACTTCCAAATGTAAGTAAGGCTGGGAATGCCAGGATTTAAACTTTCCTAGAAAACTTCTGTGGGCTTAGGTTAGCCTAGACTGTAGCAAGAGCGTCAGTGGAAGAGGTGGAACTCTGTTTTAGCACTGGGGACATATCCCACACACAGAGTGATGCTTTGTTTTCAGGTTTTATACCATTTGTAAACAGACTGACAGCTCCATGTCTGGGTGGTTCCCACAGTATACAGTTTTCTATCTGCCTGGTAATGTGTCATTCCTGAGATGACCCATATTGCTGGGCCATGAACTTTGTGGCTCTTTTGAATGCAGTAGGCTGCTTTGGTTCTTAATGACATTAAGAGGTTACAGATGAGGCAGCAGGTATATTGTTGGAGAGGAAAAAACAGTTTCTCTGATGTTGCTCTTTGTGATAAGGTGTGCTCTACTTCCTGGTTGCTAGAAAAGCTCTGAGCATCTACACATCTCTTGCAGCCTGCCATAACTTGGCAAAACTCTGATGCAAAGAAGCTTATGTTGTTCTTTTCCTTTGTTCTCATGCTTTTAGTGTAGCTAATAAAAATGTACCAAGTTTCCTTATGGCAGGCCAAAATTGCTGCTGTCAGTGGATATGGACAGAAGATGCTTTCTGACACCTTTGCTTTAGTCTTAAGAAAATTATTTTGAACCTTGAGTAAAGCATTCCTCTTTCTTGTGGGCCCAGAGACTTTGGAGAGTATTGAGGGTGTGAATTTTTATGTGAATTACTTGCTCTGATTTCAAGTTATTATTAAGCCTTGCCAGTGAAAATGCAAACAAAACCCTGTCTCCAGGGAATGGGGAATAGACATTGCTGCACGTCCTAATCAGTCTCTCTTGAAGATTCATTTAATATCTTGTGTATTTTTTTTTTTATCAAATGCATTATTCATGTAACAAAATTCACAGAGAGAAGCAGCTGAATTGTAATTTCTGTGAAGATTCTTCTTCCGAGAGATGGCATTTTCATTATTTAAATCAATGCAGTAGGTCTTGCCTGCATTGGGGGAGGCATGAAGTGAAGGCAACAGCCTGCAGATGGGGCACTGAGCCAGTTAGTTACTACCTCTGAAGGGAAATAAAACAAGCCATCCAGAAATTTAAGCCCTTTTTGGGTCAGTATGTAGCTATTTGAAACATCATTACTTTTTGTAGGTGTCTTTTCCCCTCTATGTAAGAAGCACTTAAGAAAATAGCAATTGACTAATGCTTACTCAGTGGAAAGGTTTCCTCTGTTATAAAAATACTGCTTGTGAACTGCATTCCCCACTGCTGTTTCCTGGAGAGTGCACCCTCAGCTCTCCATTGAGTTCATCTGCCCAGCCATGTGAGAGGACTTTTTTTTCATTTCAGGGCCTACAATAAAAGTTCCACATGTTTACATTGCGATTCTCCCTTATTTACCCAACCTTATGTAAACCACTGCACTCAATTAACACAGGCTCAGCCTCTGTTCTGTTTAAGACCTCACTCCACCAGTGGTCCCACTGAGATCAGTTGGGCTGTTCAGAGATAACAGAACACAAATAACACTGGTAGCGTTTATAAGCTCAACTTAATAGTATTACAGTGCTGCAGATTTAAGTGCTTAAGCAACACAGTGTGCTGTGCATTTCTAGCAGCATGGCAACTTTTTTTTTTTTTTAAGTGAGTATTTAGGAATTTAATTAGTGCATACAACCATTTAATTATGTAAATGAAACAAAAAAAAATAATAATAGGATGTTACAGCTGAATTTGAGATGCTTCATAAGGAGAGAAGGTCTCCTTATTTTGACTGTCCCACTCCAACCCCATATGACCATATTCTAGCTTATAGTCCCCTTTTGTCTTCCTCTTGACCTCCCCTTGCTCAAGCGAATGGAAAGCTCGCCACATCCTGTCCCTCAGGCCTTTAAACAAGCAGAACTTGCTGGTGTTGATGAGAACCAAAAACCACTTCCCAGCAGCAGTGGTCTGGTACCTCTGAGTATAATCCAAAACTGAACGGGAGTCTGAAGGGTGCCAAAACCAGAAGGGAGTCTGAAGGGTGCCCTGTGCATTTGTCAATGAAGCTACCCAGTGGTGGGTTGCTAGAATTAATGTCTTTATCCTTTTCTCTTTGTTTATTTGCCCAAGTTTGTCCACTACCTCCAATGGTGAGTCATGGAGACTACATCTGCCACCCACGTCCTTGCGAGCGTTACAACCATGGGACGGTGGTGGAGTTCTACTGTGATCCTGGTTACACCCTCACCAATGACTACAAGTACATCACCTGCCAGTATGGAGAGTGGTTTCCCTCCTACCAAGTATACTGTGTCAAAACAGGTAAGGGAGAAGCAATGTATTATTCTGATCCTCTTATTCCGATCCCCTCATTTTTACACCAAATTCAGTGGTCTGTGAATCATAGAAGGGTTTGGGTTGGAACAGAACTCCAATGGTCATCTAGTCCCACCCCCTCTGCAGTCAGCAGGGGCATCCTCCACTAGATCAGGTTGCCCAGAGCCCTCTTGAGCTTATCTCCAGGGATGGGGCCTCAAACACTTCCCTGGGCAACCTGTTCCAGTGTTCCACCACCCTCATGGTAAAGAACTTCTTCCTAACATCCAATCTCAATCTACTCTTCTCTAGTTTGAAAGCATTGCCCCTCATCCTATCACTGGTGAACTTCATCTGTTTCATGGTTAAGTGATGAATATACCTTTTAAGATGCTATTAATTATAGCACCCTTTCAAGATCCTAAATGATCCTAAACCATTTCAATTTCACTACAAGAACAGTTTAGGCATTTGAATAATCTCTTGAATAAGTCAAGTAGGGGACTCCCCAACACTGGACAGTTCTAAGACTCAGCTTGAGTGCTGAGTCTTATACTCTTACCCAGAAAGGGTGGACCAGATGATCCTTGAGGTTCCTTCTAACGTGACATTCTATGATTCAGTTGTTAGCTCTTCTGGATATTTTTATGTGTATATAGGCTAAGGTCATGATTGCATGTAAAACAGAAGGGGGAAAAATCCCTATCCAGTCCTCATGGCAGAGCTTTATGTTAAGGTTGCTTTTGGCACGTAGCATTGGCATCGTGTGATTTTACAATGGATGTACAAAAGATGTCTTGCCCTAACTATCACTTCTGAGTCTTAAAAGTATTAATCCCAAATAACAATAATAAACCACAACTCTTGTATTGCCTTTTTGTTACAGAACAGACCTGGCCAAACACCCAGGAGACCCTCCTGACTACATGGAAAATAGTGGCGTTCACTGCTACCAGTGTTTTATTAGTACTGCTACTGGTTATTTTAGCCAGGATGTTCCAGACCAAATTTAAGACACATTTCCTTCCAAGGTTTGTACTGTTATCTTTTGAAGATTAAGGGCCTTGAGTCAGTTTTCACATTCAGCAATCCTTGCTGAGGAGATGGAGCAGCTCATGAGCCTTGCAGATAACCCCCTTCTGCTCCGAGTGGAAGTCTCTGAGCCACTGGTGTGGAAAGGGCACTCCCCAGTAGCCCTTTGTGCAAGTAAGATAACAGGCAAAATTTCCCGGCTTAACTTTGGGAAGAGTTATATCCCTGCTGGTGAGAATTGCTGCTTCTGCATGTAAAAACAGCTGGCACTGTTTTTTGAATCACTCATTTTCAGGTGCTGGGGGAATTAACTTTTTTAATACTGTAGACTTAGTAATGCAAAGAAAGTTTTGGGCTTTTTTTTCCCTCTATGGACATATTTGTATTAAAAACTTATTATTTCCCTTTATGAGTATTGTTTTCACCACAATTTGTAAACATCTCCTACATCTTCCTTTACTTCCATTAATATGAGCTGTGGGCATTTGTCATTAATTCTCACAGCACTCCTCACAAGACAATTAGATGGGTATTATTATTCTTACTCTTCATATTATTACTATTATCACCTTTCAACTGAAAAAACAAGGCAGACATGCTGGGTTTTAGGCAAAGCTAGTAGTGTATTGGGGTTTAGACTTGTTTCTTGTTTTCAGTCTGCTAAATTTGCTGTGGACCTTGACACTGTGATTTCTCCTCTCCTGTGCCTGGTCTTTCCTGTGTCTTTATACTACCACATACAGAAAGGAGAGGGAAAAAGCTGTATGCCAGCTAACACGCCCCCATGCCAATGCTCCAGAAAAGGACTTGTTAAATAAATACATGTAGGTGAAACTATTCAGATTATGTAAGTACTGTATACATTTGTATACCTACATACAGCAGGTGAGGACTAGTATACATACACATATAAAACTAGGAAGACCCCTGGGGTAGTGTGTTGCACTATGCATAGCTTTATAGCCTGTCCTTGTCTAGCTTATTGAAAGCCATTTTACAAGGTCTTGTAGTGATGGGATGAGAGGGAATGGCTTTAAGCTGGAAGAGAAGAGATTTAGACTGGATAAGAAGAAATTCTTTGGATGAGGGTGGTGAGACACTGGAACAGGTTCCCCAGGGAGGTTGTGGATGCCCCCTCCCTGGAGGTGTTCAAGGCCAGGCTGGAGGCAGCCTTGAGCAACCAGTTCTAGTGGAAAGTGCCCCTGTCCATGGCAGGGGTATGTTGGAACTAGATCTTTAAGGTCCCTTCCAAACCAAACCATTCTATGAATCTATGAAATTGCTTTCTGTCCTCTCCTTTTCAGATGCTTTTATGTCCCAAAGGTATCTGGGATCAGTTCCCCCCTGCCAGGACTATACTGTGATTTAATTGGCTGGAAATCCATTAGTTAAGGGTTTAACAGAACTTCTGGATGAATAGAAATGTTTAGCTTAGAAAAGAAACCAGTTTAGTACTGGCTAAGGAAGCCTTCATCCTTTTTAAGCAAGACCTGAAAGGAGGCTAAAAATCTGGCAGCCAGAGCCCTGTCGTTCAGTAGCAGTCGTCTCAGTGCCTGTTTTCATGGGCTGTAAACATTTCTGTGCTCTAGCACATCTCTTTCCAGGGGTTCAGACACTACATCAGTGAACTACATCTGTGCTCTTTACTCTCCATGATACATACCTTGCACAGCCCAGCAAATGGGACTTGTTATGTCTTCTAAGCACTTCTTTTCCTTCCCCTCTCAAAATTGCTCTCCCTGACAGGAGGTTGTAGTGAGGTGGAGTTCAGTCTGTTCTCCCTAGTATCAGGTGACAATGAGAGGAAACAGCCTAAAATTGTGCTGAAGGAGACTTAGGTTGGATGTTAGGGAAAAAATGCTCACTGCAAGAGTGGTCAGCATTGGAACAGGCTGTCCAGGGAGGTGGTGCAGTCACTGACCCTGGAGATGTTCAAGGATTGTGTGGACATGATACCTCATGACATGGTTTAATGACCATCATGGTCTCAGGTTCACGGTTGGACTTGATGATCCTAGAGGTCTTTTTCCAGCCAAAACAATTTGATGATTCTATGATTACTGGTTTAACTTTTTTGCTTGAAACAGATTGAGTTTGTCAGCCTGAACCGAGTTTTGCAAACCCACAAAGCAAGCATTTCTGTGACTGGGAATGATGCTGTAGCTTCATTTTGCATGACCAGAAGTTGCCATGTTTACTTAAGTTCAGCGGTTGCTCTGACATGCTTCTGACATGCTCCTACTCTCTGTGGTAACTCTTCTGTGTTTGATGTAGAGGCAACCAGGAGGGCTCCATGGGTGACCCTGACTTTGTGGTGGTGGATGGTGTTCCTGTCATGCTGCCTTCCTACGATGAAGCTGTAAGCAGCGGCTTGAATGCCTTGGCACCTGTATACTCAGCTACCACAGATCAGGGGCATATTTTGCAGACAGAAGATCAGAACCCTCCTGCTTACCCTGGCCCCAGGATTGCAGACACGCTGCCTAATGAATATGAGACCTGTGATAGCAGGTCAGGCTCCTCTGAACTGCTCCAAAGTTTGTACTCGCCCCCAGCAAGCCAAGCGGCAGCACTTCCTGGTTCAGATCGAACTGACATATCCCAGAGCACTGCCACAGAGGCTGCATCCACAAGTCCACAGATCGATATTGCAGATGGTGAGTCTTGCATGGGGGCAACAGATGAGTCCTGAACAGAAGCTATCATTTGTTTGCACTATCAGAGCAAGGATAAACCCAGAGGACCTGCTTGTACTTCCCCCCACGGTTTTGTCCATATTTTGATTCGGGCATTTCTTTAAACCACGCTACTCCATGATCACAAAGCTGTGTGGCTGCTGCTGCATACAGCAGCAAAGCCAGCTATCATCTTGCCTGTGTGGGTTTGTTCATCTGCTGCTCAACTCCTATGCTCACAACTCCCTCACATGGCCTTCACAGCAAAGAACTGGATTTTCCCCTTGAAATAGAACTCCAGTGCTGTTTTCATACTCAGCCAAAATTAGCAGCCTTTATTACCAAACTCATCATGTCTGTCTGTGCAGCTAACTGCTCAGTCTGTGGTATGTAGACATTAAGCCATGGGAGTCAGAGCATAAGGGGAATATGCCCGTGGGACCACATCTGAGGATGGAGATTGCTGTAGATGATTGTGTGCATTTGAATCAAACATGAGCACACGTTGATATAATTTCACTGAGTTCTAATGGAACTGCATGGTGTGCTGCTCAGCATGTTAAGGAAACTAGATAGCTCTCCTTGGAGGCATTTAAGAGTGGCTCTGCTCCTGCTCTCCACAGCCACTGAGAGTTACTAGGCAAACAGCTGAAGCCCAGTGGCCTAAATTCAGTACAAAAGCAAGTGCAGGTGGAGAAGGTCTTTCCACTTCACAGCACAGATAAAGAGAGGAAGAAGAAATTCTGATAATGCCACTAAAGAGGCTGAGGGAGCTGGGGTTGTGTAGCCTGGAGAAGAGGAGGCTCAGACGAGACCTTATTGCCATCTACAACTACCTGAAAGGATGTTGTAGACAGGTGGGGGTTTATCTCTTTTCCCAGGTAACCAGTGACAGAACAAGAGGACAGAGTCTCAAGCTGTGCCAGGGGAAGTTTAGGCTTGAGGTGAGAAGGTGGTTCTCCCTAGAAAGAGTAATTGTCCCTTGGGAGGTGCTGCCCAGGGAGGTGGTGGAGTCACCATCCCTGGAGATGTTTAAAAAAAGTTTGGATGTGGCACTTGGAGCCATGGTTTAGTTGTCAGGTGGTGTTAGGTTGGACTTGATGATCTCTGAGGTTTTTTCCAACCTGGTTGATTCTGTGATTCTGTAAATGTCCCTGTTTCAGTGATTAATGTAGTAGAAAGGGATGTTTGCATTTAGGTTGTGTGGGCCTAACTTGTTTTAGAAGGTGGATTTTCATAGAGGCAATAGAGTGTAAGTGGGTGTGGAAGTGCTGATACTGTATGTCTTGGTCAGATCTTTGCAAGGCCCATTTCTGGTTTTGTAGAACTGCTACTGCTAATACTCTGCAAAAATAGAAAGGGAAGTTGCAGTCAACAATCAATGTTATTTCCTCTTTTCCCCTAGAGATTCCTTTGATGGAAGAAGACCCTTAGCCTGCACAGAGACCTGCCTTTGTCGCATCGCACTGTTGGGTGACGCAGATCACGAGGATTTAGAGATAGAAAAGACTCTCTGTGGATCTGGGGAGCGTATTTTCCTACTTAGCAATCTTCCCCCCACGATATCACCAGACTGGGTGAAAACTCAATGCGGGGCGGGGGCGCCAGCGACAGCACTGGGAAGGGCAGCGGCTTTATGAATGAATCCTGGGGATTTGACGAGAGCAGATGTAGAGAAAGAGAACTGTGGCTTTTTAGACATGAAATGTATATCTGCATCGCAGAAAGCTCTGTGTGTTCTGTAAGAAATGCTATTGGATTTTGATACCAACTGCCTCACAAAAGCATGTCAAAGTATGTAAACTGGCTTATAAAGACTGCTTTAAATGACCTCTACGGACCTCTAGTTTCTGAAGAATCCTTACAAGTTTGGGAGGGGGAGAAAAATACTAGTACCGAAACACACACACACACAAAAGAGGAAAGAACCCTAGGGTTCTTCTTTGGCTTTCCTATGGTAACTAGGAAGCTTCTGATTGAGTTGCTGGTGATTTTGTTTCAGACCACGTCTGCAGGAAACACAACAGAAATGATGGGATTTGTATATACTTTGATGTATGATAGCAAATATATATATATATTTAAAAAAACTCTTAAAGAGAAAGAAAAGGAAAGACTCCCAGGTCACATCATGATCTGGAGAATTTTTTAAAAGGTAAAGCAGAATTTATATCCTATACAATATTCAAGGTAAAGTATTGATATTTGTATTTATGCAAGACTCCTGTGACTCCATTGCATTTGATAAATCCTGCTATAATATGAGAGATCTAGAAAATGTTAAAATTATGAAAGATGTGCTTAAGAAATGTTGAACTGCCCTGTTTCAACCTTTCTTAGGCTCTTACAAATATATAACTCTACTAGAGTAATCTACAGTCATAGCCCAGAACACTGCCTTGTCCGTGTACCTTGTGGTAGTATTCTGAGCCATTATTGTAGAATACTTTAAGAAGTAATAATAATAAAGTTCAGTTTCGGTTCTTTTGACTTATCTGATTGTGTGTAGTTGGCCTGGTTCTTGCCTTCCTTGCTTCTTTCACCAGCCCCCATCTGAAGGCTGAGATGGCAGCAGAACACCTGATCTGCGACCTTTTCAGCTTTATATTCCTTATCCAGCTACAAATGGAGAGAGTAGTGTTGGCATGGGAAATGGGTGCAGCAGTGGCACAGCTTCTGTAGATGCTACACAGCCTCTGTAGAGGCTTTTCCCTCCTCTCCATGAGCACTGTGCTAAAGCCTGCATGTCACCTCTGTGGAGTTAACAGGCTCGTTGTTATTAGTCAGGAACAATCCTGGCTGTTCCATGTACTTACTGAAGGCCAAGTGGATTTTTCTCATCTTACTTTTGTCATTGAGCAAATCATACGGATGTAAAACTGCTGGAGTTTGAAGGAAGAACTCACCAGCTAGACCAGGTTGCCCAGGGAAGTGGTTGAGGCCCCTTCTCTGGAGATATTCAAGGTTAGACTTGATGAGGCCCTGGGCAACCTGATCTAGTTGGAGATGTCCCTGCTGGCTGCAGGAAGGTTGGACTAGATGACCTTTGGAGGTCCCTTCTGGCCCAGACCATTCTATGATTCTATAAGTCCATCACGTGGGCTAATCCAGACCAAAGGTAATGAGACTCAGCTCTGATTTTATGTGCAAAGTAAACCATTAATATCTCTGTGACCCTAAACAGAGGATTGCTACAACTTCTGTTCTTGATGTTTTCATGATTATTTGTTTGCATTGTGGTAGCATCTAGTGGTCCCACTCATGAGTCATGCTGGCAGAAGGGTATATGTGCCTCAACCAGTCAAGAAAGTGTTTATCAGCATCCTGTCAGCACCTGTATAGGATAGCAAGAAGCAAATGGAGACAAAAACCTGTGCAAGAGAGTGGCAACTATTGGAATAATCTCAATCACTCTGTGGTGAGAACACAGCAATTGATATTGAAAGAGAAAACCTCATGCACCATTCCTGCTCACATAAGATTTACATTGGTTTGTGCTGAAGTGGTCTCAGCTGTAATCAGATCTTCAGCTTTATCCCAAATCTATTGTGTAGTTGTACTTGCTTTGCTACCCCTTCCTTTTTAGGCCCCATCCTTTCCAGAGGTGCTTGCACTACCAGCTGAAGTTGGGGATTGCCACGCCAGCAAACAAGAGTGCTGTACTAGCAGCCTGCAATTGAAGCACGTCCCAAGCCCTACAGCCAGCTAAGTGATTTTTGTTTCATAATACCATTGAAAAGTATTGGATTTACTTTAGATGCCCTATAAAACAGCAGGAAATCTGTCTTTGCTGATCTGCTAACAGCTTGTGAAATTTCATTCCTTATTAAATTTCTGGACCTCCATTTATTAATTTCTGTTATGAAAGCTCCTGATTAATATTTGGAGCTCTCCTGTTTTACAGATTTACACTGCTGGACTTATGGCACTGCAGTCAGTTTTGGCTAACAGAGCCAGACAGGGTAAGTTAAGGAATGTAAATTTATGGCTTATTAGGCCCTTTTTATTTTTAAAAGTGCAGAACTGCAAATACTAGGAAAAACTGCAAATGCTGGGAAACATTGATGCATTACCATTGCTCAATAGCCCTTTGGTAGCACCACAGTAAATGTAACTTGCAAAGGTAAAAGAGAGGTCTTTACCACTTTTTTGCTTATGACATATAAGGCTTCCTGAAAAGGTGCTTGGGGGCACTACTTGGGTTTGGGGGGAGGGGGGTTTGCATGCTTGAATATTTGGGGGGAAAGACAAGACTATTTCTGCTGCTTTTTGTTTACTTTCCACATGGGGGCTTGAATTCTCATGAGATCTGCCTGCTCCCAGATTGGCAACTGTACCCCAATCCTCAAGCTGATGCTCTGGGCTGAGGGCTTCCCCCTCAGCCTGCCCTGGCCACCCTGGAGAACCCTGAAGTTCCCTGACCTAAGACCTCAGGCCAACCTCAAGCACTCCCTGAGCTCCAGCAGCCACACCATCAGGAGGGTGGATGCTCTTAGGGCCACAAGAGACTAGAGAGCTGGTAAGATCATGACGGGATGCTCCCTGTGCAGATGAAACCAGATGGGAAGATGAGCACATCTTATGCACATCATGTTTTCATTTGAGCTAACTGGATGTGAATAAAAAGAAGCCCAGAAAAAAACATTGTTGGAGAGGAGCAGCAGCATATTGGTGAAAATGAGTAACCCATGTGCCTTTGGCAGTGGGAAGAAAGGGTAGATACTGTGAATTCCCGGGGGGGGAGGGAGGGAGAAGAGAAGAGAGAACACAAAACAAACCAAGAACTGGCTTCACCCTGCCAATATTTCTAAAAATTAGAAAGAAGGAGAAATGAGCAATGTGTCAGCCTTCAACACTGACTTATGAACGAGGGCTTGACCTGTAGAGTGCTGGGGGGGGGGAGGGGGGATGTAGGCATCCAAGTTCTCTCAGCAGCTCTGCAGGGAGTGAATCACAACCTGAGTCAACAGGACCTGGCTGTTGTCAAAATGTTAAATGTCAATACAAAGATGTTTACACAGAACTGGAATTTATAAAATGCATGAAGCAATCCTTCAAGCTCTACTCAGCAATAGTAAGGCCTCAGCTTAGAGCAGTGTGTCAAATGTTGAGCAATTTTTTTTCCACCTCAAGGAAAAGAGTGAAGTAGCTGAAGGGAAGCCAGGCAGAGAGAAGTATTAGAAATTTGAAAGAGTCAGTCCTCCAAGGTGACATTAAATATCATGTAGTGTTCAGCTAGAACAACAGAGGACCAAAGGGGACATAGCAATTTGGTTTTCTGTGAGAAGCATATTTTGCAAGAAAGGCATTTGTCCATATAAGTAGGACAAGAATAATAGACTTAATTGTAGCTTGAGAGGATTAGGTTAGATATTAGAAGGAACTTTCCCAGCACAGGGATGGTTGCAAGCAAGGAGAGATGGCCTAAGGAAGTTGTCAGAACCTTCTATTATGAGAGATTTTTGAAGACCCGTGTAAGTGAATAGCAGGCAGGAAAACAATGGGGCAAGATGTACTAAATGAGCTCTGGGCCCCATGCTCATTCTGTTTCTGTGCAAGTCCTGCCTTCTGAGAACTAGACTTGGCTAATGCATGGCTCACCCATATAGACTAATGCCAAACTGGTCAGCAGTCACCAAATCACAGGCAGGAACACTCTATTCCACCTACAGAAGCTTTTCATGTAGTGTGGGCTGCACTCCAGGTAAATCCTATGAATGAAACCCTGTTGCACTGAAATGGTGTTGAGTTCAGAATATTTGTTTTCTGTGACAAGTTCAAATTTGGGCTTTTGTGCTCTTCATGTCTGTCTTAGGCAGTGAAATGAACACAGCCCTTCTAATACTCTCTGCACACTAGGTGACATAAATCCTCTCTCAGTAATTATCTGAAGACACCTATTAAGTTGAAGCAAAACCAGCAGCTCAGGCACTGGAGCGCAGAGACTATTGTCATGTTTATGCAAAATGTGCTTCCCATGCCCCAAAAGCTGTTTGCTCCACTCTGTGCTGTGCTGCAGCTGGTAGCACAGCCTACCACATCAGCTGTCAGAGGAGGACTGGCACAGATGAGAGAAGCACATCTCAAGCTTCTCGTGTCACTACCATTATATAGCAGCAGATAGACCATTCTTGTAGCCCAGAAAGCAAATCACATCCTGGGCTGCATCAAGAGAAGTGTAGCCAGCAGGTGGAGGGAGGTGATTCTCCCCCTCTGCTCCACTCTGGTGAGACCCCACCTGGCGTCCTGCATCCAGTCCTGGGGCCCCTACTACAGGAAGGATCTGGAGGTGCCGGAAGGTGCCCAGAGAAGGGCCACGAGGATGAGCAGAGGGCTGGAGCTCCTCTGAGGACAGACTGAGGGAGCTGGGGCTGTTCAGTCTGGAGAAGAGAAGGCTCTGAGGAGACCTTATTGTGGCCTTCCAGTATCTCAAGGGGGCCTACAAGAAAGCTGGGCAGGGACTTTTTAGGGTGTTGGGTAGTGATAGGACTAGGGGGAATGGAGTGGAACTAGAAGTGGGTAGATTCAGATTGAATGGTAGGAAGAAGTTCTTCACTATGAGAGTGGTGAGACACTGGAACAGGTTGCCCAGGGAGGTGGTAGAAGCCCGATCCCTGGAGGTTTTTAAGGCCAAGCTGAATGTGGCTCTGAGCAACCTGCTGTAGTGTGAAGTGTCCCTGCCCATGGCAGGGGGTTGGAACTATTTGATCCTTGAGGTCCCTTCCAACCCTAACAATTCTACAACTCTTCCAGCCCTACCATTTCCAGGACAGAAAGATGCATTATTTAGTAGGAAGGACCTTAGCTTAAGACTAAATTATTGACTGTCCAGGTGTCAGAGCAGATTTCTAATAACTCACACAGACCCCTACAGCAATTGGGCATAAAAGGCTAAGTGGGATTCTTGTGGCAGCTTTCCTCAGCAAGGCAGAGAGACAAGGGGGTACTGTTACATGGGGATGCTTTGTCACTCAGCAAAACAGGAATCACTGACAAAATATATTAATCAGAAACTTGGAGAAGGAAGAAAAGACACATTCTAATAAAGTCACAGGGACATGGATAAGTTCCCCATGGTCTCCAGTAAGCACAGAAGCAGCTGTTTTCTTCATACAATGGATCCAAAAGATCAGGAGGGCAGGGAGGGAAGACAAGTTTACTGTTTTGGGGGTCCAGTGGCTCTTTTCCATCAAGTCTGCATTTCAGCGGTCAGGTTGGTTCTGTTTCCAATTAGGGCCTTGGGTTTGGTTTGGATCCACTTTTTCCATTGTACTGTGTTTGCCTTTTGTTTCCCCTCTGCTTATCCTTCTACTGTCTTTTTTCCTTTTAATTTTTGGTAACTGATATTGTTGTACCAGTTGCCTCCTGCCTCCTCAGTCATGCTGGGAAGCAAAACAAGTTGCTTAATTGCAGTGCAGTGCCCAGCAGGACACATCCCCTCCCTCATAAGAAGCTTCTCTTATTTGCCTAATTTACATTCTCAGCAGAGAGGATGAGAAGGGACATGGAGCTCCTCACTGCTGACAAATGGTCCATGAAAATGGTTGGAGAAGGACACTGAGGGGAGCCCACATTGCTACCTGCACGATGTAGCTATACACCTTGGTTCTGAGCCTGTCAGCTCATGATCTTTCATTGGCCCAGAATTCATGGGAGGACCTGAATGCTCCTATACAAAACCAGGAGCCCAGACTTTTAAGAATTAGTGAATTTTTTAGGGTGTTTGAAGGGAAGATGTTTTAAAGAGATCCTCCTTTCTGAAACTGGTGAGCTCACACATTCAGAAAATGGGTACTGATACAGTCCAGTTAGGGAGCATGGGGTGCACAGCAAATGACTTTGTCCACTTTCTGGCACTCCAGTATGCACTTGTCCCCAGGATAACTGCTTGAACTAAACAGTTACCAGTTGCTGAGCTGCTGGCTTCACATCCTTTTATTTTTTAACCTAATTAGGCTAGATTTATTTTTAACACTCCTTATTTCCATCTGTTTCTGACTTCCATCTATCTACTGCTGAGCACATGCTGCTCCTGCCAAAGCAAGTGTCTTTCAGCAGCTCTCTCAGCCCCCCAGAACCATAGCACCCTGCAGGAGATCACACTTGCCACCATTGTCCCTTCTATTAATTCCACGGCAGCACATGCTGTTTGCCTGCCTTCTTCCATGCTCTCCAGTTAATAACTGTGCAACCGGTTGTTATTCCTTTCATACCCATTACCAGAGCTGCCTGTTGCTGATAATTCAGGGTTAATTACTTACTGAAAAGTTGAGCAGAACAATTTAGGATGGCTTAGCCTGCTTATGGATGAAGACTCTAAACGTCTGCAGTCTATCACTGACACAGACACCACAGGAACGTGGTGTAATCGGCTGTTGCCGAAGTGCTGAGGCAAACATGAGGCTCAGTCTGACCAGCAAGGTCATGCACCTCCTGCTTGGTTTTCCACTGGATTTTGGGCAACCACTTGAGAAGGGAGCTGCCCCAGTAACTTAGCAGGTTCACTTATGCACCCATTCCCATTGCAGCAGTATGCAGAGCAGATACAGCTACACAAGTGATGAAGCCCAGCCTTAAGAAGGACGCAGTGGCAGCTGTAAAGATTCCAGCATTCCAATTAGGCTTAGGGTGCCAGGCTGATCTATCACAAATGCTTCTTACCAGAGACAGACATACCTGTGATGAGACTTAGATGATAATGTTCTCTCTGTTTTATGGAATAAAGGAGTGGGAGAAATTGCCAAGAAGCATCATTAAAGGTAAAAATGCCTTCCAGTCATTTTTCTCTGGTCTGGCAGCCTCCTGTTCCCTGAAATTTTGAATCCAGGAGCTGTTAGAGGTTGACAGATTGATTTGGGTTGGAAGGGACCCTCGAAGGTCATCTTGTCCAACCCCCATGAAGTGAGCAGAGACACCTCCAACTACATCAGGCTCCCCAGGACCAGATCAAGTCTGATCTTGAATGTCTCCAAGGACAGGACCTCAACCACATCTCTGCACAACCTGTTCCAGCATTTCACAAATCTACTCTGCTTCAGCTTAAAACCATAGCCTCTCATCCTATTGATACAAGCCCTTCTAAACAGTCTCTCCCCAGCTTTCCTGTAGGTCCCCTTCCGATACTGAAATGCAGCTATAAGGTCTCCCCAGAGTCTTCTCTTCTCCATCTTCCCAAAGCAGCTCCTACACCATCCTCCACCCTGCCCAAACAGCTTCTGCTCCACCACCACCATTTTTGCACATATTTCAGAGCCAGGAGAAAGACTCTCAACCAGCCAAGACACCACACAGAGGAGCTCAGCCAGCACCCATGGATATTGGAGCAGTCATCAATCATTGTCCTACCTAACCAGGGGGCCACCAGGCCCCCAGCCTTTGTTGTCACCACCACCATCACCCAGTGTGCACCACGGAGGACTCACCAGCAATGAGAGGAGGATCCCTCAGCCCAGATGGGCTCAGTTTGGGGCTTCTGCCTTTCCTGGGACGGATTAAAACAGGGAGTGGGTGGGGAGGGCAAAGTGGCCACAGCTGGGCTGGGAGGAGACTCCAACAAAGTCCAGGTGCTCTGGGTTTGAGGGGGGAAAAGGGGGAAATGGGATGGGTGGTGGGAAGGGCAAAGTGGCCACAGCTGGGCTGGAAGGAGACTCCAACAAAGCCCAGGTGCTCTGCATTTGAGGGGGAAAAGGGGGGAAATGGGGTGGGTGGTGGGAAGGGCAAAGTGGCCACACCTGGGCTGGGAGGAGACTCCAACAAAGCCCAGGTGCTCTGGGTTTGAGGGGGGAAAATGGGGTGGGTGGTGGGAAGGGCAATGTGGCCACACCTGGGCTGGGAGGAGACTCCAACAAAGCCCAGGTGCTCTGGGTTTGAGGGGGGAAAGGGGGAAAATGGGATGGCAAAGGGGCAGATCTGGTGGGAGAGGGGAGGTGGTGGTGAAAGGAGGGGATTTTAAAATAACTATTTTCCATAAGTCTTTCATAATGCACAACTGCAGTCCATGGTTTGCTTGGCCTCCATGGAAAAAGAACAAACCCATCAATACTTCACAAACTAAAGCACAACGGTGGCTACTGCAATGAAACCTTTCCATGAGTATCATTTTGCTTGGTGGGAAAATCTGTGCTCCTCAGACCAAGATAATAAGTTTTAACAAAACCAAATAAACTCCACCCAGCTCGCCAGGAGCTTGCTTGCATTACACTATTTGCAGGGAATCCAGGCTGATGTGGTGCATTGTATGGGGTACTCTGCAGTCTTCTAAGCCTTCAGCACATAGGGCTGTGCAAAAGGTCATCAACAGCCTTTGGCTGTTCTATGCATGGTCAAGCAAGAGAAAGCAAGACAGTTCCCCTTTTAGACACTTTTAAAATCCAGCACAGTGCTGTCTTCATCATTGGATGCCTAAGTGTCTTCCTATTAAATTATGAGCAAGAAAGTGATTAATTGCTCCCTGACCTTCAGTTTCTTCATTGAGACTGTGTCACCAAACCATATTTTATGTCACTAGGAGACAGTAGATGTAAATCAACTACCTGTCTGCTCTAGAATATCTAACAAAGGAGGAAATTACTTCCATCCATTAACACAGACAGGATTTCTTGAGAGGATTTTCTGCCTTCCAGATTCTGTTTTAAAATGCAATTTCATCCTCACAGGTCTGCCTGCTAGTTTCCAGCAGGAGAAACCTTGCCTTGGTTTGTTTGCAAGGCTGGCAAGAACAGCCACCTGCCACTCTCTCCCATCTTACAAATGCCTTTTTTTTTTTCCCTTCCCACTACCTAAGTTAAAAATAATCTACATAAAAAAACCTCACTCAAGGTAACATTTGGGTTTCTTCAGGAAGAAATCCTTTCTCAAGAAACTAAATTATTATTTCATTAGCCCCAAAGCAGACTGAACTCCTTCCACTTTGCTTCTGTGGCCCAAGACTGAACATGCAGTAAGTAGAAAGGGGAATTCCCCCCAAATAATTAGTAAGAAATTACATTGGTCCTTGTGTCTCTGACAGAACCCATGTTTGCAGCACACACAGCCAGCAGTGTGCCCAAGTGGCCAAGAAGGCCAATGGCATCCTGGCCTGTATCAGGAATAGTGTGGCTAGCAGGAGCAGGGAAGTCATTGTGCCCCTGTACTCAGCATTGGTTAGGCTGCACCTTGAGTACTGTGTCCAATTCTGGGCCCCTCAGTTTAGGAAAGATGTTGAATGATTTGCCATTGGAATGTGCTGCCCAGGGAGGTGGTGGAGTCACCATCCCTGGAGGTGTTTAGGAAGAGACTGGATGGGGCACTTCGTGCCACGGTTTAGTTGATTAGATGGTGTTGGATGATAGGTTGGACTCGATGACCTCAAAGGTCTTTTCCAACCTGGTTAATTCCTATTCTATTCTATTCTATTCTATTCTATTCTATTCTATTCTATTCTATTCCATTCCATTCCATTCCATTCCATTCCATTCCATCTGCAGATCCTGTAGTTCCACCTGTGGATGACACAAGAACTGGGAAGCCAACACCTTTGTGTGCAGCACAGAGAGAGCAGCATTCTGTCCCCTGTGCCACCTTGTGCTGCCCATGTTGGTCTCCTCCTCTGGCAGTGCTTTATAATGGCTTTTCCTTGGTTTGTCCTCTTAGGCTTGCCCTTTCAGGCTTTTACATCAGGAGCATTCAATGCTATCAGATCATTGTGTCAGTATGTTCCCCAGGCCTGGCGCATGATGCAGTGATTATTTTCAACTCCAAAGTGAGTCTCATTGAAAACTAAACCAATTTTTAAAACCTTAAACAAAACAAACCAAAAAAATCAGGCTTAGAGGTAGCCTCATTGTTGTGTTGTCCCTGTGCATTCATTTTTCTGTTCAGATTAGACATGCCCTTAAAGAACAGGAAGTTCACAACAGGGCAGCCAAATCTCATATTCAGAATTAGGACCCTGGAAGGTAAAAACAGCCTGTAAACTAGAAAAATGTTGGCCCATGATTGCACTGAAATCTCAAAGCTTAGTGCAAGATGTGTCCTTAAGTGCTTTTGCTGGAAAGAAGCAACCCCTGCCATGCAGTTACATATTTAAGCACTGGGGAAGAGATTTGTTTACTGAGGGAGGAAGGCTTACAGTCCAGGCTGCCGGTCAGAGATAGTTCAGTGTAATCATTACAGGCTGCAACACAAATGCAACAGTTTGAAGACCTTTGACATTTAATTAGTATTTTTCTCTTTTACAGAGCAAAGAGAGTTTGGACCTTGAAAGAAAAATGAGCTAAGGCTTTAATTAGTGGGGCCACGGAGAAAGAAATGAAGAATGACTGTGGAGGGCAGTAAGTATGTGCTGAAAGCTTACAGGGAAACTGATCCAAGCAGACTGCAATAGATTCTAAATTACACATTTAGATGGACTTATATGTGCAGATGCCAAACACAACTGTTTCCATGTAACTCTAAGAAGGTAAGAAAAAGAAATATCAAAAGTACAGATTTGTGATAACTGGGAAATGCTCTGCTTGAGCAACTGCTTTACCCCTTGGCACAGTCACAGAGAATTGATTCTGCTGTCTTAAAAACAAAAGCTGTTCGCTGCCTGAAGCTGTTTCTGAATGTGCACCTTATACACCAGTGTGAAAGAGAGAAGGCTATGCTATTGTAGCCCCTCTCTACTGGGCGTTGACCCACACAGCTCCATCTGGACAAATACTGGTGCACTGGCCAAGAAAACCAGTAGCAAAGGTGACTAGACACAAAATTCTCAGAAATGCACAAAGTAAATGGGAACTATCAGAAATCTGTGGGGTTACTGAAGATGGCAAGCTTGCTGTTTTCAGGCAAACGTGATTTGTGAGAGGATAGTTGCTTCACAGGCAGCAAGTCACAGAAGCTTAGCCTCTGCAGCATCTCTCCTCTCCTTAGGCAGCACTTTCCATGGCAGGAACAGATAAGAGCAGCGTTTAGGGCTTGTGCTGATAGCACAAAATGAACAGAAACTGCTGTCGCGTCAGAACAGGTAGGAAAAATACAGGGAGAGGCCATACAAAAGTGAAACACATTTTGTGTGGGAAAGGTTGGTCTCTCAGGTGTGGATGAAGCCAGAAGCAATGTCACATCCTGCTCCAAGCACTTGTCCAGTTACTCCTGGCCAGCAGCTGCTGTCAGCATAAAAGCAGGAGTGCAAGCAGCAGTGATTGGAGCTTGGCTAAACCAGACACTGAGATGGAAAGAGATGCAGCACAACTGTGGTATTTTTCTGTCCTGGCAGGTGAGATCCCAGTCGATGTGGTGCTGTGGGGCAGGAAGCTGGGTGGCAGGTCACCTCTCTGGAGCAGCTGTGGAGGCAGCGTGGCCTCCAGCACAGCTCTGTGGAGGGCAGGTCTCACTACCTGCAACATCCGAGGCCTCTCCTACCCTGGGCATAGGAGCCCGAGGCAGCAGCAGCTCTCAGCCAAGCTGGGAACTCATGTTGCTCAGCAGTCCTTCCTCTTGAACCTGGCTAGAAGATCACTTCCTCTTTGCTCTTGGTAAAAATGTGATCTAGTATTGAGGCTTCAGATTATTGCTCTGCTGCCTGCAGGCATCTTGCCACATGAGAAAAAATAAAAGAGACAGTCAAAGATGTTACATACTTTGCTAATAAACTGCTTTGGAGAGACTTAAGAGTGTCCTTGGGGAGCACCAGAATTGCTGTGCTGGTTTTTAAGCTCTCTTCACCCTCACTGCTTTGGAGCGGCACACGACATGTTGCAATCCATCTGTCCTTTTCATGTTTGGAGAAGCGGTCAGAATGGAGCAATGCAGCCATCCCAGCTGAATGTGCTGGTGTCAGCCCAGAGGTGCCGTGAGTGCGAGCAGGAGTCACGAGGCTGCCCCGGCTTTGAAACCCCGGAACCTTGGCGTGCTGTCAGCAGCTGCAGTTTTCAATTTCACGGGACATTTCTTTTGGTGTAAGCAGTGGATTTTGTTTTACCTCCATCTTCTCTCTTTTTTTTTTTTTTTTTGTTAACACTGCAGGAATTATTTCTTGGGGCTCTCTCCTGTCTTACCTGATACTGTGTGCACTGTGTGATTCCTGGGCAGAGACCTGAGCTTGCATGCGTGCATGCACGCTCACACGTAAACTCTGGAGAATTCAGTAACACAAAAGCTGTCACAGGCCATTTTACTACAGCCCCAACATTTGAAAGGTATTTAGGTTAGAATAAAACCAGGTTTCAGCTCCAGTCAGCTTTTCTTTGCAGAATATGGGGAACAGCTGCCTGCCCCTTGGGCACTGCCTAAACAAAGGTCTCCTTCTACTCGAAGTGGCCTCATCAGAGGGAAGCTGTTGCTGTGCCTTGCCAGCCTGAAATAGGGATTTGCCCTTTACAGATGTGGAGGTTGGACAATCAGGGGCTGTATGTATATATAATTTTAAGCATGTGAGTACATTTTTCTCACACAACCTAATCATACCTTGAAGAGAAGCAGAGCAGGCTGAATCAGTTCCTCAGACACCACTGTTTTGCACACTTTCACCTTATTTGTAAGAATCCAAAGTAGGGTAATCACCACTCTGAGCGTTGTGGGCCTTTTTTTTTTTTGCCTAGATATGACCACACTAATTTCAACAGGCCAAACTTTGGCTTCAATGTGTTGAAATGAAAGTATCAGCATTCTGATCTAGTGGAAGGTGTCCCTTTGCCATGGCAGAGGGGTTGAAACTAAATTATCTTCAAGGTCCCTTTCAACCCAAACCATTCTATGAATCTATTTTCAAGCTAGTATGTTGAATTATTCTTAGGTTGAGATCAATAGGGTCCTTTCATCAACTGATCAAACTTTGCTCAGTTAGACTTTACTGATCTTCCTTCTTTGCTCAAATTAACACAGTCATATCTGTAATTGAACTTGGTGGTAGCCAAGTCTATAAAGGCTAAAAATGCTAAAATCTGCCTCTCCAAAGTCTTCAGCAACACGAAGAAACACATTCAGATCAAAACTGATGCTACCTAGACCAGGAAAAAAACCTCCACTTGTAGAGGCTTGTTTTGTGTGCTTCTAGACACATGGAGAGAGAATAATTATCTTTGTACAGGTAGAAATGTATCTTTCCTTGTTCTGTCCATTCTGTGGACACACTGTTGAGTTCACTGTATCGACAAAAGCTTTCTAAAACACTTCAATAATTCCCCAAATATTCAACACAACCCACACTGCCTTTTTTTTTTTTTGGTTCCTTTTCCCAGCTGGACGTTTATTAAGAACAACATAGATTTTCCCTGTGTTTATTGTGAAATCCAGGTGGAGGGGGATAAAAGGCAAATAATTCTTTCTGTTTAATATGATAATTTCAGCTGAGACTCATAAGGTAAAGAAAGTTAATGTCATTACCTATGCAAGATATGAAAATGTGTGTCTCTAGAAATAATGACCTTATTATAGCATCGATCTTGTGTGGGTGGAAGGCTGCTTTAGAAGAAGCCTATGGGAAATGATAATGCTTTTCACCTGCCTATTGTACATTATAGGTGAGCCCAGAGGTACAATAAGATGCACAGCTGGTTAAGTGTTTTACATGTAAGAAATCAGTGATTCAATGCATTAATCACTAGAGTGTGATTATAGGCCTTAATTTAGAAGGCATTAAGTCATTCACCATAGATAACCTTTGTGGCTATTAGAATTTCACAGTCTGAGTTCATTACAACTGGCAAATGTCATTTGCACAACCAGCACACACAAGGGCCTGTTCTTTGGCTGGAAGCACATTTTTTGCAGTATTAAATCCACTCCATTAAATACAAGAGAGAGCACCTGTTTGGGTCTTATTTCAATAAAGATTCTTATATCCTAGCAACATTTTAAGGGAGCTTATAAAGATTGCACATTATTAAGATATTTTATTAGCGTGTTAAAACCGGAGTGAGATACACTGGAAATATTACAAGCACATCAGGAGAAGACATCGTAGCTGGTGCTAAATCATGGCAATAAACCAGCCTGTTGCAGTCAGTATCAAAATATGAGAGAAATGACTATGTGTTACCCCCCAAAAAAATCTGTTAGAGCATTGGCTGACCTTGTATAAATGAACCTTCATGCATGGTGTTACTTGAAATTAGCAATATGCTTAAAGTTAAGTGTCTTGGTACTTCATTTCAAGAAGCTGCATAAATCTAGGACACGGTAAAATTCTGTAAGTAACTATTCCTAACTTTTGGTCTTTTCCTTTGCACAGGAGACATCTTTTCTTCCCCCCTCTTTCCTTATCCTTCGTGGTGCCTGCCAGGTGTCTAGCTCACTCTGTGTACCTGACTCGCATAAGACAACAGAGAAGCAAGAAACGTGTCTATGCTTAACACAGACACCTTGGCAGAAAGACAACTCTTGGTTTAATTTCCATCATTCTTGCAAGTGACAGAACAAAGTGAGGTGGTTGTGTAGGTGTACCTTTTGTCATCAAAATGTAACATGCTCATCTGCACCGTTTGGAATTGCATTCCTTCCTCTCTGCAAGAAGGCATGGAAAGGTATCAGCCCAGTGCTACAGAAAATACAGCTGCATTAACAGACAAGTGAGCTGTTTCTTTGAGTTACATGAGCACAGGAGTTGAAGACAATGGCATCTTTTATACAGTCTTGTGGTTTACACATTTGAAACTTGGAGGGTTTTAATAACTGAATCAAAAAGATTTAATCCAGAAGCCAGTCTGCAGTGATTATGCTGGTGTGTGAGCACTGATCACTGATCATTTATCACACTGATAAATCAAACTCAATGCACTGAACTAATGAAAGGGGAGAGGTTCCAAGACTATAGTAATGAAAGGAGAGCAGTCCTGCTTTACCTGCTGCTTCAGCCACTTCTAAAGTTTTTATTTACAATCTGAAACTGACTCAGCTGACACCTGAACTGTCACTGGGTTCTAGGCCTTGCTTCAGGCTGAGCTACTTTATGCTGAAGTTAGTGAGGCAAGGCCTAGAATCCAGTGGCAGTTCAGATGTCAGTTAAAGCCAGTTTCGGATTGTGAATTTATGTATATGGGCAAAAAGTTAGAGGCCCAGGCTGAAGGATTCACAAAACCCTAGGTGCTTCCCACCTGCATCAACACATTACAACAGGATTGTAAGTATCCACACTACACTCACACAGAGATCTGTAAAACTGGGGGCACACATTGAGATATGTCAACTGTCTAAATCCTGATTCTGGTTCTTACTGTCATCACCTAGAAAGAGGTATTGTGGTGGTAGGCTCAGGAGATATGACTTACTACAGACTTACTACCTTCCTATTTATTACAGCTAGGAGTAATCCTGGAAATATTCAGAATGTCAGCTATCCAGTTTCATTTTTACAGACATAAGTAAGAGAGAGAATCAGGGCAAAACAGAAAGTAAATATTAGATATTTGAGCATAAGTGTCACAAGCATTTCCTCACACTGCAAACTTGTGGGAAGCAAGAGAACTGCTTACACAGCAAAGAGTGAGAATATTCCGTCTACACTGTCTCATGGTCTGGTGGGACATCCAGGGACACTAGGGAGAGGAGAGTTCAGTTCTTATTAGGAAAAGAAAAGTTCTGGAAGGAGTGATCTGACCACTGAGTGGAGGGATAGGAGATGGGACTACATTACAGCTTGCTGAGAGCTGCGAGCAAGAGCTGCTTTAGGCGTTCAAGTCCAAAAGCAAATGAGAGTTGTGCAACTTCACCAGAGTGGAGCCTCATTTCATTTACTAGGTGAAATCTTAAGACATGATCACAGGACATGCAGAACTGAGGATTACCAACTTTCCAGATTAGGTCATGCTTCTGGCCAATGTGATATATATTGTATATACTGTATGTACTGTATATATATATTGTAGATCCAATGCTTCAGGCACCTAAGTCTGCCATGCGATGCTACTAAAACATCACCTTACTGCTGTGGGTATGGCCAGGCAGCAGTGTGCTCAAGAGCTAGCTCAGAACTGGCCACTTTTCCAAACAGCATCAATTTCCAGAAATTGTATTTAAATGCAAAATGGTTCTCCTTTTTTTAAAAAAAATAAAAATTGCCCTGTCCTCTCTTCCACCCCCTCTTCTTCACTCCTGGATTCCTCTCTCAAGAATTACAGTAAAAGGCAAATAAATCACTTCAGCTACAGATCTATCATTCAATCTTAACTTCTTTAGGAAGCCTAAGTATCCTACTTAGTATAAGGTAATGTAGAAAACAGAATATAATGGCCATCTGAAATAGGATAAGAATGCAAGCATCATACCAGCTGCTTCCACTGAGCTTCTGTCAGACTGCACGTCAGAGGGTCAGCCGTACTGGAGGTAAAAGAGACAGAAATGAGCCGGCTCTTCATACCTGCAAAAGACCAGAAGAAAAAGCTCAAGCTTCAAGCAACCAGCAAACACAAATTTGTAAACTGCTTAGACTGAGATGAGTCAGTGTGATTACCTTAGAGTCACAGAATCATTTTGATTGGAAGAGACCTTTAAGGTTATTGAGTCCAACCACTATCTATACCAAGTCTGGCGCTAAACCATGTCCCTCTGCACCACGTCTCTGCCTCTTTTAAACACCTGCAGGGATGGGGTTTCAACCCCCTCCCTGGGGAGCCTATTTCAGTGTTTCACAGTCCTTTCAGTGAAGTAGTTGATTTTAATATCCAACCTAAACCTCCGCTGGTGCAAACTTCTTCTCATCCTATCACTTGTTACTAAGGAGAGGAGAACCAATGCCCATCTCGCTCCAACCTCCTCTCATCTTTTAAATACCTCCAGGGATGGTGATCTCTACCACTTCCCTGGGCAGCCTGTTCCCAGCTTAACAACCATCTTGGTGATGAATTTTTTCTTAACAGGCAATCTAAACCCTCCCCAGTGCAACTTGAGACTATTTTCTCTGGTCTTGTTGATTGTTACTTGGGAGAAGCAACCAATCCCTACTTTCAGGCAGTTGTAGAGAGCAATGAGGTCTCCCCTCAGCCTCCTCTTCTCCAAGACTAAACCACCCCAGTCCCCTCCTCATAGGACCTGGTCTCTGCACTCTTCACCAGCTCCATTGCCCTTCAATACCCTTAGCATATACCCTGGAGAAGAGAAGGCTCTGAGGAGACCTTATTGTGGCCTTCCAGTATCTCAAGGGGGCCTACAAGAAAGCTGGGAAGGGACTTTTTAGGGTGTCAGGTAGTGATAGGACTGGGGGGCATAGAGCAAAAATAGAAATGGGTAGATTCAGATTGGATGGTAGGAAGAAATTATTCCCCATGAGGGGGTGAGGCACTGGAACAGGTTGCCCAGGGAGGAGGTGGAAGCCTCATCCCTGGAGGTTTTTATGGTCAGGTTGCATGTGGCCTTGAGCAACCTGCTGTAGTGTGAGGTGTCGCTGCCCATGGGAGGGGTTTGGAACTGGATGATCCTTGAGGCCCCTTCCAGCCCTAACAATTCTGTGATTCTACGATCAGTGGCTAGTGGCAAATCTTATAAAGCCAGGGAGGCGTCCCACCCAGGTGGGGAATTCACCTGTCAGTGTTTTGGCATTCCCCTCTGCTGCTGTTTTAAAACATTTATTTCCATTCCGCATCCCCACAGTCCCTGCCTTGCCCCCGTTCTTGACGCCTGCAGCACCCACCTCTCCTTCATTTACCACTGTGCTGCACGAACAAGCCGCTCTAGGTGGCGTTTTCGGTGGCGGTGCGATCCGGCCTCGCCCACCCTGCTTGCCCGGCTGAGCCAGCACCCCGCCTCGCCGCCGCCCGGGTTTCCGTTACCGGCCGCTCCGCCCCGGGGCGGGGAGGCGGCAGCCCCGCGCCCCTCAGGCTGAGGCGGCAGCCTCGCGCCCCTCAGGCAGAGGCGGCGGCGCGAGCCCGGCTGGAGGTAAGCGCGGGTGGTGGGGCGGCGCGAGGCTGCTGCGCCCGGGCCTCTGACGCCGGAGTCCTGCCGGGACGCAGGGCTGCGGGCGGGGAGCCGGGGGACAGCATGGAGCGGGCGGCTCTGCACAGGTTCTTCGCAGCCTGCAGTGAGTCGTCAAGCAAGCGCCAGGCTCCTTCTCATTCCACCCTCTGCTTTTCCTCTCCCAGCTGCCAAGAAATAGGGCGTGTAGTCCATGGGGCGTGTTGTGTTGCCCATGGGGCGTGCTGTCCAACCTAGCGCAGCGTTTTGGCAGCGGGGTGGTGCGTTGCGTTTTTCAAAGCAGTGTGTTGTTGAGCTGTTTGGGTTTGTGCTGTTGGGAGTTTTTTTCCCCCAAGGACAGACAAGGATCTTTACATTGTCTTGGGGGAAAAAGAAAACATAACAACAACAAAAACCCCAAACAACCAAAACAAAAAAGTACATATGTGGGGTCTAAAGTTACTAAAACACCCAAAGGCATGGGGGGGAGGACGAGGACTTGAGGCACAGCCTTGCCTGCACCTGATGGTGGAAGCATCTAGGTTGCTGTGTCTTGCCCCACATTTCAGTATGCATAGCACAGAATTTCAGAATTGCTTTGATTGGAAGATGCCTTTAAGATCAAGTCCAACCTTCAACCCAAGACCACCATATCCATCAAACTGTGTTCTGAAGTGCCATGTCCACTCTTCACACATGAAACATTCTGGTTTTGCAGATGCCTAGCCACACCTGAGGCTGACAGGGCTCGTCAGTCAGCATCCATCCTAGCTGCCCTGCACAACTGTTTTGGTGTAGGCATGCTTCTAGCTCATACCCAGACTAAAATGCATCAGTGTTTTAAAATGGAGCAGTGAACTGTTACTGTACATCTTTATTTAAAGTGGCTTTTGGCTAGGAGCATTCACCCAGGTCATGGGAGAGTTCAATTCTACCCTTTGCCTGAGGGCAAATGAGACTTAGGTCTTCCTCCTAATTGGCAACAGGCTCTTCCTGGCACTCTTCAGCTTCCTTTGGAAGCTGTGTCATTGTGCAAGAACTTGTAGAAGTTGATTGCGATGTTAAGAATTAAAAGGGAGGACAAGAAGAGCCTCCAAGGATGGTTTCTGGATTGAACATGTGCTTTGTCAGAACATTGAAAGTCCCAGTGCAGATCTCCTCCCTCCTGTCCCTTGGCCGAGAGACAAAACAGCCCCCAACTTGTCTCTGATCTAGTGAATCTGGAACTTTATTCACTCCAAGGGCTGTAACAGAGAGGGGGAGGGTGCCTTCAGTCCAAAATCACCAGTGCTTCTACAGATCATGGGTATTTGTGAGCTAGTTTGGTGTTGCACTGTGCAGAAAACAGAATTGTGTCAGCTGTTTTGTGTGACAGATTACCGTGCCTGATAAAGACTTCACTAGCTTCCTCTCCAAGAAGAGCTGGGTAGGGACAGAATTTAAAACACAACCTGCATGGGAATTTCTGTTTTAGCATTCCCTAGGTATCAGACTGCAGGTGTTTTATGGATTCAGAAATGGGATGCATAACTTTCTACATGCACGGCGTGGAGTGTCTGTTTCAGGTCTGCTGCCTTCCACACTAAATGCCTTTCCTGCAGCCTCACACAGGAACTCTTTCAGAACAGCTACTAGCTACTTCCCTGTATTCTTCACTTCTTAGGTCTCATTTGCACAATAGGTTCTACAGTACAAAGTTCTGCCAGCTACACCTGTGAGTGTGATTTACACACTCCATCAAGAAGTTAAGAGGTAACTCAAATTGATGCTGATCTACACCCTATTTCACAGGCAATCAGAAGGTATCCTTTCCATGCCTTCATTCCAGAAAAGAGTGGAGCAGGATTCTGACTTTACTTGAAGGTTAAGCAGATTGGCTCTCTGTCTCTTTTGGGCTGTATTTATGGTCCTTCTGTCACTGGGCATTTGCAGCTTGTTATCTTTTCACTGCCTTTTTAAAAATGTGTGTGCAGAAAACCATACTTGCAAAAGCAAGCATCTCTCTATTTTCATTTGTTCTGCTTGGCTCCACATATTTAGGCACCTTTCTCCGTACTCTTTTAATAGTTCCTTAACAAATAATGTGCCTAGATTGGGCCCCAGGAGTGCAGGTGTGGCGTTTCCCCTCTGGCTAGCTATTTAGTCATCTTTACTGACTTCAGCTACCGAACCATTACTGCTGTTACGCCTGACCACTGTTTCACAGGCATGACAGTGCTGCTGAGCATTCTGAAAAGGTTAGCTTTGCAGGTGAAGCTGTACAGAGCTCTGCTTCTGACCCGAGGAATAGCATAGAATTAACCAGGTTGGAAGAGACCTTTGAGATCATCGAGTCCAACCTATCACCCAACACCATCTGATCAATTAAACCGTGGCACCAAGCACCCCATCCAGTCTCTTCCTAAACACCTCCAGTGATGGTGACTTCACCACCTCCATGGGCAGCCTATTCCAATGGCAAATCACTCTTTCTATGAAGAACTTCTTTCTAACATCCAGCCTAAACCTCCCCTGGCACAGCTTGAGACTGTGTCCTCTTGTTCTGGTGCTGGTTGCCTGGGAGAAGAGACCAACCCCCACCTGGCTACAATCTCCCTTCAGGTAGTTGCAGAGAGCAATAAGGTCTGCCCTGAGCCTCCTCTTCTCCAGGCTAAGCAACCCCAGCTACAGTCTGAATGCTGCTTCTCCACTTAGTGCTGCTTTCTCCAGAATTTCTGTCTCCTGTGGAAAGCTGGCCTCCTGCAAGCTGTCATTCTTGAGAGTCCTTTCCTGTTATCATTTCAATCTTTTCCAGGTGGGAGTTTTAATCCTGGCTGCATCTAATTATCCAGTGAGCACAAAAAAAGGACACTTTGTCCCTTGGCTAAATCCACTTTGTGAAAAACACAGTCCAAAACAATAGCTAAGAGGGAAGGTGAACTTAACAGGAAGGAAATGCTATTTGCCCAGAGTGGCTTTTAGTCTAGACCAGGCAGTTATCACATGACAGTTTTCAAAGAAAAGGGATTCAGGGTGTGGGGCAAGAATACCTGAGTGGTGACAGTGAGTGCCCTCAGGTGGTGTGTGCAGCTTTGAACAAGCATCTCTGCTGGAAAACAACTGTAGCAACACAGGAATCTTCACTGTTCTCACTGAAGCCTCCAGGAGCTCATTTCCTTAGGACCTGGAGGAGAAAAAGAAACATTGCTGGTCTTCTTAAGACTAGCTGAGGCTCTCTCTGCCTTCATCATTCCCTGTGGTCCTTCTGCTCTGCCAGGTCATTAAATCACTTACTGCCTTAGGTAAGTGATAGGAGCTGTTGCAGTACTCACTTGCCCTATAAAATACTTACTGATTTTATGTTGGTAAATGCTGTATTTGAGTTCATCATCCTAGAAGCTTAAGGGAGAGGCTGGGGGAGTCTCCCACACACATTCATTAATCATCTGATGAATGAAATAGTTTTCTTTTTTTAGAGTGTAATTGCTAGAGAGGCTCCATGAAGAAAAGTGTGTTTGCACTGCACAGCTCTTTATGAGCTCAAATGCATATATTGTGATGGCTTAGAGCCTGGGCAAAAGCTTCAGAGCCTTATTTTTGTTTCACTAAGGAGACCTGATCAAATCAGATAGCAGCAGCAACAGAAATTTTCACAATGGAAGTTGGCCTTTAAGTGGCTGGTCTAAAAACAAAGGCTCACTGTTTGTGGTATCTCTTTCAAGATCTTTTTATGGCCTAGATAAATATTGCAATCAACCCCCTTGTTAGGAGGCTTTCTGTTAGATTAAAAGAAAGAGACCTTTGAAGGTCTTTGGGTTTGTTTTTTTTTCCCAAGAAATGTTACCAAGCACCAAATCCAAATAGTCCATCATCAATAATAGTAGCTGCAGCAGCTGTGTACCAGGTTTGTGCATGCTCTCCAGTCCCCATTGCAAGACTTTGATCAGGGGTTACCTTTCTGACTGGGCAGCTCTGATCCAGAATTCCCCAAGCAGGTAAGTGTGACCTTTACATACAGACTGACTGACAGTGTGGAATGAGGACAGATGCAGTAGGTCACACTACTGTAGGAGTTACATAAAATGTTATGTACATCGTATATGCTGGTGTGTTCAGTCCATGCCTGAGCTGAAGTACAGTGAAAAGAGAAGGGGAGTGAGGAAAAGAAGATGGAGATGGGAACTTAGTTCATTTATTGACATAGCCAACTCTGAGGTCAGGAGCAGAGTCTCACATAGGCTCCTGCAACACTTCTGGGTTTGCTCAGTTTCCCCACATTGTTAAACTGTGAGAGACCATTTTGGCCCTAAGTGCCAGGGCTCAGCTTTGTTCTGTCAGCATGGCTGAGTGGTCATGGACTGTTGTATTTACCATAGCCTTTCCTGGAGCCATTCCAAGCACCTTATCAGCAACATACCAAAAAAATCAGTTACAGATGTACAAAGGTCAGTTATTTAAACTTTAATACTATGAGGACATGAACATTTGCCTAACGTGCTGAATGGTAAAGTCCAGGCTGCGTCAATACCCAGAGAACTCTGGTTTTAGGATGCTTGAGAGCTTGGTGTTTGACACCAACTGTAGCTTCTACAGCTTCTTGTGTCACGGGAATGTGATGTTGGGCTGTACTTAAATAACCTCTGCTCCATTAGGCCTTTTCTTCTTGGTTTTGCTTCTCTCTTTATGAAGAAGGGGGCCTACGGGAAGGCTGGGGAGGGACCGTTTGCTTGTAGCAATAGGACAAGGGACACTGGTTTTAACCTGGAGCAGGGTAGATTTAGATTGGATATTAGGAGGACGTTTGTCACATTGAGAGTGGTAAAATACTGGAATAGTTTGCCCAGGGATGTGTTGAGGCCCTGTCCCTGGAGACATTCAAGTGCTGCACTTTGCCAGCTTCTGGCAGAAAGATCTGGGGGTTAACTAACTCTTCTAAGAAGTGGTTAATCTCTTCTCCCCCAAAGGACTTAACAACTGATTGTTGTTTCTGGTCTGGGAAAGAATCCTGGAACCTTTGTCATGTAGAAGCCAGAACAATTTCACACCAAGAGCACAACTACTTCAGACAGAATTTAGAAGCTGTATATGGGCAGGACACCCCATTCATTATATCACAGCTGTAAACTTGTCCTTCCTTTCAGCAGGACACTCTGCCAGGTGAACACAAGAATCATAGAATCATGGAATTGTTTCAGTTGGAACAGGCTTCTAAGATCATCGAGTCAAATCATCAACCCAAGACCACCATGGCCATTAAACCATGTCCCACAGTGCCACGGCCACATGTTTCTTGAACACCTCCAGGGATGGTGACTCCACCATCCCCCTGAGCAGCCTGTTCCACTGCCTGACCACTCTTGCAGTAAATAAAGTTTTCCTTATACCCAAACTAAACCTCCCCTGGCACAATTTCAGGTCATTTCCTCTCATTTTATCACCTGATAGTAGGGAGAAGGGACTGACACCCACCTCACTCCAACCTCCTTTCAGGGAGTTGTAGGGAGAGAGAGACAGAAGTTGGTGAGAATGTATTTATATTAGTATCTAACAATCAGAAGCAAAGCATTTTAAATTACATGATTTTCTACACAGAAACATCTACTACTGATTAGATTTGAAACAGGGAGTTATTTCACATCTTACAATTTGCCAGAAAGCCAAAGTGTGGCACCAGTCTGTCTAGAAACTCACTCATGAGCACTGCTGCAAACTGGGGGTAGTTTAGGTTAGATGAATGTAAACCAGTCTGTAGTAGGAATATAAAACAGTTAGCTGGACTGAATGTAAACATGTAAATGTTGGCTTAAATGTCTTCAAAACATTCACAAGATGTGTTGTACACTGATGATGTAAGCAGTGTGCCTATCAAATGTCAAGTTAAATCAGTTTAATTCTACACACAAACCCGTCTCACTATTAAATAATACGAGACAATTAAATATGATTTTAGTCTTTTTGGTGCCTAATGTGTTTGGGTATTAGAAGGGAGAGAGAGGACTCTTGTATGTATTGATTTTACAGGCAAGAAATACACCCTGAAGTTGTTTAATCTTTCTTCCCTTTCTCCAGGGAGCTTTTGTGCTACCTGCAGCAGCAGCTAGTACTATTTCACTGAAAGAAATCAGGGTAGCAGCATGAGTCTGTGATTTGCCAGCAGCACTCAGTAAGGCTCCAAGGGAGCTCTCACATCTTGCTGTCCAAACAGCAAGGCCATGAGTTATGGAGCTAAATCCAACTTGGCAGTAGGATTAATGTTTATCCCTTAATCCTAAAGCAGGTTTCCAGCAATTAGAGATGGGATTCCCACACACTCATCAAAAGATATGCTGCCTTTATTAATACATACTCTACTCATTTGTGCATCAGTGACCTACAGAAAAATCATAGAATGCACTGGGTTGGAAGGGATCCTGAAAGGTTATCTTTTCCCAGCCTCCCTGCAGTGAGCAGAGACATCAGCTAGATCAGCTGTTCAGGGCCCTGTTATGTCTGACCTTGGATGTCTCCAGGATGTGGCCTCAACCACATCCCTGGGCAACTTGTTCCAGAATTTCACTAACCTCATTGTAAAGAATTCCCTCTTAATGTCCAACTTAAATCTACCCTGCTCCACTCTCAAACCATTGCCCCTTGTCCCATCACTACAAGCCCTTCTAAACAGTCCCTCCGAAGCCTTCCTGTGAGTCCCTTTCAGATATTGAAAGGCAGCTATAAGGTCTCCCCAGAGCCTTCTCTTCTTCCGGCTGAACAGCCCCAACTCTTCCAGACTGTCTTCTAGGATAGGTGCTCCAGCAGGTCCATGTCCTTCATGGCCAGAAATTGGCCTGGATGCTTTCATTATCTGCACCCTTTCAGGCTATTGCATTTCTTCTTTTCCTTAATTGTTAGACATGTCCCTGCCTTTACTTTCAAAAGTATTTTACAATCCTTTCAAGAATAATTTCACGGTGCAGCATTAATCTGAGGCTCAAGTTGGCCCCAAAGACGACCCCCTTTTAAAAATTCGTGGCTGTTAGGCACTTGCTGTGTGACAGCAGTCTGAATTCTCAGTACTGTGCTTGCCCTCATGAGGAGAGCGCTCAGGGGGAAGAGCAGCGTTAGCCTGCTCTGTTGAGGTAAGTGGATGACTGCACTGCACTTTGGTAATCCAAACTGTTCAAACCTGTTTGGATAACTGAGCCAATACACCGGCATTATCAGTCCCATGATGCAAATTAAATGGCTAGGCCAAGATTTTCCCCCTTACCTTGTGTTTTGGTGCTACCCTTAAGGTACATCAAGGAGGGTTACTTCTTAGGTTGTAGGAAGCGCTCACAGCTCCTTGGGACCCATCATCTGCCCAGCCAGCCTCTCAGATCATGCCTGTTAGACTTCAGAGAAAGGATACACTCCAAATGAGTTGTAATTTTCAGCGTGAAACTAGTCTTTATTCTACAACTGCTAAACATGTTCTTCACAACTATTAAGTTACAGCAACAAACATAGCTGGCCAGCCACAGAATTAACGCTTGCTGTTTTCACTTTTCCCATGTAGATTCGTGATGTTACATCAACAGCTAGTACTTGTTTGTGGAATATCACTAGCTAGTTATATATGTGCACTTAGAAGCTGTCATTCAGAAGACCAGGTGTCCCTGTATTATTTCTGCAACCTCACAGATATTCCACTCGTGCCAAAGGATACGGTGAAGCTTCTGCTAAGCTTCAACTACATCAGGCAAGTGTCTGCGACTTCGTTTCCCCTGCTGGAGCACTTGTTGCTGTTGGAATTTGGAATGCAGTATGTCTATCCTGTTACCATAGGAAAAGAAGCTTTCAGGAACCTGCCAAACCTCCGTGTCCTAGACTTGGGATTCAACAGGATTCTTCAACTGGATCTTGATGCTTTTGTGGGCTTGTCAAGCTTGACTGTACTTCGTCTGTTTAGCAACCAACTTGGAGATTCCATCCTGGAGGAACGTTACTTCCAAGATTTGAGCTCCTTGGAAGAATTGGATCTCTCAGGGAATGAAATCACAAACCTTCGTCCTCATCCCTCGTTTTGTAACCTAAGAGCCTTGAAAGCTGTGAGCCTGAAATCCAACCACGTAGCCAGCCTGTGTCAAAGCAATCTTACCTGCTTCCAAGGAAAACAGTTTTTATATTTTAGCCTCAGTTCTAATCTTTTTTACAAGACAGATGAAACGGCCTGGGCCAAATGCACAAATCCTTTCATAAACATCAGGTTTGACTCACTGGACCTTAGTGAAAATGGCTGGAGCACAGAGCAGGTCCAGTATTTTTTAAAAGCCATTAAAGGGACTCAAATAAGTGCCTTAACTTTTAGACATCATATAATGGGCTCAGGATTTGGCTTTGATAACTTAAAGAATCCAGACAGCGACACGTTTGCAGGGCTAGCAAGAAGTAATCTTCGTTTGCTTGATATTTCAAATGGCTACATTTTCTCTCTGAATTCCTTGATCTTTCAAACCCTTGGTAATCTGGAATGGCTGAACCTTTTCAAAAACAAGATAAATCAAATCAAAAGGCAAGCATTTTTTGGCCTGGGTAACCTGAAAACTCTCAATCTCTCATGCAATCTTTTAGGCGAGTTGTATGATTATACTTTTGACGGTCTACGTAGTGTGACCTACATTGATTTACAGCAAAATCATATTGGGATGATTGCTCAGGAAGCATTCAGGAGGTTGGTAAGTCTGAAAACAATTGATCTCCGAGACAATGCTCTTAAAGACCTCCCTTACTTTCCACGTCTGACCTCTGCCTTTTAGGCGACAACAAGCTAACGTCTGTAGCTGGTACAGCAATAGCAGCAACACACCTTGAATTAGAAAGAAATTGGTTGGCAAACCTGGGTGAGCTGTATGTTCTTTTCCAAGTTCCAGGTGTGCAGTATCTCTTCCTAAAGCAGAATCGCTTCTCTTACTGTGGGAAAACTGATGGTGCTGTAGGAAACAGTCAGTTAATATACATGGATCTAGGCGAGAATATGTTGCAGCTCGTGTGGGAGAGAAATTTATGTTTGGATGTGTTTGGGGCACTGTCCAAACTTGAGGTTCTACATCTGAATAACAACTACCTTAGTGCTCTTCCACAGGAGATTTTCAGAGGTCTAACATCCCTAAAAAGACTTAATCTAGCTTCCAACCTATTGTCTCATCTTTCTCCTGGGCTTTTTCCACAAAGCCTAACAAACCTGAACTTATCTGGAAACCAGCTTTTTTCCCCTGAGCCTGAAGTCTTTATGACTTTGAGTATTCTGGATATAACACATAATAATTATGTCTGTGATTGTGCTTTACAGAGCCTGCTAGTGTGGCTAAATGAAACCAATGTAACCCTAGCTGGCTCGCAGTATGACAGGTACTGTGTATACCCACCTGAATTTGCAGGGGTACCACTGTCGTCTCTGATATATGATGGTTGTGATGAAGATGAACTCCAGGAGACCCTCAGGTTCTCAGTATTTGTCTTCACCTCTGTCACTCTTACACTGTTTCTGATGGCAGTCATCGTTTTTACTCGCTGTCGGGGGATTTGTTTCGTCTGGTACAAAACTATCACCAAAAAACTGATCGACAGCCAGCCACAGGCAGCAGATAAAAGTGAATACAAATATGATGCCTATTTGTGCTTCAGCAAAAATGACTTTGAATGGGTCCAGAATGCTTTGATAAAGCACCTGGATTCACAGTATTTTGATAAAAACAGGTTTACTTTGTGCTTTGAGGAAAGAGATTTCTTGCCTGGGGAAGAACATATCAACAATATTCGTGATGCCATTTGGAACAGCAGGAAAACAATTTGCATTGTGACCAAGCAGTTTCTCAAAGATGGGTGGTGTGTGGAAGCCTTTAATTTTGCCCAGAGCAGGTACTTTTGTGATCTGAAAGATGTCCTCATTATGGTAGTAGCTGGGTCGCTTTCTCAGTATCAGCTGATGAAGCACAAACCAATTCGAAGCTTTTTACAAAGGAGCCACTATTTGCGGTGGCCTGAAGATTATCAGGATGTAGACTGGTTTTTAAACAACCTTTCTTACCAAATTCTGAAGGAGAAAAAAGTGAAAAAGAAAGGCAGGGCTATAGCCTGCAGGGATATAGAGCTGCAGACTGTAGCAGCACTCCCACACTGACAGTGCATGGGTCGCTGGCTTTTTGAATATTCCATTGCCAGCTGTGCCACGGCAGGAATAAACGGCAGCTGGCTTCATCTTTCCTTGGGCAAGCAAGTAGGAAGTTATCTATTTCAGTATAAATCCTACTAAACATGGAGACAGTTTGCAAAGCAGCCAGTGAATAGATGAAAATGCAACAGTTTTGTGGACTGAGACACACATTTTCAGAAGAATTAAACGAGTCACAGATGCTTCACGCTTTAGGTGCTTCATTTCAGACACTTTAGTCCTGATTTTCAGAGTACTGTTTTCTCACAGGTCACTCAGAGAAGGATGCCCCTGGTGGGTTTGTTTTAAAAGAGCCTAAAGTACTGCACAGGAGTGGCCAAATATGCTTTCAGGTATGGCCTAGCCTGACTGTCAGCTCATGGGCTGCTTACACCTGTGCTTTCTGAACTCTGTAACTCTTCATGCTCTGCTTCAAAGGAGAACCAGTACTTTGCACCTTTGTGCTTTAAACTGGTGCAATACAGATGGCATTTACTTGTTTTCTACTTAAGTTTGCCTCAGCTTCTCGACTGGAATGTACAAACCTTGAACTTTATTAGTCCCCTTCCCCTCCACAGTTTCTCTGCATGGTGGAAAAACTACAGTCTTTGGTCTACTTCATTTGCTGCTGTTTCAGCCTGGTAGCAGTTGAGCTGCCTCCTGCCCTGCAGAGAGGAGCAGGTATCCCTTTCAGATGTGAAGCAAGCCTCAGCTTGAAAAGCAAACAAGAAACTACCTCAGCAGCCATGCAGGCTCTACCCCAGTGACATCACCAGTAGCCCAGTGACTGCCAGACAGCTTTCACATCCCAGGAGTGGGAAGCATGGACAACTGGAGTGTAATTTGGGTTGTTTGTACATTCTGTGTCCCAATCAGTTCTAAGGTGTTTTTTCTGCTTCTGATGAAATGTTTTTCTACAATCATTAATGCCTGCTACTGTCTTGCCTCTCTAATTGTTTAAGAATCATAGAATTGTTTCAGTTGGAAAAAACCTCTAAAATCATCAAGTCCAACCATCAACCCAAAACTACCATGGACATTAAACCATTGTGTGCCCAGGTGGCCAAAAAGGCCAATGGCATCCTGGCCTGCATCAAGAATAGTGTGGCCAGCAGGAGCAGGGAAGTCTTTGTGCCGCTGTACTCAGCACTGGTCAGGCCACACTTTGAGTACTGTGTCCAGTTCTGGGCCCCTCAGTTTAAGAAGGACATTGAGACACTTGAACATGTCCAGAGAAGAGCAACGAGGCTGGTGAGAGGCCTTGAGCACAAGCCCTACAAGGAGAGGCTGAGGGAGCTGGGATTGTTTAGCCTGGAGAAGAGGAGGCTCAGGGGAGACCTTATTGCTCTCTACAACTACCTGAAGGGAGGTTGTAGCCAGAAGAGGATTGGTCTCTTCTCCCAGGCAACCAGCACCAGAACAAGAGGACACAGTCTCAAGCTGTGCCAGGGGAAGTTTAGGCTGGAGGTGAGAATAAAGTTCTTCACAGAGAGAGTTGTTAGCCATTGGAATGTGCTGCCCAGGGAGGTGGTGGAGTCACCGTCCCTGGAGGTGTTCAAGAGGGGATTGGGCTTGGCACTTGGTGCCATGGTTTAGTAGTCATGAGGTCTTGGGTAACAGGCTGGACTTGATGATCTTTGAGGTCTTTTCCAACCTTACTGATTCTACAATTCTCTGATAAAGTACCATCCATGTGATGTGAATGCAGTTGTTTGAATTTAGATGTGCCTGTGGCTGATCTAATGTACTCTCAGTGCACCAGTATACAGGACTTCTACTGATGCAATTACTACAGTAAAATGTTACCTCCTTCCCAATCAGTGTGGTCACTTGGGAACAGAAAAGGGCTAAACCCTGGGAAATTGTCCAGGCTGCATGGGGTGTGGAGGAGCAGATTGAAAAAGGGATTGACTGTGCTGATGAAGCCCTGGGTGTCGCTGTTGGCTCAGTTAAGAGCCAGGGCTTCCCCATCTTCTCCTGCCTCCCCTCCCTGCAGCTGTTACTGTCCTCAGGGAAAACCCTGCTGCAGAGCGAGGTTTGGAGAAGGACTTGCAGCCCTGGCTTCCCGGAGCCCCTGTGGGCTGTCAGAAAAGCTACCACTCGCATTTCAGGTTTTCACTTCTTAGATTTCTCTGAAAATGTCCCACCTTTTCCCTCCTTTTTCCCCAAGCAGTGCAAATCTTTACAGGCAGCCTTTAAAGTCAGAGGTTATACCGGGGTGTACTGGCCGTAAAGATTGCTGAGAGATTGCCAAAGGAAGAATTAATCTGCAGAATGAGGATCATGTGCAGGTCTAGGCTGTTAGCCCCTGCATCCATGTGTGGTGTGAGAGATGGGCACTTTAAAAGCATACTTAAGAAATTACATTTGAAAATAAACCACCTGAGCCCTCTCCAGTTAGGACAAGACACTTCCTGTCTCTTCAGGTACTTAAAACTTCTGCTAACTTATGTATGCCTGAATGTTAAGTAGATACAGAGATTGCCAAGATGACCTTAACCAAAGGCTTTTCCATGTTGTTTTAAATGCTTTGGTCTACTTCATGCTTATGCCACTGGTGGGAGGTGGCTACAAAAATCTTGCATTTACTTCAGTCTTTGGAAGGCTCTGACTTTTTACATAATGGTTTTAGTAAAACCTTTGGTGGAAATTTCCTTGTCTGCCTCTATGCTTATTTGGGAAACTCAAAGAGATCAAACCTGTGTCTGGAGCTGCTGGGGAAACTTCTTTCTATCACAGAGGCACCTTAGAAACATAAAAGTAGCCCAGCACCTATCTGCCCCTAAGAAATCCTATTGCAAAGGGCCTACAGAAGGCAGTAAGAGGAGTTTTGGAGAACATTCCTGAGTGTGGTTTGCAAGCATATGAATAACTGTGGTGTCAAACTTTGAAGGGATTCAAAATTGCTTTCTTTTTTACTCGCTGTGAAACTGCTCCAATCCTGAAATTCTCAGAACAGATAGAGTCGGTACAGTCTATCCTATGCAATGAAAAACTGACTTCAGATAGATCATAGGACCCTGATCACCACCTCTGCAGAGTCACCTATTCTTAAATGACAAAGCCCAGGGAACTGTCAAGAGAGGGCTTGTGGCAGGCTTTATACCCAGCTCAGCAGGAACCACAAAAGCATCCTGTACAAAAATGGAGAATGACTATGCTTGATGAATTAAGGCTGTAAATTGAGCCTCAACCTCCAACTATTGATCAGACTCCCTTGGGGCTCACTGGGTACATTACTGCTCTATTAGAATTTTATGGCTCCTTAGTTAAGGATACTCTCATCAGTTTCACTCACCTTCCTCAGTGGAAGACATTAACTTGTTGGAGAGTGTCCAGAACAGGGCATGAAGCGTGGCACTGGCTCTAAAGCAAGCTATTAAGACGGAAGCTGGTGAATTTATTTGCAGTAGCAGCACAGGGAACATTCAGAGGACAGTGACTCAGTGCCACATGGTATCAGCTCAGCTATTAGTAAAAGTGTACCCCCACCATTGCAACACATATTATTAACTGGTCAAGCAGGCAGTGTTGTTCAACAGAAACAGCTAACCAGCCTGTCAGAGACCAAAATTTGCTTGGGCTCTCACTCAAAATCATAGAATCTTAGAACTGTTGAGGTTGGAAGAGGCCTTTGAGGTCATCAAGTCCAACCACTTGCCTAGAGCTCACAATCCAATGACTACTGATAAGCCACTACCACTAAACTATGTCCCTCAGCACCACATCCACTCATCTTTCAAACACCTCCACCACCTCCCTGAGCAGCCTGTTCCAATGCCTGAGAACCCTTTCTGGGAAGAAGCTTTTTCCTAATATGCAACCCGAAGCTCCTCTGGCACAGCTTTCATTCAGTGGCTCCTACTCAAAATCAAAGCACTCAGTACCAGAGCACCAATTCTACAAACATACTCCTGTGGAGGTTAACAGAAGCCCACAGTAACATGCCCACAAGTTATTTCACATTTTACATGATTATTATTTCACATACAGTGAAATCAAGCTTCTTTTCCCCTCCCATCTGACATGACTAGTGCCAGCAAAGTGTTGTCCAATTATATTTGCTAATCCCAATTGCTAATCTCTCCTCAGAGAGACTGTTCCAGCCTGCTGGTAGATCTATCACCTTGTTAATTTACAATGAGTATCCATCACTGCCCCCCACCCCAATAGCTGTACTACCTGTGTGGAGAACACTAACATAGATAAGACTACAGAGAGTTCAGTCTTGGGTGGGACACTCCTACATATGTTGCTCTGCCTTTCATTTTTTTTGTGTGTCACTTCATTAACTCAGTTCATTTGCTGACTTCTGGATCTTTTTCAGCATGACAGCTCTCCTACTTTTCACTGCCAGAGGCCATCTGGGTTTCAGATTATTGGATCCTACCTTCTCAATTTCATGTGGTGCTGATTATTTTACACTGGCTTGAACATGTTCTCTTCTTGCTGGAATCGTGAGCAGCGGCAGTCCAGTTAAATCATAAAGCAAGGGCCAGCACATGCAAATCCCTGGGGAAGCAGCAAATTAGGGAGGGTACACCTGGCAGTCTAAGCACCTTGCATCAAAAGAGGACTTGGGTTCAGTAAAGAGTGGAAACTTGAAGCAAGCAAAGACCAACAAGGAACACATCTTTAGGATAATGCCCTAGTACAGTAAGCAGCCTAATCTAGTTTAGGGTGTCCCTGCCCATGGCAGGGGGTTGGAACTAGATGATCCTTGTGGTCCTTTCCAACCCTGACACTATGATACTTGTAAGATTATTTTGCAGTGTACAGTACTGCCAACAGCAAGCATGCAGTTCTGTAAAATCACCTTCCAAGATGAGAAGATTCATGTAAAAAAACCCCAAACCACCCAGAAGATTAGAAAGCAGTTCTGAGTGTGTAGTATTTGACCATAGTTTTGTACTTGGTGACATTAAGGTTATCTAGTCCACAAGCCAGAGCTTTAGGAAATAATCAAAGAATTTCAGGACTTCTGCTTAACCTCAAAGTATGTCAGAATTAGCCAGGCCTTGAATAAGGAAGAGCTTTAGGAAGATAGTTAAGGAAAGACAGGCTGACCTTTCCAGCTTCTCAGCTCAGCCTGGGCAGTGGTCTCATGTCACATACATATATCCTCTTTCATTCTTGCAAGATTTTTCAGTTGCTGCTGATAAATAGGATCAGCAAAACTACAGCCTTGACTGCATGAAATAACCTGAAGGACAAGTGACAATATGAAGCCTTCCCACACAGGCAAACTTACATCAGTAGTCCTTAGAAGGCCTCTTCTGGTGGTTATTCCATTAGGCTGCTTGTGGTCTCTGAGAAGGTATTAAACACCTTTGGGATGGCAAAAAGCTCATTTTGCTTTTGGGTGCAAGCACTTTTGCATACTTAGCTTTTAGTTGCCTGGGTTTTGTCCATCACAAAGATGAGCTCTGTGGTCCTCAGGCTCACTGTGCCTGCCATCAAGGAGTCCACATACTTGGAACAGAGCTGCAGGTGCTGCTCCACCAGTACTTCCTTCAACTAAACAAAAGCTTCAACAGCAGCATTTAGAAGCTAGTTACCCAGAAGGCCACTCTGAACACTGACTTGCACCACATACAACACTGCATGCAAGCAGGTACCAGAAATTTTAAATTCAGCCCTCTTGCTCAACCTTGCACCACATCGAGGCACTATTGTTAGGTCAGTCCAACCCCTGCATGATTCCTCCTTGCTGTTTGTACAGATTGGCAGGAGGCTTCTCTTCCCCTTCTAACCTTAATTTTGCTTTCTGCAGTACAGAATCACAGAATCACCAAGGTTGGAAGAGACCTCAAAGATCATCAAGTCCAACCTGTCACCACAGACCTCATGACTAAACCATGGCACCAAGTGCCAATCCCCTCTTCCTAAACACCTCCAGGGACGGTGACTCCACCACCTCCCTGGGCAGCACATTCCAATGGCTAACAACTCTCTCAGTGAAGAACTTTCTCCTCACCTCCAGCCTAAACTTCCCCTGGCACAGCTTGAGACTGTATCCTCTTGTTCTGGTGCTGGTTGCCTGGGAGAAGAGACCAACCTCCTCCTGGCTACAACCTCCCTTCAGGTAGTTGTAGAGAGCAATGAGGTCTCCCTGAGCCTCCTCTTCTCCAGGCTAAGCAATCCCAGCTCCCTCAGCCTCTCCTCATAGGGCTCGTGCTTGAGGCCTCTCCCCAGCCTCATTGCCCTTCTCTGGACACGTTGAAGTGTCTCAATGTATTGTATATATACAGCATAGTGGGTGCCAAAAATAAGTCCACATTTCCTCTCCCAATAGGCAAAAGTCAGTATATAGGTATGACATGAGGTATTTCGTAGTGCAGAGACTATCTATTCATAGCAGACCATGTTTGTCTCAGACGTGAGGTTTTCCTTCCTTTTAGATAGCCTATTGTTTGGTCTTTTCCATTTGTATTAAAAATAAAATCTTTGAAAACTGCAAGTAAGAGAGGGGGCTATAAAAATATATATATATATTTCTTCTGAAATTTAATTCTCCAAACAGGAAAGTTAGCTTTTTCCTGTTTAGACATTATGTTCAAAGAAAGGAAGCTGGGATTTTAAATGATAATAATAATAATTACATGGCATGTAAACGTCAGTAAGTATCAAAGGAGGCTTCACTATTTATTTAGTGTGTCCCAGATGCTGCACTGCTGGTGAGAATACCTGTCCTCTGAAAACAGACAGTTCACCAGCAACAGTGGATTGATGAGTAGTCATTGTACTGTGTTGATCACCTGTATGCAAGCTTTCACAGGGTAAGAGCAGCATTATCAGGCTACCTCAAGCTTGCATGAGGAGGAGAGCAGTAATGGAGAGGAGTGGAGCAGAGAATCCTCAAGAAAAAACAGTTCAGTGCAGCAGAGTTGGGGTTTTTTCTTGTTTGGATGACACATACCAGGTTGTGGAACCTTTTCATGTTGCTGCTCAAAGCTAAGTACTTGAAGCAATGAAGTTCCCTGCCACCTGAGGACAGGCTGGGAGAACTGGCCTTGTTCAGCCTTGAGAAGAGAAGGTTTAGGGGAGACCTTATTACCACGTTCCAGTACATACAGAGTGGCTACCAAGAGGATAGAGACTCCATTTTTACAAAGAGTCCCATGGAAAGCACAAGAGGGAATGGGTACAAGTTAATGTTGGGGAGATTCTGATTGGACTCCAGACGAAAAATTTTCACCATAAGAACAGTTAGAGATTGGAATCACCTCCCAAGGGAAGCAGTGGATTCCGCTACACTGGACAGTTTGAAGACTCAGCTTGACAGGGTGCTGGGTCATCTCATTTCAACTACATTATCACCTAGAAAGGTTGGACCAGATGATCCTTGGGGTCCCTTCCAACCTGGCATTCTGATTCTGTAAGTCAGTTGGTGCTGTTCCTAAAAACTGAATGGGCAATGCAATTTCAAAGTTGTAATTGGATGCAGTATCAAAACAGATATTTGGTACATGTGGTACCTTGTAATAGTGAAACTAGAAGTGTTTTATAAAGATCAGTGCCTTTTATTATCTGCTCTTTAAAGATGGAAGAATTGAGGCCGAGGGAATGAAGCTCTGTACCTTTTGTCATGGGCAGCACTGGGAAGAGGACTCAGCTTTGACAAAGGATAAGCTGTTGGGTCTGTTTGCTCTCTTTTGTAGGAGTTTTACAGCATGCGTTTTTATTACCTTGGAAACTAAAGTCTTCTTTATCTGAAGAACTAAATAACAATGTAAAGTTTCCACTGAATGTGCTACCAGTTTGCCTGTCTGGGCCAGAACTGGTTTTACAAGGAGAAGAAGGTTGCTGAAGATTCATTGAGAGTTGCCAGCTTGGGTGCCAGGGATTTTGGGATGATCTGAGCCTACTCAGGACAGGAGCAAGAATTCACTGGGCATTTCACTGGGAGCTGCTAACACTTTTCAGATAGCCACATGGGCTGGTATTTCTAATAAGGGCCTGCAAATTGAGAACAATAGGAAAACCAGTGAAGGACAAAGGCTTGGTCCAGGTGAAAATGCACCTGTGGGAACAGCAGTAACAGAGTAGGGAGAAGGCAAAGTGCTTTCAAACACCTGAGCTCTCTTTTTGAGACCTCTTAAGGTACTAAAATCTCATCAGTGATCAGGAAAAAGCTTTGGAACAAGCCATTTGGATATGTGGCTTCAAAACAATGGAACCTAAGAAGTTAATGTGAGCAAGATAAAAAAAAAAAAAAAAAAGGTGAGAAAATGAATGTTAGGAAGTACAAGAAATGAACAGACATATCCCAACTATAACCTCCTGTTGACAAAGATCTGACCTTCTGGAATTTATGCCCACAACAGCCCATCACAAAGGAAAACCCCAGGCCTATGCACCCAGCCTTCCATATGGGATGGTGACAAATGCCAGGGTGAATCACTTCTTTTGTTGTAAGAGTGTTAGCACCTGCAGCCCTCCTGACATAAGCATTCATAACCAGGCCTTGAATTTCTCACTCTTTTCCTGTTGGAAGCATCCTGCAATTCTCAGTGTCAGCTGCTTTAATTTCAAACTTCAACTGCTTTGCAGCTCCTTTTTGTAACTTCCCTAGTTCTTACATTGTCGAGCATCTCCGGATCATCTTTGGTTGGAAATTGATTTGCCATCTGGACTGCACATTTCCTGCTAGAGGCATGACTTTTTAAGATGCCAGCTCAGCCTTCAGCTGTAGCAGCCAGTGCTGCCCCTGACAAACTTAATGGCATAAGGGGAAATAGAAGCTCATAAAATCATTGAGGTTGGAAAAAATCACCAAGTCAAATCTTCCACCCCAAACCCTCCATGACCACTAGACCATGTCCCAAAGTGCTGCATCTACTTGTTTTTTGAACACCTCCAGGGATGGTGGCTCCACCACCTCCCTGGACAGCCTGTGCCAACACCCCACCACTCTTTCGGCAAAGAAATTCTTTCTCATATCCAGCCTCATCTTCCCCTGGCACAGCTTGAGGCCATTACCTCTTGTCCTCTCATTAGTTACTTGAAAGAAGAGGTCAATGCCAGCCTCACTACAACTTCCTTTGAGGTAGCTGTAGAGAGCAATGAGGTCTCCTCTTACCCTCCTCTTCTTCAGGCTAAACAACCCCATCTGCCCCAGCCTCCCCTCATAAGACATGCTCTCCAAACCCCTCACCAGCTTTGTTGCCCTTCCCTGTACCTGCTCCAGCACCTCAATGTCTTTCTTACACTGCAGTGCTCCAAACTGGAAACAGTACTAGATGTGTGGTCTCACCAGTGCTTAATACAGGGGGACAATCAGCTTCCTGGTCCTCATGGTCACACTATTGCTCATCCAGGCCAGGATGCTGTTGGCCTTCTTGGCCACCTGAGCACACTGCTGACTCATGCTCAACTCTCTGTCAACCAGCACCCCAGGTCCTTTCTGCCAGGTGGCTTTCCAGCTCATGTGGAGCAAAGAAAAATCCAGCACACACAGCACCTTTACAAAAATGCCTCGATACCCTTCAGGGATGTATCCAGCAAGAGGAAAATGTAGACTGCCAGTTACTACAATAGTGGTATTTCACTCAGTTCTGTCTTTACAGTTCTTTATCAGGAGTGATTTTGAATATGACTTGATGGAGACCAGACTCCAGCTGGGAATGACAGAGCTTGCCGAGTTTAAATAACGAAGGAATTTCTTCCCTTTTGTTCCTAGACAGGTTTTACCTAAGCTCGTTCAGTTTTCTGCCCTGTTTTCCATTTTTGTGCAATTCTCCTAGCCCAGGTTCTGGCTGAAGATGGAAACTAATCACTTCATGGAAAACAGGTTGCAAAAGATCTGTAGTCTGATTTGAAATAGCTGAAGAATGCAGAGAAGCAAAAGAACTACCAACACCAACGGCAGCAGAAAGTTATAGCTGAAGCGAGCAGAAGTTTCCAGTGTGAAGGAAGAGCAGCTGCATTGTTCCAGAGGGCAGTGTCCCTGCCAACTCACTGCCTGTTCCTATTGCAGGTGCAGGGACTAAATGAAAGGTAAAAAGGGTATAAGAGGCAAACAAGCCAAATTAAAGGAGATGAGTTCAACTTTTAGAGAATCTTGTGCAAATCACCCTCTTTGTGCCTCGCCTCTTGATCTTCTTCCATGGGCAGCACAAGCTCTCTATCCTGGGGGTGCTGCCACTGTAAAGACGTTAAAACTGAGAGATATTTAAACAGCTTTCTGATGCAGCAGTGTAAACACAGAAGACAGATAAGGGCTGCACTTCCTTTTAACTGACTCCCCTCATAAAGAAGGAATCTATAGGCTTGTCCTGTGGCCATGGAAGCACACTGGCACTTGTCTTCACACCCAGGAGAACTTTCACTGAGGACAGACATTACTTCAGTTGCTTGCTGGGGAAAAAAAAACCAACTTTCCTATGTAGCATGAGTTCTGAAAAGAAAATAATGTAGTTCACTATAAAGTGGGAACTCACTCCCCATGGGTGTTCTTCCTTTTGAGTATTTGCTCATACTTCTGTGGTCATTTTTTTTGCTAACAGTGTCCTTTTCATCAGTGTTCTTCTCTGAAGAGACTCATTCATAATATTCTTGTTTGGGCATACACACATTCGCCCCCTTGACACTTCAGAACTCCACAGATCCTTTCATACCCCAGCACACACATCAGAAGGCTGTTTAAAAAGCCCCAGGAAGTTTGCTCAGACGTGCTATTTTAGGAGGCTTGGAAGGAGTCTTGGAATTTTACAATATTTAGAGGATTTGGCACCGTGACTCTTTCCACGGCAGGCCATGTGTGCCCTCAGGATGCGTACCATACACCTCATGGGAGAGGATTAAGCTACCTGAAAGCTAAGAGATAAAGAGGAAGGCCTATAAAACGCTTGTGAGAAGCTGTAGTAAATATTTGAGGGGAACACCAACCCAGTCAGCCAACAGCCTGATTCAAAGAGAGAAGCAGGCCAGGCTGCAGCTGGAATCCCGGCACACGCTGAGATCCATCTGCTGCCTGTTCTGTGCCCTGAAAGGAGGAAGGGCAAGCAGAGAGAGGAAATGTTGGTCTGTCTGAGGATGGGTTAGAACATGGTGTTAGCTGAAGGGACAGAACTCATACAGTGCTACAAAGCTCTGCACAACTCCACTACATCTGTGTATGTGTTTTGGTCCTAAAATCCTCAGCAAATGTGCTGAGGGACAGGGTTTAGCCTCAGCCTTGGCAGAGTTACAGAATGAGGCTGGTGAGAGGCCTCGAGCACAAGCCCTATGAGGAGAGGCAGAGGGAGCTGCAATTGTTTAGGCTGGAGAAGAGGACGCTCAGGGGAAGCCTTATTGCTGTCTACAAGTACCTGAAGGGAGGTTGTAGCCAGGAGAGGATTGGTCTCTTCTCCCAGGCAACCAGCTCCATAACAAGAGGACACAGTCTCAAGCTATGCCAGGGGAAGTTTAGTCTCGAGGTGAGGAGAAAGTTCCTCACAGAGAGAGTTGTTAGCCATTGGAATGTGCTGCCCAGGGAGGTGGTGGAGTCACCATCCCTGGAGGTATTCAAGAGGGGATTGGATGTGGCACTTAGTGCCATGGTCTAGTAGTCATGAAGTGCTGGGTGACAGGTTGGACTTGATGATCTTTGAGGTCTTTTCCAACCTTGTCGATTCTATGAGTCTATGATTGGACTTCAGGACACTGAAGGTGATTTTCCAACTAGGGCCATTCTGTGATTCCCTGGTTCCTAAAGATAAAAGGGCTGCCCAGTCATATGAAGCCTAAGGATGAAGAACAAATAAGATGATGCTGTAGTTTTCTCCAACATAGCTGCTGGCAGCTGCCAAAGGCACCAGAGAGGCACCCTGTTAGCAGAGGTGCCCAGGGACAATCCATCCTGCTGATACTGTGGTGGCTGCCAGACTTACCAAAATTCCAAACAACAGAGTGATGTGGCAGTGACCACTCTACCAGCTTTATCCTTCTCATTCAAGAGCCAACGTGAAACACCTGCTCAGACACCACTGACTGGCTCCAGGGAGCAGCACCAGGGACACTTCTTAGCAAACAATAATTTCTGCCATTCACTCTCCACAGGCTCCTTGCAGGGTCCAGGGTTTAGGAAGGATCTCATGACACACCTCAGGTTTGCATGTACTCAATATTTGCAAACCATTGGGAGAGAGGCCTGGCACTACAGCTTAGGGACCTATCAGAACCAGTCAGGAATAATATTTTCCAAAGTAGGTAGCTGTAAGTAACCACTAGGCTGGGCTCTTCTACCTTCTCAGCTTTCAGAGAAAGGTTCCACTCCTCATATGTCTGCTCTCCTACAGGAATAAGAACCTGGCCCATACTTCTCATACATAAGACACAGCAGTGGGTGATGAAATCCACTGAACAGACTTACATCTTGGGGCAGCACAACAGCAGCTCTTCTCTGCAAATCCTCACTCTTCCATCTGCCACACTGTAGATTCTGCTACTTCTCAGATGACCTCAGAATACAGAGATTTTAACTTAATTTACTGCTCTCTGACCTCGGCTTTACCCCTTTGAAGGAAGAAGCTTAGCAGGAGAAGCTCTGGAGGGGGATGCTGCTTGTACTCCCCATGTAGAAGCGCAGCTTTTCTTTCAGTGACCCTTTAGTAGCCCTTACACTCGGGTTGGAGATCTCCCCATATCCTGTTGACTGTATTCATTGGAATGACAAAGCAGCACATCCTGCCTGAACCTGTGAACCTTTGGCCAGACTCTCATCCTTGGGGCTCCAGGATACATGCATTAATAATGCCTGCTGAGCTATCACCAGGTGCTTGATGCCTTAGTCACTGAAATTTGGCTTTCTGTTTCTGATTCCGTTCTCCTGGGATGTGTCTCTGAGGCCAGACTCTTCACTAAAAGCTGCTATACACCATCCTCAGCAAACCCAGCAGAGATTTTAGACAAAGGCCACTGGATTTATTCTGACTTCCTGCAAAGGCTAGAGATGTATCAAGCCTCAGTTTTTGAAACAGCATCTGAGATCAATGCAAAGCTTTGTCACAAGTGGCTCAAGGTGTGAGACTCAGGTTTGCCTCCCACAGAGCTCCTGCAGCTGCAGAGATTTTTGACAGGCTGAAAACTGTTTATGCAGTAGTAAATATTTTCATACTCCAGCTATTTATACTTTCATGTCATTTCAGGCTTTGATTTTTTTTTTCCTTCTTTTTTTTTTTCCAAATCAAAGATGCCAAGAAGGCTATAGAATTCTATATGCTACTTCACAGCTTGATAGAAAAAACATGACCTAGGAGGGTAAGAGCCTGAGAAGTGAGATGTGATTGCTTTAGCAGGAAGGTTAATTAAATAAAATTCCTCAAGATCTAATCCCTCCTGCCTAGCTCCCACTTGCCTTTTGTGACTACTCTGCACGTTTCAATCTACCCACTGAGAAGTTGTTGGAGGGGATAATGGTTGCAGCCCTGCCTGCCCTATATCCATTGGCTTTGAAGAGGAAGGAAAAACCATCTTTGAACCATTTTTTTTTTCTCTTCAGTACTAATACACTTACTAGAAATAAACCTAATCAGTAAGATGGTGACTGATTAATGGGTGGCTTGGCTTTGATGAGTCAGCTGAGATGAGAGCCTGAGAAATAGCTAGATGGTTTTGTAAGGCGGGTGAACTGGGAAGGAGAAATCTTACACAACCGTGTCATGGTAAAAGGTGAACCAGGGACCACAAGGCAGACAAAACCAAAAGGGCTCAAAAATCAGAGAATTCTAGAGAAAACCAGAACCATGCAGAGAAAATCAAATGGGTTTTTTACGTGTCAACATAGGAAGTTCCATCTAAAGACAAGGAGGAACTTCTTTGTTTTAAGGGTGATAGAGCACTGGAAGAGGCTGCCCAGAGAGGTGGTCAAGTCTCCATCTCTGAAGCCATTCAAAGCCCAACTAGGTAGCATTCTGTGCAACCTGCTCTAGGTGAACCATCTCTGGCAGAGGGATTGGACTAGATGATCTCCAGAGGTCCCTTCAAGTCCCCTATCATTCTGTGATTCTTTGATTCTAAGCTATCTGAGATCTGACCCAGTTTCATCAATAGAAAGACACCCAGGGAGTTCCATGAATCTTATTGTTAAAAGGGAAAAAAGAAAAGAGGCCTTTTTACTGCATCTTGAGTAGATTAATCCCACAGCAAAAAGGGCAATACTTGTTTCCCAAAATCTTAGCCCTCTTCGAGAAATTTTTTAAGCAGTGTAAGATCTTGATGGGGAGAATCAGGTGATCTCAGCCTTGGATAAGCTTCTGATTTACAGCACCCAAAAGGACCAAGATTATTCTCCTGCAGATGTGGCCTTCATCATTTTCAAAATATTCAGCTGTGAATTCCACATCTAAGAAGAAGTTACAGAGAGGGACCACCATGGTGACTCACTGCTCTCAAAACTACTTTGCAAAAGTGATGTCTCCATCCCTTCCCAAAATATGAGTCACAAATCTCCGGAGTGGGCCAGAAATCAGCCCTCCCATTCTCAGAAAATGGTGTTTGTAGCAGTAGCATTTGTAGCTCATGATTCAGGAATTGCAAGGCCCCTCTGAGAAACAAAAAGGGCTGCTACACCCAGGTTACCAGCACACAGCATGACCCCCGGAGAGAAGACACTCTTGTGGATGAACGTGAGGATGAGAAAACAAAGTTGGAAGGACTGCTCTTGATAAAGCACAGCCTCTGTGTTTTCCCTGGGACAACCACACACTTCCATGGTCATCACAATTTTGCTTGCAATACTTATTGTAAGTAATTCCCAGATTTTGATGCCTCTAGAAACTTCTTCAAAAGGTGTCTTAGCAAACAGGTTCTTCTGTTTCCTCAGTGAATTAGAGTATCAAGCACACAGGAAAATCAGCTACCCAAGAACTTCTCTCAGTAGGAGTCCTGCCCTGGTACATTACCTTCTCCATTAGCCCTCTGAAATGAGATTTGACTTTGTGTTCAGGTACCCTTGTCAGTTCCAGAGGCAGGAGACAGGAATGGCACTTTAATGACCCACTTAAAAGTAATGAAACAGCCATTTATCCTAATTGGAGGAACGCTAATTATATCAGAAAGTGGCTGCACTCTTAGACAGCAGAGTGCAAATGCTGTCTAATCAAACTTAATGAATAGGTGAGGTATCCTGACAGAGCACCTGTGCATCACTCAGGCATTCCTGCAAACAGAAGAATTAGCCTGTAGGGAGCTGATCTGAAAATGGAGGGTTTAAAATGGAAGGCTAATTATGGCAGTTGACTACATGTACTTCATCTGAAAACAAGTTTGTATCACGAGCCTCAAGGGATGTTTTCCTTCTGAAAGCAATGAAGATAGCTGAAGGGTAGCTGGGCCATGGGGGAACACCCAGTGTGGAGGGTCTGTGGTGCTTACCAAACACATGTGAGGGGCTTCCAGTCTTTAGTCACAGGACAGAAGAAGGGGGTCAAGACAGCCTTGGAGTGAAACTCACTACTGCTTCTACACTATAGAGGTAAATCTTATGCTGAAATGTCTTTGTCTTTTTCTCTAATTGGCTCCCAGTGAGCAGAAGAGAGAGAGACTCTTTGGCACTGCTGCTGACAGAGAAAGGTCAATTCCAGTATCTTCCCAGCCAGCCCAGAGTGCAGCAGAAGCAAACTGGATGTCCCTGGGCTGACATGAAGCACCTCACATCCTTCACCCTCAGTTTTAAGGACAACAGGGCTGCTTAAGCCAGGCTTCAAATGAGATCCCATTTGTTCTTCATTAGCAAGAAGATGGGTGGTTGAATTAGAGAGATGAAACAAGGATGAGAGAACAGGACCTGGAGAGAGCATCAGAGCCCAGCAGTCCTGGAAGAGGAGATTATTACTACAAGGGAGATGTAGGAGTCTTGCCTTCAGCAACTACATGGATATACTAATGTGTTTGTATGAAAGTGAGCTGGGCTTTCTATGGGCTGTTCACAGCTATGGGATACCAACAGCTATGAAACAAGAATAAAAACTTTGCCACCTCTTAAAAGAAAAACCCTCTGAGGAGGAATGGCAGTGAATTGAAAAAATGGAAACCACTGCCAATGGGGGGGTGGGGGGAAGGCATCAAAACTTGCTCCTGTGAGCAAGACAGAATGTTAAAGTCAGAAAGCATTTACCCTCAAGCCACATTAGTCACAGCCTTAAAATATTAGCAGGATTGGCCTCATGGAAGCCATGCAAACAGCACTGGTTTTATACACTGAAGATGCCAAATAAACACACACTTCTGGAGACCAAACAAGAACTGCACTGACAGCTCAGCTAAAAAAAGAAAGGGGAAAAAAAAATCCATGAAGGATGTCATAAAACTCCAAGCAAAATGTGTTCCCAGCCAAAAAAACAAAACAAACCTCAACAACTCAGGATAAAAAGGCATTCACAACCTCTGAATGCTTACTGAGATTAGACATAAAAGACTTCAATTTATCTTGAGCTGTACTTTCCTCTTAATGTCAAAGGGTACCCTGCTGCATAGGGAGATGTTTATACCCTCTCATGGGAAGCCAGAGGCTTCAGATAAGGGAGTGTCTTTGGAAGAAGAGCTCTTTAAAGGCTTGGGAAGATAGCCTTTATTATCAGCCAACCCTCTATTAGGTTGGTGAGATTCCTGTTTGATTTGGCTGCAGTCTCTAGCCTCAAGTTCCTGCCCTAGCTTTTAAAATAGAATGAGATCTGCCTGCAGCTGAAAAAGGGCAAAGGGTGGAACGTGTAAATAGCAATTACAGCAAAAATCTTGTTTTCACAAAACCCTCCCCTAAAAGATACTTTGTGCTCTTCCCTAGTGGCCAAGGCTGGCAGAGCCAGAAATGCTACAAAAACCAGTTCAAGTCAAATGTAACTTGCCCAGCTAATTCAAGCTGTGGGCAATACAATCCTGACATCACCCTTCCTTGCTCTCATGATAAAGAACAATTCAGCCAAGAGGACAGACTTCTGGACTGGCAGTTCATGAATGCTGGGGACTGTTCTAGCTCCCCTACCAGTCTGCTGGGTAATTAACCTTGGGACATCTCTGTTGCTTTACCTTTCTGCAGTATTTTTGAGACCTATAAAGTTCTGGATTAACTATTGCTATATATTCTTATTATCAGTAGCTATTGCTCCATATATAGGTTGGTAAAATCTTGCCAATGGAAAAATAAAACAGGTAAGCAAACTAAACTTGGTTTGGGGTGAAAAGTGATGTCCATTAAGGGTCTGTATTGGGACCAGTGCTGTTCAACATCTTCATCAGTGATACAGACAGAGACTGAGTGCACCCTCAGCAAGTTTACAGATGATACCAAGCTAGATAAAATACTTGGAGAGGTTGCCCAGGGATGTGGCTGAAGCCCTCTTTCTGGAGACATTCAAGATCAGACTTGATGTGTCCCTGGGCAGCCTGATCTAGTTGGAGGTGTCCCTGCTGACTGCAGGGGAGGTTGGACAAGACAATCTTTGAGGGTCCCTTCCAACCCAATGCAATCTGTGACTAAGAGCCCCTCATCTCCTTCTTTGCCCTCATGGAGAAGCCCTGCCAGACTCATGCTTTGTAGGAGTTGAGTGCACTCAGCTCCCATTTACCATTCATGTTTCGTGACCTTACCTCATCTGCTTCTGAGTTTTTCATTGTACTGGCATAAATCCTGACCATCTTGTCTCTCAGCATTTCAATCAATATATGAAATGTCAGCTCAGATAACTACTACTCTCTCAATGCACACTAATGTAATTTCATAATGTGATTTCATTTTTCAGAGGGGGAAAAAAAAATCCTAGAAGCTCTTTAGTGGAACAGGGAGAACTGGGTAATCAAGCTAAGACATTTTAAAGGCAAAATTCTTGGAGTTTTGGGAACCATATTTGGCTTGGGATTATACACAAGTGGCTTCTGTGACTTCCATTCCCTTTGCAGAGGCTACAAACCAAAACTATTTCCAAAAGCGAATACAACTGAGACAGGACAAAGCAGATTCAGAGGATGGTGAAGTGCCCAGGGCCTTGGGAGGTCAGTTAAGTCCTGGAAGTTTTTCAGCATCTCTAATTTCTTTTTCTAGAGCATTAGTATCATATGGAAGAAGTCACGCTCCAGCCCGTTGTTTTCAAACTCATTTCCAAGCAGTATCTGACATATGGGATGAATCTAAGCTACCATGTACCTCCAAGTATGACAGCATTGCACAGAGATCTTGAAGAGCTGCAAGATGTGAGGTGTGAGATGGAATCGGCTACAGAATTTGGGGGAATGATGTTATGGCTTTAAGAACTGGGATATCTTCAGCATAGAGAAGCCTTCCAAGGACCAGAAAGGTGCAGGGAGGTGGACACTAGGAAAATGTAATCTTTTGTTATTTCATCCCATCACACTTGCATCTCCCCTATATAAATGGACATTTCTGGCTGTTCTGCTCTTCTCTCTCCAGCCACTGCAGGGGCTCCTAGCTCTGGTTTGCAGGGGAATAGGGGTTTAAGCTGGCAAGCTAATTTGCTTGCTGTGCAATGTGGCTTGGGGAGGGAAGCCTTGAGGCCTTTTGGCCTGCTGCTTTGGGGGGGGGGGGGAGGGAGCAGGCGTTAGCCTGTTTGGGGCACTGAGGTCTGGGGGTTTGGCCTGGTTGGCCTAGTGAGGTCTTGGTAAAGCCCAGGTTGGAGAGAACTGAGTCAAGGCTGAATATGAATTCTGTGTATTTTGTATATTTATGTACTGTTGTGTAACGCTGTGAATAGTACTTCCACTTAAGTTTCCAATTCTTTCCAACCCTCTTTGGAGGGTTTTTCTTTACTGCTTTGGGAAGGGGTGAAAGAGTTTCTGTCCATTCTAAAACTAAGACAAATGATTGAAGAATTCATGCAGAAAAACTCCAAAACAAAACAACCCACCACAAAACAACAGCAAAATAAAACACCACCAACACTACCACCACAAAGATCTGCAAAAGCCAACAAACACTCCAAAACTCGTACCATCAGTTTGAATCTGTGCTCCAAAGGAAGACAAATCTGTCAAAGATGAAGTCAAGAGTCAATCTCAGCCCTGCTGGCTCTGGAACCAGAACTGTGCAACGCCAAGACAAAGTTCTGCACACAACTCTGAACATTTCCTATCAGACCATCTGTGCTAGGAGATGATGAGATTTTCAGTTTGTGTTCTTGGTAGGATGGCTTCAGTCCCTTTCAGGAGCAGATTAGAACTGTCTAGGTGAAATGTGGATAATTGGTGCTGTGTAACAGCAGACTGCAGCTTCAGAGTACTTTGTAAACTTACCTTAGTTCTCTAAATAATCAGCATTACCTCTGCTCAGACTTGAGAGCACAGAGAAACTAAACAGTGCAAGTCATTGGGAAAGCCAAGATCTGGACTACAATCAGAATCCTTATGTTTCTTGCTTTACCACCTCTTGGAACAGCCAAATCTTGTTGAAAGAATAATGAAATAGTTTGATTTTTGCTCAACTTAGTAACTGAACTCAGTTTTTGCCCATGGACTGGGTGGACAGCTTGAACACCTCAGTGGGGAATACAAGGAATTTCCTGTGATAGCAGTTTCACTGCACAGTCTTGATGACCTGCTTCTTTTCAACTTGTAGAAGCTTTTGTTTCATAGGGAGAGAGGTTTGGTTTAGATGTTAAAAGGATTGTGCACAGTTATTCTTATCATGCCCTTAATTTCTGAGTACCTTTGCTAAGCAACATATCACGAACACACACAGTTTGTGTGTGTCCAGCAGATCAAGGGAGGTTCTCCTACCCCTCTACTCTGCCCTGGTGAGACCTCATCTTGAGTTCATTTTGGGGCTCCCCAGTTTGAGAGGGACAGGGATCTGCTGGAGGGGGTCCAGCAGAGGGCTATGAGGATGATTAGGGGACTGGAGCACTGCCTGGGGAGGAGAGGCTGAGAGACCTGGGGCTTTTTAGTCTGGAAAAGAGAAGACTGAGAGGGGATTTAATAAATGTTTCTAAATATCTGAGGGCTGGAGGTCAGGAAGGAGGGAACAGACTCTGTTCACTTGCTCCCTGTGATAGGGCAAGGAGCAATGGATGCAAGCTGCAGCACAGGAGGTTCCACCGCAACATGAGGAGGAACTTCTTCACTGTAAGGGTCACAGAGCACTGGAACAGGCTGCCCAGAGAGATTGTGGAGTCTCCTTCTATGGAGACTTTCAAGGCCTGTCTGTATGCATTCCTCTGTGACCTGAACTGGACTATATGGTCCTGCTCTGGCAGGGGGGTTGGACTTGATGATCTCTTTGGGTCCCTTCCAACCCCTGACATCCTGTGATCCTGTGAAACATGGAAGTAAAAAGAGCAGCAGAATTAAGTATTACTGGGATAGACTAATTTGGGATTGAAATAGAAGGAAACTGGAACCAGAAATTAATGCATACAGCAAAGGAAATTGGCACATCACTGTATGAACATCTTGATGAGAATAACCTCACTGAAACCACAGAGTTAATCTCTGATTTTTTTACAACACTGAAGCTGTGGGGATGTCAGCACTTGATTAAAGATGTAACTTTTCCTAAGAAAGAAGGAGGAGTCTGAAGAACCAGGTATCTCCTTGTAGAAAGTTCAGTAATATGGGAGAAAGAAAGGCATTGTTCTTCAAATCCTAAAGGAAGTTAGACTTCACTGAAGCTGGATTTAATCTGTGGTTTCTGTTTGCAGGGACTCATGTTGCCATGCCATTAGACACACATGGCAGAGCTGAGAAGTCTGGGCAGATGCTGCTTTTAATCAAGTTACCTGAGAAAGTCAGTGCAGAAGGTGACCTTAGCTTCAGGTGACAGAGATAAACCAGATATCTTGGACACTGTTACACAGAGACAACTTAATGTCAGTGCATGCCTTAAAGCAGTGAAGGTTATGTGGGCAATTTGACACAGGCATACCTGACATTTTTCCCAAATTGGAGTGAAAAGACCAGCCCATGATTTATACAAAGAGGAGACAAAGCTGCACAAAGGCCAGGGGCAGGAAACAGATCAAAGTTCTAAACAGAACAAGCTATCCTTATCAGATTGAGGCTTGGGGTTTGGTTTTGTTTTGGTTTTCCATTTCAGGAAACACTTAAAATATTAATTTCTAGCAAAAAATCTTAGTATCAGAATCATCTTCTAAAAAAAAAAAAAAAAAAAAAAAATCAAGTCTGGATTAAAGAAGCTTCAGTTTTGTTGTCTTTTTTTTTGGTTGGTTCATTTCTTTTATCACTTTTGGTCTTCTTTCACTTTTTTTTTCCCCCTCAGTGGCAAAATAGAAAGATTTAGAGAGACAGGGAGAACATTTCAAGCAGCCACAAAGAAACTTGGCTATTTTCTGTACAAAGGCTGGTGAACATCTGGATTAATGAGGTTTTGCTGTATGCAAAGACCTTCAAAATAAAACCATTTTCTAAAGATAATTTTTTTTTCTTAGCACCATTACTTCCCAATCCCTGAAGTAAAGCTCTGAGCCTCCCAAAGTATTTCTGACATTTCAAGATTTTTCCAAACTGCACTGGGATAAAATCATAGCAGTTACAGTCTAAACAAAGAATAATCCTGGAGGTCTGAGTGTCTGGATTCAGGTAATGCTCAGCATCAGTTTGAAAACACAGACCATAACATGATTGCTTATTTCTTATGCTCTCTCTCTCTCTCCCTCCAGCTTCTCTTTTTAAAGACAATGTTTACAGGAGTACAGGGCTCACTGTTTCTTATCCCTGCCTAATGGCTGAATGGCAAGCAGAACAAAACCAGCACTTGCTACTGCCAATCCATGGCCAGACACAGCTAAAGATACTCATTTCTGGGGCTTATAAACAGGGTTTATTATCTTTAGGTGGCTACATTTCTTGTAGTTGTGTTTTCCCTAAGAGTTTTCTGCTTCAGAAACGTTCTGAGGTTTTTACTTAAGGCTCAGGCCTCCCAAATATTGAGATTTCTGACAACTCCATGCTCATTCCTGGGCTGTGGTTCTGCTAATTCTCTCCAGGCTGCTGGGATGACAAGGTAGAGCAGCAGTCAGGCAGAAAGACACACTTATTTTCATCCCTCGTGCAGCTGATATCTGAGAAGAACATCTCAGCGAGGCCCTAAGGGCAACAAGGACTTTGATTTACTCCAGAAACTGCCTTCTTAGACAAGTTGCTCTCTTGGCAAAATTTAGAACAAATTCTTGAGCTATAAAGGCTTGGGGAAGGTTCTGACTTCCTGCCTCGCTTGAACAAAGATTGTTTGCACTGTATTTTGTGTGACACCCCAAGGAACAACACTTACAATGTCCTGGTGGCATGTCACTATGCTGTGCGTTTAAAGCCTTCATTGTTCCTAGTATCAATAATTCTTCTACAAACACAACGCTGAAGAATTATTTCAAATCCTCATTAGCTTGAGTGCCAACAGGAAGAGGAAACCAGGGCAGGAAAACCCAGCAATGACTGTTATGCATTCCCAGTGACATCAGTCACACCACATCAGGACACTGTCTGCCTTGTTCTTCATCTCTTCAGCTCAGATATCCTCTGGCAGAACCAGCTCAGAGAACAAAAGCTGGATTAGACATTTGTGCAAATAAGAATAGTATCTAATATTACCCTAGCTAAAGGAAGAATGTCCAAAGATATCAACTGTCATGCTTTAAGGGGATAAACTGAATGCCAGCTGAGGTCAAGAAAAAATAGCCTCCCTGCTCCTCCCCGCCCCCCCCTTCAATGTGATCACAATGGGAACACAGAGAGCATTTCAACTTTTTTTTGGAAACAGCCCCAACTGGATGCACTGGCAAGAAAACACTTGAGCAGACAATTTGTGGGCCTCAAAAATTCCTATAGCAGTACAGAAAAAAAAAAGGCAGGGTAGCAATCCAGACCAAGGAATAACAAAGGAATTTTGGCTTTCCTCTTGAAATGCTGGCAGATGAGCTACACATGGCTGGCTGTTGCAATCCATGCCAGCACATTCATCAGTGACTGTTAAGGTATTGCAGTTACTTCGCCACATAGAATCATAGAACAGCTTGGGTTGGAAGGGCTGACCTGAGGTCATCTAGTCCAACCTCCCTGCAGTCAGCAGCAGGATCGTCCTCAACTTGATCAGGTTGCCCTGAGCCCTGTCAAGCCTCACCTTGAATATCTCCAGCGATGGGGCCACATCCACCTCCCCAGACGACTCGTTCCAGTGTTCCACCACCCTCATGGTAAAGAACTTCTTCCTAATATCCAATCTAAATCTACTCTTCTCTATTGCCTCTCATCCTATCACTACAGGCTTTTGTAAATAGCCCCTCTCCATCCTTTTTGTAGGCACCCTTCAGGTATGTGTTGTCTGCATATCTACCAAGGACCCATATTAGAGCTCTGCACACACTGTTTCCTTCTAGTTGTTCCCATCACTGGTCCTCTTAGGTCAAACTGCCTTTGTTAAATCTGGCAGCTCCTCCTAACTCAACTCTAATGCACGAAAGTCCATGAGGAGAGGCTGAGGGAGCTGGGGTTGTTTAGCCTGGAGAAGAGAAGGCTCAAGGGAGACCTTATTGCTGTCTACAATTACCTGAAGGGAGGCTGTAGCCAGGTGGGGGTTGGTCTCTTCTCCCAGGCAACCAGCACCAGAACAAGAGAACACAGTCTCAAGCTGTGCCAGGGGAAGTTTAGGTTGGATGTTAGGAAGAAGTTCTTCACAGAGTGATTGGAATGAGCTGCCCGGGGAGGTGGTGCAGTCACCATCACTGGATGTGTTTAAGAAGAGACTGGACAAGGCACTTGGTGCCGTGGTTTAGTTGATTAGATAGTGTTGGATGATAGGTTGGACTCAGTGATCTCAAAGGTCTTTTCCAACCTGGTTTATTGTATTGTATTCTACTCAACAAGACAGTGACACACTCTCAGAGGCATATGTGCTCAGGCTCAGCAAGTCTCTCTCTGCATATGTCCCTTTTACTCCTTGTTCAGTCAATAATAAATACACAGCTGAGTAGCTAGTTCTGACTCTGTCACATTTACCAGGCAGAAAAAGGGTTTATCAGGCTGCCAGTGCTGTAGACTGAACCCATCATCTAAGAATTAGGCTTGTCTTTTTATTTCATACATTGATTTTAAATAAGAGCAATCATGCAATCAGAGTGGAGATGTAATGTAAGAGATGGTGCCTTCTGAAGGAGCTGTGCAAATTCTGAAGCAGGAGTAGCTAAGGCTGTCCTTGATTCTTGCACCTATTTCTCTCTGCTAACATCCTTGCCTTTCAGAACTGACTTTTTATTTATCTGTACATCCTGGAACATCCAGGATTTTGCAGAAGCAATACAGAACTGAAAATGCTGGACAACTAAATTGTCTGCCTTATTTTGTATGGGGTTTTCTTCACTGCTACCCTATAGTGCAGAAATTAAGTAGACACCATGTAATGCCTGCAAGCCTTCCCTCTTGAAGGTCAGCAGTCACAGGAGAGAAAAGGCAAGTGGGAGAATGAGAGATACAAGAATGAAGCTCACAATTTAAGTACCCAAGTATAAAAAGCCTTTCTAAGGAAGCTCTGAATTGTACCCTCAGGCAATTCTGTTTCTAGATTCATCTCAGATGTTTTTGGAGACATTTTTCCTTGTTAGTCATCAAGAGAAGCTCTGTGTCTGGGCCAGGGGTCTGGTGTGGCCCTACACCACAATAGTACACAAATGAATATTCAGCTTCTCACGTGGCTGAAGCTTCATCCATTTATTGAAAACTAGATCAGTGCCTTAAAATGGTACTGAAACTAAATGGGAAGCAGCAGACAGCAGGGCTTTAGATGCTCACTGTGGCCTGAAACATGGAGAAGGCAGGCAACCACATGCTGTCCCCACTGGCATCTGTGTATCTCTTCAAACCCAGCTTTAGATACAACAAACCACAGTAACACTGTCTGGAGGTGAAGAGCAAACTGGCATAATGTGGCCAGCTGCTGTACAAGGGAAGAAAGGTCAAGTTTTCTTAGAAAGCTGGAAGTGAAAGATTTTTACATTTTTAGAAACTAATGTAAACCTGAGCTTCCTCAAGTATGCTGATGTGTCTCAAAGCTTCAGCTGCCCTAAACACCATCAGTGAACATGGTAAGAACAAAACTTTTATGTGTCTTTATTTTTAACAGCCTCAACCTTCATGATCAGACCTAACCATTACAGAAATTTGGGGTTATGCCTGCTTATTTATTCATTATTTTAATACATTTAACACATTTACATGTATGGATATGATGCTAGAACTTTACCAGAGAAGCCATTTCCCACTGGAAATTACTCACTTCGTTTCTTGTTACAAGAAAGGATGACTGTGAATTCCAGAGTCAGAGAGGGTTTACTCAAAACCTAAATCAAATCTTGCACACCTCCTGCCCGTGAATAGAGAGGTGTGCAAGAAAACTGCTGATCTGTGAGAACAAGAGTAGATCACAGAATCACATAGAATCACAGAATATATCTGGTTGGAACAGAAAGAGCATCCAGTCCAACCCCTGACCCAGCACTGAAGGATCAACACTAAGCTATGTCCCTAAGCACCAGGTCCACATGCTGCTTAAACACTTCCAGCGATGGTGACTCCACCACTGCCCTGGACAGACCACCCCAGTGTTTGGGAACCCTCTCTGTGAAGAAGTATTTCCAAACGTTCAGCCTAAACCTCCCCTGGTGCAGCTTGTAACCATTTCCTCTGGTCCTGTCACTTGATACTAAGGAGAAGAGGCTGCCCCCTCCCCACTCCAGCCTCCCTTCAGGTAATTGTAGAGAGCAATGAGGTCTTCCCTCAGCCTCCTCTTCTCCAGACTGAACAACCCCCGCTCCTTCATAGGCCATGTGCTCCAGGCCCTTCATCAGCCTCATTGCCCTTCTCTGGACATGCTCCAGCACCTCAACATCTTTCTTATAGTGAGGAGCCCAGAACTGAACATAGTACTCAAGGTATGGCCTCATCAGTACTGAGTACAGGATCACCTCCCTGATCCTGCTGGCCACAGTGTTTCTAATCCAAGCCAGGATGCCATTTGCTTTCTTGGCCACCTGGGCACTCTGTTGACTCATGTTCAGTCAGCTATCAAACAGTACCCCAGGTCCCTCTCCAAGTTGCAGCTTTCCATCCATCCATCCATCACTTGTATTTCCTAGCCTCTATTTACATGCTGGAAGACTCTGAACTGGAACTGCATTGTTTTAGCTTACAAAAAGCACACAATATTTATAACTTTTGCATTAATATGTCTGCTGCACACAAAGAAATATTATCAGGTGTCCTGGGTCAGTGCTGTCTGCTGCTATAGACTAAAACCCACACCTTTTCCTGTTAAAACCTACACAAACAAACAAATGGGAACAATAGATTAGTCATTTGAATGAAGCTTTCCCAAGCCAGCACACAGCTGATGGCTGACTGTTAGCAAGAAGATGAACTGGGGTTCAAGAATCATCATGGGAGAGGCAAGAGCTGGGCTCAAAGCACTGGGCTCAGGGTCTACTGATTCTACCCTATCATGAAACAGGTAATCAGTTACCCAGAAAAGGAAGTGCTGTCCCTAAGAGGCAGCTATCAAAGTGTATTAAATTGACTTCCAACAGCAGCAGGTCACAGCACAGCACAGAGATACATGCAGTAACTAGAGTACTGAAGGAAGAATACATAAGACAGACCAGAGCTTGTGTTGTCCCAGCTCAATTTCTCTGGTGGCTAAGGGGAGCAGAGCAAGCATCTCAGGTAAGGCTGCCAACCCTTCCTTTCGCCTGGTCAAATGAAAAGATTCCTGGGAGTGAAGTAGCCCCTTTGCTAAGCTTGCTACCTCAAGGAGGAAAGAAATATTTCACCTGTTCCTGTGCTTGTTCAACATTCCCATATTACCCAGTGATACACTGGAAGAGGTTGCCCAGGGAGGCTGTGGATGCCTCCTCCCTGGAGGTGTTCAAGGCCAGGCTGGATGAGGCCTTGAGCAACCTGCTCTAGTAGAAGGTGTCCCTACCCATGGCAGAGGGTTTAGAACTAGATGATCTTTAAGGTCTTTTCCAACTCAAACCATTCTATGACCATTCTGACTCCAGTCCCAGGTTTCATTTCACTTGTACATTAGTTAACAGGAAAGAAAGAAACTATACTGCATTGTTAGCAAAAAAGAAATTGCAGCCTCTGGAAACCTTATTGTCTGCTGCATCCATACCCAAGCAAGCTGGAGCTCTCAGATCTCACTTTACTGAATTCATGATATGGCAAAACTTGGTAGCTGGGAGTCAAATTCTCAGTTCAGATTATCAATTTCAGAAGGGCTGGAAGAGACTCAAATGAATCTTCTGACAGTTTGTTTTCCCCACTTGCCCTCCCACTGTAGGAGAGGTGATACACTGAGATAAGACTTCAGATCATCTGAAGGAAAACCAAACCAGTCTGAGAGCTGTGATAGCTTTGAGGAAATCTACATTCAGACAGGCACACCTAAATGTAAAAACATGAAGAGGCTGTGGCTTCCTCACTGTCTGGGTTTCCTAAGGAAGGGTGGATCCACTTTCAGATAGCATGGACTTGGGTGGAGGGAAGGGGGAAGACACTAGCAGCAACAACATCTGACACGAATCTTTGTCCTCCTAATCTTAAAAATACAACAATGTGAAACCAGAGCAAGTGTGAAGGCTGAAGACTCCAGCAGGGTTTCACATCAATCAGGCTTTTCAGGCTGTAGTGTATCAGAAAAGAGGAGTGAGACAGCAAATGCTAGATGTCAGAATGACTTCTGAGCTCTTGCATAATCAGAAGACAAACCAGGTTTAAATCCATTGCCCTTAGATTTACAGTCCACCTCAGAAGCTCCCACTGCCCTGCCCTGCTCCCAGTCCCCAGGTGGCAGAGGTTGCAATACAAACAACAGCTATCTGTGGAGCAAGGCCACAGATATATATATATATATTCAATAAATGAATCCTGCCAGCTGTCTGCCACTGACAAGGGGCTCCAGCAAGGCTGTACACAAGCAGCAGGGGCTCCTTCCTCAGCAGGGCCTCTTTGCATGCAGCAGCAACTGCAGGGATTTGAAGGCCGCACGCACCAGGAGGGAGCTGCTCTCGGTTGCCCAAAGGAGGGGGAATCACTGGCAGAGCAGCATGACCACAATGCACTAAAGGCAAATTTAGACCTAATATCAGAAAGACAAATTGCTGAGAGTCCTTATGACTGGAGACCTAATCCTCAAGGATTGCATAGCCCAGTGCCCCCCTGCTGCATAGGCCATCACACCTGCTCTGCTGCTTGAGATCAATCACTCATGGTCAGAGCACTAGGTGAGATAGAATAGTGGAATGTTTTATTTGAGCACCATGTCTGGGAACGTGCACTCAAACAGCAGGCACACAATGGCATAATTGCTGCCCTCCCAAACTGGTTGGCCCCTTCATAATATCATAGTATCAGTCAGGGTTGGAAGGGACCACAAGGATCATCTACTTCCAACCCCCTGCCGTGGGCAGGGACACCCCACACTAGATCTGGCCAGGATTCATGTCCAGACACTGCATGAAAAAACAGAGTTAGCTAGAAAGGAGAATTTGAAGACATAAGAGAGATTGAGGCAGCTTTGAAAGGAGGGCTGTGAAAAGGGCAAGTCTAGACATGAAGCATGTATATACTGCAGGTTTGCTAGCAATGAAGGGCTTGTGTTTTATAAGTCAAGTGTTGTGTCTCCCCCTCCCCAAGTTGTTTCAAGAAGTTCTAAACTAGCTATAGGTATTTTGAATCATCTATGCATCCAGGCCTAAGCATTTCTATTTTAAAGACATCATGAAATACAAAAATGAAGTACTAAAAATGGTAAATTAAAACAGTTTATATGCCCCTACAGTGCTGGGCTGTTAAAAAAATACTGCAATAACAACACTAAACATCAGTTTTATAATAGAAGAGCCTGTCCCCTCCTTCTTGACACTCAGCCCTCAGATATTTATGAAGATTTATTAAATCCCCTTTCAGTCTTCTCTTCTCCAGACTAAAAAGCCCCAGGGCTCTCAGCCTTTCCTCATAAGGCAGTGCTCCAGTCCCTTAACCATCCCTGTAGTCCTCTGTTGGACTCTCTCAAGCAGAGAGAACTGGGGAGCCCAAAACTGGATGCAATATTCCAGGTGAGGTCTCACCAGGGCAGAGTAGAGAGGGAGGAGAACCTTCCTTGATCTGCTGGACACACTTCTTAATGCACCCCAGGATACCATTTGCCTTCTTGGCCACAAGTGCACATTGCTGTTGCTTGGATAACTTCTTGTCTGCCAGGACACCTAGGTCCTTCTCCATGTACTGAGTTACTGATCATCTTGAATAAATACACACATCTATTGCAGGTTCATGGAACGTATCCTTTTTAACTACCACAGATGTTAAATGCAAAGAAGTTTTAAATCCCTTAATTAATTAAACATCAGCCACCTTTTACATGCTATTGCTTGCAACTCTTTTTAATCTTATTTTACTCTGAGATCACAAAGTTCTTGTAGTCTCAAATATTGTTCTTTACATACCCTTTCAAGGCATTTGCTCCCTCTGTATCATGTATAAGATTATTCCAATGCAAACACTCCTTCTATTACTCTGTTGTAACGAGACTAATTGAAGGTTACATACCCAAGCTATCCAGTGCACCTACTGAGCTGCCTCAAATTCCTGCATATGGACTTGAGCAGCTAAAACACTTTAGTTCAAGTGTCATATTGCTTCTCAGCTGCAAATGATGAAAATGACAGAGTAACACTTGAATGATAGTCTTCAAAGTGCTCTGGGAAGTTATATTGTCTGGAGATGTGAGTGGCCTGTTTCTTGAACAGCTGTCTGGTAACAGCATGCTGTTCACGTGGGACATATTAAACTGAGTGGTTTAAAAGTCCTTGTAGACTGAGAAATCAGCAGAGCTTACCTGCTGGCTAGGCTCTCTATTCTCAGCATTTTTCAGTTTTATGTTGTTTTTTTGCTCAATACCTCCTGAATTACTCCTTCCAAGTTTCTTGGTGTGAAGATAACGCTACGCAAAAGAAAATAAGAGCAAGTCATTATCTGTCATTTATGTCACCAAATTCACAATGCCCATCTTTGTGAAGACTTTACATTCAATGCTGTGCCAAACAAAACACCTCCAACTCATGTAACTACCTACTGCTGGAAGTATTCAAACTAGTGTCAGCGTAACACAGCCCTATTCTGCCCTATTTAGCAGCGTAATCTGCTGTGAGCTGTTAAAAAGCTGACATATTATACGCCACAAAAGTAAATAAAGCTTCTCTAATAAGAAAGGATCAAAGAGATTATGCTACACAACTTCACAAGCTGTGTGTCAAGAACTCAAGAAACATGGGAATCAGCAAAAGGAGAGGAAGGCCTTCTACAGGCAGCTTTAGGAACACATGAAACACAGGGAAAACTGGTTACCTTCAGTGCACATTAACACCAAAATGAGCTACAGCTGCCACTTAACAGGTTCAGTACTATGTCAGGGCATCTATGAATGCCAAAACTTTAGTCAGATGAGACAGAACCCTTAACTAAGATTACTGAATGGAAGAGTGAAGAAGGGTCTTGGAAAGCTGTGCTACTGTGACAGCCATGAATTCAAGTTTTCACCGATTCATAGAATGGTTTGGGTTCGAAGGGACCTTGAAGATCATCTAGTTCTATGGGCAGAGACAACTTCCACTACAGCAGGTTATTCAAGGCCCTGTTCAACCTGGCCTTGAACAGTTTCAGACAGAGGACATCCATGACCTCCCTGGGCAACCTGTTCCAGTGTCTCACCACCCTAACTGTAAAGATTTTCTTCCTAATATCTAATCTAAATTTCCCCTCTTCCAGCTCAAAGCCATTCCCCCTCATCCTGTCACTACAAGCCCTTGTAGAAACTCTCTCCCCAGTTTGCTTGTAGGCCCCCTTCAGGTACTGGAAGGCTGCTATAAGGTCTCCCTGGAGTTTTCTCCAGACTGAACAGCCCCAACTCTCCACAGAAGAGGTGCTCCAGCCCTCTGATCATCTCTGTGGCCCTCCTCTGGACCTGCTCCAGGATTTTGATGTCATTCTTGTGTTGGGGGCACCAGAACTGAACACATTGCTCCAGGTGGGGTCTCATGAGAGCAGAGTAGAAAGAGAGAATCACCTCATTCATCCTGCTGGTCACACTTCTTTTGATGCAGCCCAGGATATGGTTGGCCTTCTGGGCTGCAAACACACACTGTCCAATTGAAGAGAGCATATATTAGGAAAAAGTTTTGATGTTCAGCCATGGCATATCAAGTCACTTGGAAAATACTTGGAAAAAGACCATTATACATTATAAAAATAGGTTCTGGGAAAAAAACCCACAGATTTAAAAATGGATGTTTAAATGGACTATTTTTGTAAGAAAAACTGAGGGTATCTAATCTCATACTACAGGATGAGACAGAACTCTCCACTCAAAGCAGAGTGAGCAGAGCTAAACCCATCTTTCTTTTCAGCACTCAGTTCATGTGCCTTCAGTTACCTACTTCTGCTCATTTTCATGTGAACTCTAAGGACATCCATGGGTTCTGCTTCTGCACATAAACAACTTCCTTAGAAAATGGATTTAGGGCCAAACTTCAAAGTGCCAAGAACTGAGTGGTTGTGATACTTCTCTTTCATATACCAACACAGTAACTCCAACTACCTTACTTGTGATTTATGCCATTGGAGTGAGTTGAAAATTCGGTCACAGGTCTTCTTATTACAAAATTAAGAACTTCACTGGTGAGAGATGGAGGGAAAAGGTGGCTGACGCCGTTACTGCCCTGAGTGCTGCTGTTATTATAAGGTAATTTCAGGCAACCTGCTGCTAGGGTTGGCTGAGGGCAGACAACCAACTCACCTCATTAGTCATCTTGAGTAAAGCTGTCCACTTGTCATTCATCCTGAAAATTACTTAAAATATACATAAACACAGTAGTGATCTTAGTGCACCATCCATCTTAAGATTTACACTATGCCATGTCCCATAACTGAATGCTTTTATATGCAGAAGACATGGTTTAGGTCAAATTTTAAAGGGTCTGGCATTATTACTCAGTTTACATTTTAGTCATACTGTTTTCTGAGGATGAGGGCATTATGTTATAGAGTCAGTATTACTGAAGGGTCAGTTATGATTAGAGAGAGGCGATTCTGGCCACTTTGCTCTGGTAAGGCCTCACCTGGAGTACTGTGTCCAGCTCTGGAGCCCTCAATACAGAAAGGACATGGACCTGAGAGAGTGGGCCCAGAGGAAGGACATGAAAATGATCAGGGGTTGGAACACCTCTGCTACGAAGACAGGCTGAGGGAGCTGGGAGTGTTCAGCCTGAAGAAGAGAAGGCTCCAGGCAGACCTTATAATGACCTTCCAGTACCTGAAGGGGGCCTACGAGAAGGATGGAGCGAGACTGTTTACAAAGGCCTGCAGTGACAGGACAATGGCAATGGAGAGAGACTGTTTACAAAGGCCTGCAGTGACAAGACAATGGCAATGGCTTCAAACTAGAGAAGAGTAGATTGGATGTTAGGAACAAGTTCTTTACCATGAGGGTAGTGCAACACTGGAACAGGTTGCCCAGGGAGGTAGTTGATGCCTCATCCCTGGAGATATTCAAGATGAGGTTTGACAGGGCTGTGGGCAACCTGATCGAGTTCAGGATGTCTCTGCTGACTGCAGAGGGCGTTGGACTGGATGACCTTTGGTCATCCCTTCCAACCCAGACTATTCTGTGATTCTATGATACTCTTTTCCCTAAGCCACAGAGGAATGTACTGGGACGGCTATTAAGATAAATCTGAGGACAGGTTTGGTTAAGGCTTTACAAGGTTTAAGATATTTTGTTTAGGCCTCAAAGCAAAGCCACCTATCTGCTCTGAAGACTCATTGCTGGAAGAATTCAACTCCTCACTGCCAGCCTGCAACAAGAGAACACATGCTATCTCTACTGCCTTTAAGAAGACTATTCAGCTCTAGTTTTATTTAACTTTAATACTTTGGGAACTAGCCTCAACATACGCTGTTAACTAATCGTTTAAATAAAGACAACAGCCAGCTGCTTCTCTGGAGTCTTTCCACTTGCAGTTAGTGGCATTTCTCAAAGGCCAAAAATTGGAATCCAAAGCCAAACCCATGCTGCACAATATGTTACCTTTATAAAGAGGGAATCCAAACCCAGGCTGTACATATTACATTTAATGCAGTCCAGGAATCAACTGAAATTTACATGTCTCCAGGAGACACCTGAGTCTCTGCAACTTTCTCAAGTGGAGACCTTTGAAAAAACACTCTGAATACAAGCAGCTCAGCAAAGGGAAACAGGGATGTCAGAATCCTTGGTCTGTAATACTACTTAGTATTCAGAAGTTGTATCAAGGTAGTACCTAAAAACTGCAGCCTCTCTAAGCTGTGGACAATCCAGACCTCAGAGACCTAATAAGATGAGAGAAGTGGTGAGATACTCAAGAGACAGAATGACTGATGCCAGATCAATATTATGTAGAGAATAAACAGTCAGCAGACAGCAACATTAAAGTCGGGGGAGTTCTGTCATAGTGGCATTGGCTCCAAATTCACAAGTCTGCAGAGATCTGTTATGAACTCAGAGAAGCTTTTGCCTTTCTTGCAATCTTTTTTTTTTTTTTTTTGGACAAAGGCAAGAGTTGTTTCAGACTGTGGGAATATGCAGTATTTGGTAGTATTGTGTCCCACCTCACCCTCATAAGTCAAGCACTAGATGCACAGGCACTTCAGGTATTATTGGCAGAAGTAAAATTAAACAGAGCTTGCCAGCATGTGGAAAAAATTTGAAGTCCAATTCAATGAAGTCAGTGTGATTTTAGTGTGAATCACCCATGTGCTGCCTACATTAAGTAGTATAACATTCTCTATATAAATAAAAGATACTCAGTTTTGCTCACACGTGACATTTCATACGGCACTAAAATTTGTGTCATTTGTCAACCTGTATTTTTAGAGCTCTCTTGCACTGACTGCCAGGCCTCCATCTGGCAAAATTAGAGGTGATCCTAATCCACAGGATTTCAAAGCAATTCTCCCACATTAGTAAAATATATATAAAAATCAAATTTAAGTGATTACAGGTGATTTTAAATTGACAGAGTTTCATTTTCTTAAAAAACCCACAAACCATGAAATAGTAACTTAACAATCCCCTTTATGTTACTATACCAGCTATCTACCCATCTAACAATACTTCCTATGAGGTAGCTGCATTCAAAGCAATCATATATTGAGCCTGGTGGCATATTTAAAGGATTTATAGTAAGTTACTGCACCATTTTTTGTTAAACTAGTCACTGTATCACCCGCATTAGAAATGTGATTGTTACCTGAAAAACACAGGCCCTAAGGACAATATAAATGACTAAGGTTTCTATTATACTAAATGTAATTATTTCTTTCCCAGGGTGAGGTGAATTTGAGAGCTGGTCTCAGATACAAGTCCTTCTCACAGGCACATTTTGATTTGTGTTGTTTATTTCTGAAGAAAGTGTACCAGTGACTTCAGAGGCACAAACAGATCACTGTCTTTTCAAATAGAGCCTCTCTTTCCTCCCTTGGATAATCTAAGTGACATCACTTTAAAGATTTGCTGCATGGACAAGTAACAGCTAAGTCCTTCCTAGGCTTTGAAAAGGCAGAAAGCTCATCTGTCATGTCCCAAGCTACAGGTGCCATCACTGCCAGAACAATGACCTTGCTAAGTTTGGTAGATACCAAATGGACAATCCACAGAAAGCAAACTCTATACCTGTTAAAGCCAGGAGCCTGTCACTTCATGAGGAAAGCACTAGCCAGTGGCAGTGGTAGGGCCCTAACCCCAAGTGGGAAGCCTACAAAGAAGAAGCACCTGATTTAGCCAGCATGGTGTGAATGTATCCAAATCCACTGTGTGATCCCAATGCAAGGGAAGAACCCAGTGCCAGCGAAGAAGTTAATGGAAATTTGAGTAGTCTAGGCAGACCGGCTTCCCTTAGGACTCAATCACTAGCAACTCTTAAAAGAGATGCCTCAGTAGGACACCATGGTCCTCATTAAGATTTCCTGGAGTGGAACAGAATCCCCCTTTCCTTGCTTGCTCCTTGTAGCTTGTAAAAACTTAATTACTAATTTTTTTCTCTCATGAGTTTTCTGGGGATAGGGTAATGAGTAGCCTCATCAGCCTTCAACTGCCACAGGAAATAAATCCTATTCTCTTCCACTCCCCGGAAGTTCTACTGATAAGGATTTTAGAGTCAATATACCAACTGACAATTAATGCTGCACACACACACAAAAAATAATAAACTTATCTATTTCAAAGACTGCTCTTTGTCCAGCTAAGTGATTTGGAAAGAGTACAGGAGATAGCAGCAAAGCAATGGCAGAGTCACAAGAGGCAAATACAACAGCGATACTGTTAGCTAGCCAAGTACATTAGCTCATTTTAATCTTTACCAAGAGTATATTACGTCACAACTCCTTATCTGCCTCGTTTTTTTCACTGCATCAGCCACTGAGAACATGCAAGTTTTAATGAAAATACAACAGCATTGCTTACCTCATCATTATAGAGGCAGCATTATTAATAAACACAGCTGGAAAATGGTTTCCTTACACAGAATGCAGTTGTGGAAAACTAGCTTAGAAAAAACCCTCAGTTCTGAGCTCCTCAGCTCAAAATATCCTATGTGCATAGAATAGTTTGGGTGGGAAGGGACCTTAAAGATCATCTAGTTCCAACAACCCTGCCATGGGCAGGGACACCTTCCAGTGGACTACGCTGCTCTTGGTCTCATCCAACCTGGCCTTGAACACCTCCATAACCTCCTTGGGCAATCTTTTGCAGTGTCTCACCACCCTCACTGTAAATAATTTCTTCCTAATATCTAGCTTAAATCTATGTTTTGTAGATCAATGAGCTGAGGACCTCACCTAAGGTGCATGTCTGAAAAGGCACAGCTGTGAACGACAGCTGATACGCTAGGCACAACGTAAGTGGCATACACTGCTTTGACAAGGACTGCCTGCAGGTTAATTAAGCTACCGTAGCATTGCTTTATTTCCAGAATTTATCACTTAATGTGTTATGCATACCCCTCACAGAAACTGCACTCAAGCAGGTGCAGTGGTCAGGAGGACATTTTGAACAGTAACAACAACAAAAGCCCAGCTTACTTCCTCAGATTTCCAGCAAGGCTTACCTCTTTATAATTGGTGGCCTCTATGGTGCCATTCAAAAATCCTTCAACTGCTCTCACCACAAGCATATAGAAAGAGTCTGGCTCTAAATGGAGTTAACAAGTGTTAAAAGAACTAAAATTGTGTTTTATTTTGTACCCAAGAAAGAATGCTTCTTAACTCATGTAAGACTGCTTTAGCTTTTCCTGTAGCTTTCAACCTTTAGCTCAGTTCCAGTCACTGGGATGCATATGAAGGAACATCAACACTCCCAGGCAAAACAAAGTGGTTTGTTGTATGATACTCATCATCTGTGTCTCTTCAACATGACTATTAGAATAGAAAAAGCCAGGCTTTTCCTTCAGTAATTCCTAATACACCAAGGACACAATATCACATCAGTCCATGAAATCTATCTTCTGTGGCCTGTGTATAGCAAATCAACACAATCAGCGTAGCTAAACAATTACATGAAGAGAGATTTGTCATCAAGGTGCACAGGAATTAGAACATACCACACAGTTCCTGTTCCCAAATCCACTCTCTGTGAATTATGAGACCAGCAAGTATTCTCATGTCAAACTACAGCTGTCATTTGACTAAGCCCTGTAGTAACACATATCCAATGTCTGCAATCCAATGCCTTGGTTACATGGTTTAGTTTAAGCTACACCTTGGAAATCCTCTGCATAAGGAAGCTCAGAGCATAGTATTCCACATGAGTATTTAACCCTTGAGAATTGACTTAATCTGATCATAGAACTGTTTCAGTTGGAAAAGACCTCAAAGATCATTGAGCTCAACTGTCAACCCAAGACCACCTTGGCTATTAAGCCATGATACTACAGATAGTAACTGTAGAATGTGTGCATTAACTGTTTCTCCACAGCAGATTTACTTCTAGTTTCATAGAATCAGTTCAGTTGGAAAAGACCTCCAAGATTATCAAGTCCAACTATTACCTAACTTCCACACTTTGTGGGGAAAAGTTCAGGTATTGCAAGGCACTTCACACCCTGTGTTGTAGCTTTTGATTTTATATACATACATGTGTCATGCACATGAATTATACTTTTCTTGCCATCACTAAGAAGTAAATAATGTTCACTCACCCGTGTTCCCACCAGTATTCTCTGGTATTTAATGGCAGAGTCTACACACTGCCAGAAAGGGCAATTTAAGCTGTTTTATTGTGCTATATACACAGATAAGCAACAACAGCAGTGCAAGGTTTGGGGTTTTTTCCACACATTTGAATAGGTTGCCCAGGGAGTCACCATCCCCGGAGGTGTTCAAGAAACATCTGGACATGGCACTTTGGGACATGGTTTAATAGCCATAGTGGTCTTAGATTGACAGTTGGACTCAGTGATCTAGGAGGTCTTTTCCAAGTGAAATACTTCTCCAAGTACTGTTGACCTCCAAGAGCTTTTCTTTACATTTTGTTGGAACGAACAGTTAAAAATATTTCCATACCAGGCTACTCTGCAGAGTCAGTCTTTCAGACAGTCCTGAATGAACACAGTTGTAACCCTGCTGCTGTCTCAAGGTGCACATAAGCCTGCCAAAGCAGAATAATAACGGTAAATGAAGTACTCAGAAAATGTGGCAGTAGCAGCTTACCCAAAATGTTACCAATCTCATAAGATCTGGTGTCAGTATCACAGAATGGTAGGGGGAATGGAACGGACCTTTGGAGACTTGAGTCCAACCTCCCTGCCAAAGCAGGATCACCCAGGACAGGCCACATAGGAATGTGTCTAGATGGGTCTTAAAATTCTCTAGAGAAGGAGGTTCCACAACCTCTCTGGGCAGTCTGGTACAGCGCTCCAGAACCCTTACAAAAAGGGAGAGCTTCTTTGTAATGCTTTATTTCTTGAGAAGCTTAATAAGGAGAATTCAGACTCTAATGCCCCGGGGCATAAACTAAAGAAAGAATAATCCTGTTTATGCGTTATGGGGGGGGGAGGAGAAAGGGGGGGAAAAAAAGACCCCTCAAAAAAAAACAAACCCACCCAAAAAAAAGATAAAATAAAATGCAAAATAACAGCCCTCCCCAAAAAAACCCCAAAAAAAAAAAAAAATCAAACCAAAACCAGTCTGGACAACATCAGGTTTTACTACATGCAATGGCTTTATGAAAAGTATAAATGTTACTGTTCTATCAAATACATTACTATTCCTTTTTTCATAGTCCAAAATGCAAATGATAATTCATATTTATTCAGGTCTTTCCTCTTTTTTTAGCATTTGAAAAGTTAACTTTTCAAAGAAAGACACCGGATTGCCAAATGAAAGGTTTCTTATAGCGTTTTTATTAACAGACTTTCATTGGAAAGCTCTGGGCGCATTAACATAGGAGGCACATTGGCTTCGATGTTTGGCATTTGACAGTCAAAGGAATTGCACTTCACCGGGGTAGCCTTGCTACAGCAGCGCGAGTTTTCACGGCAGCCCTCGGGGTGAGCCTCTCTCCCTGCCCTACTCAGCAGATGTTTTTTATCAGCTTGGTCAGCCTTCACCACCCGGTCATTCCGCGAAGAGCGCTGATCTGCCTTGCTCTCAGCTTTCTTTCTCTGCTTGGACAGAGAGGCTTTCTTGCTTTCGACCCCGTTCACTTCTGCACCACCCTTTTCATCACACTTGCCTGTCTGCTGACAGAACCCCTTCTGGGCCTGTGACACGCCGTTCTCACATTCAGGGCAGTGCACGAGCAGAGGTCCTGCATTTCGGCAGAGGAACTGTGAGGAGCTCATCACCTTTGGAACAGTTCTTACGTTGTCCTCTGGGTTCTGATGAGCGTGTGAATCTGTCCTATTTATTCTTTGATGTGCCTGAAACTGTTGCACAGACTGGAGGAAAAAATTTTTAGGCAGAGAGTTCTGCGTCATCGTTCTCTTGAGCCTTCCTTGAAGGCAGCTGCATTGGAGGATGTGCTGGACTGGATGCACATAACCTTCAGCAGCTTGCTGGATAGCATTTATAGGAGCTACAGAGCTTTGGATCTGTACGGTCCCCGGTGAAGGAGAACACTGGTAACAGAAGGTGTCACTTAACTGTTGACATGAGTGGGGACTCCACTTCACTGCCACTTGCTTATATGCATCAGGGCAGCTACACTGTCTGTTTTGAGAGAAAATGGGGCATATGGTGTGTTGGTCAATAGATGTCTGTAGCACAGTTGAACTAGCAACGTTTTTTATGCTTTTACTCACTTCACTACTATAGGCTGAATGTATACATGTGCTTTGGGGCCTGCTGCTGAAGAGCTCTGAGCAGATATGAGTTTCTTCATAAGTCACTTTCTCTGCAGGGTTACAGACCCCGTTTGTGTTGCCAGAGGCTCAAGCTCATAGTGCTCATGCTCCATTTCAGGCTTTTGACTCCTGGAGTCCAGCTGATATTTGCTAACAGGGTGTGATTTATTTTGACCTCTGCCTCCTTGGACTCCTGAAAAGGTCTGAGAGAAGGCATTACACCGCAATTTTTTTGGTAGCGGGATCTGGCCACAAGTGCCCTGGGGTCCAAGGCATCGACACATGCACTGGAAGAAGAAGGTTGCAAAAGCCCAACTAATGCACATGATAAGCATCATGAAAGTGCCAAGCTGTGTGTATGCCAACACTGTAGAGGGCATCATCATTGCTCCAGCTACAAATGTAGTCAATGCAGCCATTGCAATAGCAGAACCCATACGGCTTAGAGAAAAAATGACTTTTCCCTCGCGATCGGGGTCAGGGGCTAAGCGATAAGCCACTCCATAATGAACAGCAAAGTCTACAGACAAGCCAACAGCCACCGAAATGGTGACAGATTCTAACACATTTAGCTCCCACCCAAGAAGAACGAGAGAACCTACAGTGACAAAAATAGTTCCAGCTATTGAAACTATTGCATAAAGGCTTATAATTATATTCCAAGTTGTAAGAAGCATTACGCTAAATGCAACAGCAACTGAAAGACCCATGGCAATCAGAGTACCATCAGAAAGACTGTCCTGAAGATCATAAAATTCAAGGTTACTCACAAACCAACCATTACTAAGACCTTCAGGAGCAGAACTAAGCTCACTTGAAATCCATGAGTCCACCTCTTTGTAGAACTGATGCATTTTCTCATAAGCCAGTGAAGAGGTAGGTGCTTTTGAACTCCAACACCACTGCCCTGATAGTGTCATTTAGGTCAAAGCGAGGCCCTGGGGTCTTACTGTCTAAATGGTACCCTGTGCTTCTTTCTAGCTCCATTATAGCTCTCTTGATACATAATTCAAAAACTTCTTGTTTGTATGGAAAGCTCCAGTGGCTGCAGCAGGGGTAAAGAGACGGCTCATCGCAGTCTTGATTTTCCATCCACTGCTTAAATGTTTCAATGAAGCAGCTTGTGAAGTCCTGTTCGTCGGTCTGATAAAAAAAACGTTTGATTCCTCAGCTTCTGGCAGAAACGTAAAATCCAAACTTGCGAAGCTGGGCTGGCAATGTTAAAGCTGCTATCTAACTGCAGCTTTCCTTTACTTTTAGGGTTTAAAGGGTCACCATTATCCTCAGGTGTGACACCCCAGATTACTGTAATCGGCATGTGGAGCTCTTCCCCATGGTGGACACGTTCAAACATGAAAGCTTTTTGTATTCTGCATCGTATCGTTCAAAGGGGTGAGAAGACCTAAACACCTGAAACTCGGAGAGCTCCAGGGAGGGCAGCTTCATCTTTGGATTTACACACACGATATATGCTCCACCGACTGTTAAGGCAAGGAACCAGAAAAGCCAAATATATCGAAATTTGATAACAATGCACGGCAACACTTTCTCAAAAAATATCCTGGAGGCTTCTGAGACTGCAAAAATAACCTTGTGGAACATTTGGCACAACACTGTCCAGTAGTTTTTGTTGCTGTACACCCTCTGCTGAGGTTTCTTAAAGCAAGTGAAAATATTGAGAAGATAACGTTCGTGTAGGACAACTACAGCAGGCAGCCACGTAACCATCAAAACATAATTCACCAAGATGGCAGTGCCAGCATAAACACCAAAGCACCTGATTGCCGTGATATTGCTGACGTAATTAGCATAGAAGGCAGCAGCGGTAGTGAAACTCGTGACGAACATTGAAAGAGCAGCGTGCTGCAACGTGATGCTCACGGTCTCAGAGGTTCCAGCATGAGGTTTGTCAAATTTTGTGTAGTTCCAAACGTCACATAAGACAAAAGCATCGTCTGCTCCGATTCCGACAAGAATAATCAAGGCTGTGAGATTCATGAAGGGAAAGAACTCAAAATTAAATACCACCCGATAGAGAAAATAGGAAATAATCAAGGAACTAATTATTGCAAACATAGTCATCAGTGTGATAAACATGGATTTCGTGTATACACACATCACTAATAAAACAATTACAATGGCTATGGCAGGATACACAGTATCCATCAACAGGTAGTCTTGAAACAGTCTATGCTTTATTCCAAACTCAATCCCTGTGACAGTGGTTACGCCATCAGAAGCGTTCCAGTTCTCAAAGTTATCTAGGTAAATATTCATCATGCTTTCCCCTTTCTCCGTCGGAGAGAAGAGCATGCTGTATTTTAAAGCTGGTAAGACATAGTCAGCTGTCTTTGGGCTTAGAAAATCCTTGTCCACTAGATAGTGGAGGATCTGGTAAACAGCATTGTACTTGGTACATTTGCGAGGCACGTTTGTACACTTGAGTTGGTCCTTCCTTTTGGCATTCATATCCCAGCAGTCCGGCCCCAGGGTTCCGTTGTAGTAGTATTTGGCACATGTGCGAAGCAGCTTTAGGGTGTGAGAGACGTCCCGCTCCACGATCTTCTGACACGATGACCTGTTGTTCAGAATAGCAATGTAGTTGCCCAGTGTCCAGCTGGGACAGCACGAAGCAGCAGTGGCTCTCTGGCAGAGATCACCAAACTGCGAATGAGATCTGATCTGTATAAAGACAGGCAGGGCAAAAAAAAGACACCAAACCCAGTTTAAGGTAATTGTCTGCATTATTAAAAACATTCACCCACCAAAAAGAAATAATCTTGGAAGTGATAAAAACTCAGCTTACAGTCCTTTTGTGTTCATGTTTTACATTTCTCATTTCCACATACTTTTTTTTTTTTTCCTCAGTATCCTCAGCAGACTAAACCAGCAGTAACTGTACACTGCCTCGTCACAGCAGCCAAGTGTTAAGATGATTGTAATTCTGTCGCCTAAAGAGACACAGAGAGGTGGTTGTCTGTCCCTCAAGCTTGAGGACTGTTAAGTCTCTCTTTTTTAATCTTATGCTATACTCCTGAAAATAAACAGCGAGCCATACAATATGTCAGTGAAGTTTCATTCTGCTTGGAATCACATTCTGCAGTTCCTAGGAGAGGCAGGGACTTCTCATCCAGAAAGAAAGGATGTTACAGCTTCATGAAGACCTCTCATCACCTGACCTCTCTTCTACAACTCTCACTTTTGGAGTCTCTTTCAGCTCTTGTACAGCTGACAGACATTTCCCTTAAACAAGTTACCTTGCCACCCAGGCACTGTGTGTCCCTGTCATGCAGGATTCCCAAGATAAGCACACAAGCATGAGTGAGTTCCATTGTGGCATGAAGCACCCCAAAACAAGCCCAGCTGCAGAGACACAACAGCCATGCTGCACACATCATGGGACAAAGTTTCAGGAGCTGACTCAGGAGTGACATGCACTTCCAGGCAAAACTGAAAGTATTAAAATTAGAACTGAAACTCTTAAGTAACAAGGTTGGATGAGAGACATTTTCTCAAGTCAGGAAAACTCAGCCTTGCTAGGGCAAAGGGGATGCAAGTCTTAAAAGTCAGAACTTCTGTTTTGTTATACATGACAAATTAGAATTGATTCTTCACATCGTTAGATACATGCCAGATTTCAGTCTTAAGTTACAGAGAATGAATGCATATTAGTAGAACCACATCAATAAATCCATGTGCTTAAGAGCTTGCATGATTGAAATCATTATCTATGCATATCTTCAATTTAGGTGAGCTGAAACAGAGCACTTCGCTGGTTTTATTTTTGGCCAGGTTTTTGTTTGCCTGTTTGGTTTTGTTTGGTTATTTTGTGTTGTTTTTTTCTCATGCAAAACTGAACAGGCTAATTATTAGCAGTCTTTCATAGTGCAGACAAAAAAACCTGCACTTGGGGGATTCTCATGGCAGTTATAAAAGCTTTAATATGGACTTAATTTTGTCAACTAGTTGCTGAACAATAACAGACTGGCATTCCACAAAAACAGGATAATTCACATTTGATTGTTTCCAGATAAAAACACTCACGCATGCAAACTCAGGAAAAACTGAACAACCTACTAAATAAAAGGAAGCACTGGAATAGCATATCTGTGTTTTTCATGGCACATCTCCAGGTTAATCCTACGAGGATATAATAGGCAAATCAAGAGGAAAGGATTGTATTGTCTTCTCTATGTGTTCAGGTTCAAGATGGGACAATGTGGTTTATATGCTGTTCTTCACCACTTGCTGCAGGCCACAAGCATTCACTGGTAAAGTAACTGTTGCCAAAGAAAGTAACACGAGCTGGCAGCTGGAAATTAGAAATTAAAATCCAAAATGTAGCTCCAGATAGCTCATTAAATTACTAAGTAAAATGTTAATGTGTTGCAGCATTGAGCTTTGTTGGTGATCCAAAGGAAGTGAAAAGACCATTTTGCCGTTGCCAGACTTGGTCTGCCACTGGCAAAATTCTCATTTATTTTGGAACAAGTAAGGAAACTAAGCTGTGCAACCTGTGCACATGTTGTATCTGTGGGTAGATCTGCCCAAATGGTCCTACACAGTGACAGAGTATCACACATACATGGTTTGGGGAAGCAGTCTGAACAGATCATTTACAGCCTTTGAAGTTTATAAAATAACTGTTTACAGTTTATGGGGAAAACATTCTGCAATTAACAAGTGGGAGAAAAAAAAAAAAAGAGTTCTGTTCTTATCCAAGTAGTAAAAAATCAGAACACCTCCTATAGCTATTTGGTATATAAAGTTTCCATGAGGATTATAGGACGACCATATGCTAAGCAGCTGCAGGATGGAGCCCCTAAGTGTCAGTAAAACATATAGTTAAAGTAGTTACAAGCAGATGGGAATACAATTAATACATAGGGGATATACTGTTAGTTTATACCAAAGTAAATATTAGCTGGTGCTGAAATTCTGCTTATCATCAGGAAAATGCACACATTCTAAGGTCTGCACCTTCAGAAAACAGCATCTGATTTTCCTGTCTTGGAATACAGAAAGCTTTGCCACCTATTTCATCAGAACTGTGGCCCTAAACAAGCATGAATTCAACAACAAAAATAACTACAGCCAGGAGACAGTCTGTAAGACAAGGTCACTGAAGTCATCAATTACATCCGATAGCTGTAGTTAACATCCATGCTCTCTAGGGACAGGCTGCTAGAGAACTTAGCATTCAGAAGTGGGGCATATGGCAGCACTTCCCCTTTCTAAAAGGTATTAGAAGTGCTTAGAAATTGTTAGAAATTACTAAAATACTTTAAACATTAATAGAAGAGAGAGGGGGGGGAGACAAAAGAGGGGGGGGGAGACAAAAAGAGGGGGAGGGGGGGGGGGGGAGACAAAAAGAGAGGGGAGGGGGGAGACAAAAGGGGGAGGGGAGGGAGGGACAGAGAGGGGGAGAGAGAGGGGGAGAGAGAGGGGGGGAGAGAGAGGGGGGACAGAGAGAGAGAGGGGGGGACAGAGAGAGGGGGGGGGGACAGAGAGAGAGAGGGGGGGACAGAGAGAGAGGGGGGGGGACAGAGAGAGGGGGGGGGACAGAGAGGGGGGGGGACAGAGAGAGAGAGAGGGGGGGGGACAGAGAGAGAGAGAGGGGGGGGGACAGAGAGAGAGGGGGGGACAGAGAGGGGGGGACAGAGAGAGGGGGGGGACAGAGAGAGAGGGGGGACAGAGAGAGGGGGGACAGAGAGAGAGGGGGGGGACAGAGA